>JAZKJV010000134.1:1313491-1870249 GCA_037367405.1 Ottelia alismoides
TCATGCTGTTCACATGCTTTGGTTTTTATCAATCAGTTTGGCCAACATGTCTGCTTTTTAGTTGGTAATTTTTTTGGGATTTGTGTAATAGACATTTTGGACTCTTTAAGTATGTATAATCAAGTAGTAACCTGTGGTGAGGTCCGTGAGGATTGGTAATATAGCTGAGAGAAAGCTGTTCCAGGGGGGTGTGGCTGCATAGAGAAGGATCATATTCTTAATGATTGGGTGTTACATTAATAAAAGAATATAATTAAGTAAACTCGTTTATAGTGGCTTGAACCTGTGCAAAGAAGGCCATCTGGTACGATAGTTTGAAGATATGATAAGTTAGATGAAGGACCTTGTGGGAGGAGGCATGGTTGGCTAAATATATGTTCTAAGGAATCCATTAATAATAGATTAAAAAGGAAACTGGTTTTAGGTGACATGAACCCGTGCATGTAAGTTAGATGAAGAGTCCCATAGGAGGAGATGCGGTGGACTTCAGGAACATTGCAAGGAATTTATAAATAAGGATACATCATTTTTGGATCCAAGCTCGGGTGTGACATAAACTAGATATGTTTGGAAGCAAAGAATCCATGTAGCTAACCACACTTAAAATGGAAAGTGGCTATGATGTGTGATTGCTGACGCATTGTGGTCTTCCATTTGTTAGAAAGAATGGACAATTTTCGTTGCATGGGGATGTAACACCCCAACCCCAAGCATAGTACCATACCTAAAACTCACGAAGTATGGGTGTGGTTTATAAGTGATGATGACTACTACTTGACAACTTGGGCTTAAGCATTTTGGGTGGTTGTCAACGGGTCCATTTGGGCCCGAACCCAACAAGTTGTCAGAGTCAGTTTTCCTCAATAACGGACCGGGGACTTAAGCCCGGGACGTTACAAATGGTATCAGAGCCACATGTTCTCTCGGATAGTGGAAAGAGCTACCCGAGAGGTGGAGCCGCCCCTACAAAGAGGTTGGAGGAAATGGCTACCCGGAGCGTGCAGCCGCCACTATCACTGGGAATAAGTGATGGGACATGTCGCAACGAGGACGTTGCGAATATAAGTGGGGGAGGTTGTAACAACCCAACCCCAAACATAGTACCATACCTAAAACTCACGAAGTGTGGGTGTGGTTTATAAGTGATGAGGACTACTACTTAACAACTTGGGCTTAAGCATTTAAGATGGTTGTCATCGGGTCCAATTGGGCTCGAACCCAACAAGTTGTCAGGGCAAGTTTTCCTCGATAACAGATAGGGGATCTAAGCCCGGGACGTTACAAGGGGAAATTTGAGGCAACAAATGATGTCATGCTTTGCGAAATGACTCCTTGCACATGGTTGATCTGGGTCAGTTTTGGCCATTTTGGGCAGTGTCTTTGTATATTTTTTATTAAGCTCGTATTGATAAATTCAATAAATGTCTATGATATTTGATCGTTCTTTTGTCTTCATCTTTGATTGCTTTTCGGGGTGAGGTCTGTTCTTATATTACTAATAGGCCTTCATTTTATCTTGATGAGGAAATGATATTTTTAGTTCTTGAGAAGTGCTCGTCCCCTAAATTATATATTCTATGGACATTTTATATGTTTTGATGGATATTGAGCTGTCTCAGGAACATTTTGTCATTATACGGGAACCACAATAATATAACAATTTGTCATTGCCTACCTGCCTACCGTCTCTTGATCTGGATCATCTGCACATACCTGAACTTATGTATTTTTTCTTTTTGTTGCGTATTGAAGTCTTGATCGTCATTTGTTGTACTCCGCTTTAGGATTTTTTTAAATTTTATGACATTTTGAATTCTGCACATGAGTCTACCAACTTCGTACCCCTGGACTATCTTATTTCACTTGATGACCACTTATTTTGCTCCTATTTTTGACTAACAGGATCCAAAGACGAAGAACCAAAAGTTGGAGGAGATCTGGCCGCGCTTAAGAAACAAGGTGGTGCAGTTCTTATGGTATGCAGGACATGCGGCAAGAAAGGAGACCACTGGACTTCCAAATGCCCGTACAAAGATCTTGCTGCGCAGACTGACATGTTTGTCGACAAGCTTCCTGGCTCAGACTCTGCAGCTCCTTCTGCTGGTGCTGCCAAGCCAGGGACCTATGTTCCTCCTGGCATGAGAGCTGGTGCGGACCGGAGCACCCTTCCGGATCGACGCAGGAATGATGAGAACTCCGTGAGAGTCACCAACCTTTCTGAAGATACACACGAGCCTGATTTGCTGGAGCTGTTCCGCACATTTGGCCCTGTCACACGAGTTTATGTTGCTGTTGATCAGAAGACTGGGATCAGCCGAGGCTTTGGTTTCGTCAACTTTGTCAGCAGGGAAGACGCCGAGCGGGCCATCAGCAAGCTTAATGACTATGGTTATGATAATCTGATCCTGAGAGTTGAATGGGCTACACCCAGGGCCAATTGATGCTATCAAGCCGTGGCAGGGCAGCAGTGGCCATAACCCCATACGCATCTAGTATTTTTCTTCTTCCTATCTGTTAAATTCCAGCAGAAGTATTTTCACTGGAATTTTGTTTGATGCAGGGATGGATAAATTATAGCAATTTTCCTGTTTGGCTGAATTTCATTACATTTCTTTGAATAGCTGAATTAGGAAATGAGAGATCACACATTCCACAAGTTATACTAAAAGAAGACATTTTTAAAATGGTTTTGGCATGACAAGCGTTTCGGGTTTTGTCCGCGCTTGGTAGAGAATGTACCCTAATGGAACTTGTCTACATTCTCACCAAGGGGCTGCCAGTTTGGGCTGCTAGCTCATGGCTGCTTCACCGATTGGTAATTGTAGTAGGCATTCATGAGATTTTCTCTTGCTATTTGTGATTGTTGCGAGAGTTGAACCATTCTATTTTGTGAGTTGTGCCGTTCTGTTTGGGATCGTTGCGGCGTGGTTGCAAGAATATTGCGACCATGTCTGCCATTTTCTGTATTGATGGTGTCATGGTTTTAACAAAATCAGCTCTCAGCATGTTTGCTTACCGGTTACCTATGATGCAACCCATGTTTCTAGTCATCTCAAAATCAAACAAGTCAATGATAATAATAAATTCTATCTAATCACAAATACAAGTAACTTATATACATGAATAATTACCTTATCACATCGAAGCGACCATCCCAACCATATTAATCATTCACACATCCTATTTATGCATGCTATCTACACCATGAATAATAAAATAATGTCCAATTGTATCATAAACTAGTCCATGTATCATTCACACACATGCCCGTGTTTTTAGAGCGCGTTTGATACACGGGTTAAGGAGGGTTAAACTAGTCGGGAGTAACCCATTTTGTGTTTTGGTGTTTGGATAGAGGGTTAGACTGGAGGCGGGTTTGTTGTGATATGATTGTGTTGAAGTTTGAAAAAGCGTGCAGTTATTGTGATGTGATTGTATTGAGGTTTGGAAAAAGTCGGTAGTTATTGTGATGCGATTGTATTGAAGTTTGGAAAAGTGAGTAGAAGTTGGGTAGTTTACAATCTTTTTGCTGGGTAATTTTCTATGTATATATTAAACCAAAAAGATTATGAAGTTTAGTTACAGTGGGCCTCACTGTCCAGTAAGGCTGCTACAATCAGCACTCTCAAAAATGGTAAAAGTTGGTGCCTCACAAACCTCCCCCACAAACCGTAGAGGAGAAGTTGCATTTCAAGAAGATATGGTCACAAGTTTCATGCGAGAGCCTGCAGAGATAGTTTATAATTTTTAGATGATACGATGGTATAATATATTATTTTTTGATGGAATAGATTAAAAAAATAATTTATTTAAATAATAAATAAAAAATAGATAGCGAGTCCCACAAGAAAGAGAAAATGGGGGTTTTTGGGGGTAAACCCATCCCAAGAGGGGGTAAACCCCCAACCGAACATGACCTTAGTCTCTCTAACGCACCCGCCTTAATCATGCTATACAAATATTATAGAGGGTAAATTATAAAAAGGGTTCTCAATTATGTATCGATTCTCAATTAGAGACTTCATTTTTCAAGTCTTACAAAGAGAGGTTTGAACTTTCAATTTTAAGGTTTAACGTTGACATACAAAAAAGAATCGTATGAGGCTTGTATTTGGGATTAACAAGAAGGTCAGACCCCTCTTTGTTGCATTTGACAAAAAAGACCATAATTACCGAAGAATGATTGAGAACTTTTTGTTGTAATTTCCTCGGTTGTAAAGGTTACAGTGTAATTAGACTAAGAGTTTATTGGTCGCGGTGTCCTAAAAAGATGTTCTCGTTAAAGTTATATGTCATCTCCCAAACTCTGTCACGTTTTCCCATAATAATAATGGCGATGATTATTAGTGGACTATGATTCGGATTTTCCATTTTCCAGTGTGAATTGCCGAAAACAATCCAACAACAAATGGTGGTGGGCAAGAATATTACAACTCTGCCACTACCACACGCCGCGTACGTTCCCCCCCCCCCCCCCCCCCCCACTTACTCGAATCGCCGCGTCACATTCCATACTAGTGCTTCACATGTGTGTCCGCACGTGTGAGGAGATAGCACCGGTCCATACATCACCGCTCCACATTTATGGTCGGATTGGGCCACATTGCCACTTATACAGACGGGACTGCCTACTATCATTTGTTTTTTTTCTAAATTTTATGGTATTTCTAATTAAATAATATAATATCAATATATTCTCGTTCATAATCAACTCGATTCGAGAGATGTATTTCATCCATCAAGCTTATCAAATTTTATTAGGCTCAGAAATGCTAAAAATCAAACCTTTTCAGATGCATACGTTGTGATTGTCTTGTATGTTAATTAATCTTCCAAAGTTTTTATTTAAAATACCAAAAAAATAAAAAGAAGTGTGTAGCTCGTTGGCTATACCTAGGAGGCGACATCATTTTATCCTATATATGTATATATAAAGTAAAACAAAGCTAGAAAAAAGTTAATAATCAACAAATCGGATTATTTGATCTTCATCTACATGTTCAAAAGAAAGCTAACTACATATTCTTTCTTCTCAAAAGAAGGAAGGGCTTCTCCAATATACTTTCATCTTAGAAACATAAACATGTCATTTTCTTTCCATTCTTGGGAACACATATGTAACGTCCCGGGCTTAGGTCTCCGGTCCGTTATTGAGGAAAACTGACCCTGACAACTTGTTGGGTTCGGGTCCAAATGGACCCGTTGACAACCACCCAAAATGCTTAATCCCAAGTTATCAAGTAGTAATCCCCACCACTTATATACCACACCCACACTTTGTGAATTTTAGGTATGATACTATGTTTGGGGTTGGGGTGTTACAATCTCCCCCACTTATATTCGCAACGTTCTCGTTGCGACATGTCCCATCACTTATTCCCAGTGATAGTGGCGGCTGCACGCTCCGGGTAGCCATTTCCTCCAACCTCTTTGTAGGGGCGGCTCCACCTCTCGGGTAGCTCTTTCCACTATCCGAGAGAACATGGCTCTGACACCATTTGTAACGTCCCGGGCTTAAGTCCCCGGTTCGTTATTGAGGAAAACTGACTCTGACAACTTGTTGGGTTCGGGCCCAAATGGATCCGTTGACAACCACCCAAAATGCTTAATCCCAAGTTATCAAGTAGTAATCCCCACCACTTATATACCACACCCACACTTTGTGAGTTTTAGGTATGGTACTATGTTTGGGGTTGGGGTGTTACACCATATGTCTCTCTTCTTCTTTTCTCAACCCATCTGTAATTATTTGTGGAGGATTTATATCACTCGTGAGAATATATTTCCATTACAATCTTATGTAAAACATGCATTTCTAATGTGTCGATTTGGAAAGGATAACTTTACCATTAAGATTTGATCAGCTTAATGCATGAGATTGGAGATTCGAAATGAATCAAAATAAAAAATAGAGACTCCTATGCACTCCATCCAAAACAGGTCGATTACAACAGATCTAAGATCATTAAAATTACCTATTCTGAATTGATGGCATAGGAGTATATGTTTCTGACGAAATTTGAATGACATATTAGAAGGAAATAGTTATGAAAATCCATGGAAGCATTTTTCAAAAAAATAAAAGCGGCAAAAAATAAGAATGGATTAGGTAAGTTACCTACTCCATGGAGTAGGATTCTGTTCCTCTCTCTCTCTCTCACACACACGCGCGCACACGCACGTACGCGCGCGCACACAGACACACATATATGAGGATGGGGAACTTGCATTATGGGACATGTAACTGTATATGCACCAATGCCAAAAATATCCATTATATATTATTTTTTTGAAATGAAACGTTGGAGGATTTACTTAGTATTATTAAATGGAATATGTGTTTCAAATTTCATGTAAAACAAACATTCCTAACATGTCCATATGGATAGCTCAATTTTAACAATTCCGAGATCGTTAAAATTTGACAGTCTTAATGGAGGGATTAGAAGTCTCGAATTAAGTTGAATTTTGAATGACATCATGGTAATATATGGTGATAAATCACACATGATTTCATTTCAAAAAATAATATATAATGGGCGTTTTGGCATCGGTGCATATATAGTTACATGCACCATGGTGCAAACTCCCCATTTTATATATATGTAATTTTCTTCAGATAGGACACAATCCTTCCTGAGTTTAGGAAGGCACTTTTTTTTGTAAAAAATATGATGACTTTAGTAGAATACATATATCGTTTGTATTATAATGTGCAGTTTTAATATTTGTATTATAATGTACAATTTTGTATGTGGTTTTGTATTTATAATGTATATACGCATTCTAATAAAGAGCTCGTGTTTTCTACAAAAAGAGGGTGACTTTACTGAACTCAGGAAGTACTGCATCATATTGGAAGGACCTCCTGTACACACACAAGGGGGGGTGGGGGGGGGGGATGTACTAAGCCAAGGCCACATCCAGCTCACCTGAACCCATATCTCCATCTCTACATTGGTTGATGGCCAAGGCCACATCCAACTCACGTGGACCCATATCTCCATCTCTACATTGGTTGATGACAAGTCGGATGCAACCAATAAGAAGAGATGGGGCCCCATTTGCTACAATTATTCAAGACAGGAATGACACGTAGGACGATCACGCCTCCCTCTTTAGTGGAAAGAGCCTATTGGCCTCTTGAGCTTCATGTCGTCACCATACCCATTTCTTTTGATTCCACTTCAGTTTCAATGAATCTTCCTTCGCCTATGGCATTGGACTTCACCTTTAGATTCGTGGTCTCAAAGTTCTCAAGGTTGCGTTAGATGACCCATCATTTTATCCCCCATGATAAATACTCTCTCTCTCTATCGCATGATACAATAATCATGGGATAAGTAATCACATCATTATCCCATCATCCATTATATCGCTGTCTACCCAATTTGTCCACTCGATTATACACTTCCATGAAAATACGTCAAGATTCGCTTGACGTCTCAATGAAAAGGAAAAGCGAAGAAGGCTCGACGACGAAATCTGACCCTACTTTTCTGACCTTCAGAGAGAAAGTCTTCACTATCATGCCTAGTCTTCGCTATCATGCCTTTTCTAAGTCAAAAGTGAATGCTTCAGCTAGAGTAAATCTAGATGCAAACAAGATTAGTTGGTAGAGCAAAGTTCGGAAGGTCTAGCTTCCCTATGAATTCTCTTAAAGGCTTGGATGCATGTTTCACTTGCAATTTATTTCTTCAATACCACTCAAACAAGCCAAACAAGAACAATAGATAAACATCCCTTATCCCTTGTCCCAACTTATTCCCGTTAATCCTCACCCCTAGACTCCCACATGTGAGTTTGAAGATACAAAGCACATTCATACGAATCAATATTGATGAAGAAGTATTTGACCTCGCATATAACCAATGATGGGTGAAGGTGGCTAACGAGGGAAGAGATTTCCTCTTATTACGTGCGTAGGATGACAAATAAAAACACCAAAAGAGTAGTTGAACATACTAAGGGTCTGTTTGGTTGCTAGGTTGGAGTGGGTTGGAGTAATCTGATTTGAATAGTAGCTGTTTGGGATGATTATGAGGGTTGGAATAAAGACTGTGATATGATGTCACTATGATTTATGATGGATTTCCAACCCAAAAAGAGAGAGGGATAAATCGGATTGCCTTGAGGTAACCCGGTTACCAAACGAGCCTTAAAAGGCACCGTATCAGACCCACTAAACAACTCTGGTAGCTCAGACACCTGAGATCTTGCAAGATATAAGATCAATCCGATCCTTGGATGATTCGTCGATTGGATAATTCCCAAGAAGCATGGTTAGACAATACCCAAGTGATACATGATCATCAGCCACCGTCAATCAACGGTTCTCGGAGATCATAGGAGATAAACACCCGTATGATACATGATTAATAAATTCATAACCACTGCCATCAATTATATCGAATTCATTGAGTATTCGATCACTCATCGGTCAATGAAGAGAAGCAATATTTGCAGATTATAAATTTAAGCAACAAGAGATTGGGTATGAACGAGACAATCAAAGTGCGAAACGATTTTAATGTGGAAATCTGAACGAGTAAAAAATCACGATTCAAAACTCTATGTTAAACGATTTTCCTTATGCTCTTTTGGTTAAGCGCCCTTTCGATGTTGTGCCAGTTCAATAGAGGATAATACAATCTCCCATACAATCACACACACGTACTGAGAGTCCATCTCAACATCCATTCACAAAAGTTACCCAACACCTGTCACAAACAACTTGAATGATAAACCTTTCATACAAAAATAGCAAAACACAAAAAAATCCATTCGGATAGAAATCATCTAGAAAATGATAATAGAAGCATCTAAGTTCTCGTTATCACATCTTAAGAGATGGAAGGGAAAACAATCCAAGTAAACTACTCAATTAGGTAACAACCTCAAAAGTGATTTCAGCTGCACTGCCAAACACTCTAGCCTCGATCTCCTGCTCAAGATTCCATGTTGGATTTTTTAAAAGAAGCAACTTGTGAGTCAAATGACCCAATATGGATATAACAATAATTTATAAACTAAAAGATTGTAGGTAGGCAAGGTAAAATGAAATAACTAGATATGTATATTGACTAATATTTTAAAAACTCAAGTTGAATACCTCCAATTATGTTCCATGCCTCACACATATTTTATAACATTTTGCACAATTAAAATTCCTAAGCAAGATTTTATGAGAAAGAGAGACCCACAAACACGGTATTTCACAACAAATATAAAAAAATGAAAATCCGTTGGTATAAAATCAATTGCATAAATCTTACGTAGATTGATGTGTAATTAGACAATGCTACAACAACTAGATGATGATTGTTGATGAGCACGGAAGCGGTATCAACTTTGCTTTGATACCGGTTGTTGGAAACGAACCCGGATGAGAACTAATAGCTGGATATAGATGTGGATACGCAATCGATCACCACTACGGAAGCACGTGAAAGAAAGAAAAACCAGATATATCGGTGGTTGGTCATATCTCACGACCACCATGGAAGAAATATCACTATAAATTAGAACGAGTACAACTCTCTCCGTTTCCTCACTCTCTCATCTCTTTCTTCTCTCTCTCCCCTTCTTTTGATGGTGTTGAGGCAATGCCTTCATCCCCTCTATATATAACCCAGTTACAACCGCATAGTCATATTTCCAATATGACTATAAGTAGAATGCAACTCAACTACTATTAAGATTAGGAGTATTAGGATTTTCAATCCTAATATGATGTACCCTAATCCTAACAAATGCATGTGTGAAGATCTTGAGTTTAATCAATGAAAATACAAGAATATGGAGTATGGAGCTCTCAAACACCTTAACTGTTTATGATATAGACGTGTTCTTGATGTGTTATGTATGGTAATGGGTCACGTAGAGCCTATTTATATAATTTAGAACCACTTACGTGTAATTAGGATTAAGTAAAATGAGTCAAGGTGGTAGTTGGGAAGAACTAGCATGAAAATATTCAGAATATAGCAAATTAATCGACTTAAAAATAAATTAGATGATTATAAAATAAATATATTGACTGAAAATAACTTGTTTAACTGAAACTATATTACTGTAAAGTTCAAGGTTGACATTTTAATTTTTAAGCCGTTGGAATGGAAATAGTCAACTAAAATTAATTTAGTCGATTGAAAAGTTTTATGTCATATGGTAGAAATTTTTTGCTTAATTGAAATCAAGTGGAATTTAATGTCTAGACTTTGGCATCAAGATTGGTTGTAATGTTCTGAGCCTAAACTCAAGCCTTTATCAAGGATAACATGCATTCGCAACTTGTTGGGCTCAAGCTCAATTATGCATGTTCACCAACGTTCAAAATGCTTGTGTAAGTTGTGTAGTAGTAGTCATACTACTTATGACATAATCTTACTTAGGATATTACAATTTCTCCTACTTGTATCTGCAATATCCTCATTGCCATACAACTCATCACTTGTTTCCAATAATACTCGTCTCTGCATGCTTTTTCGTAATCCTTTATTCATATTTCTTTGATAGGGGGACTCCACCTCTTGGGTGACTGATGAACGTGAAATTCGCCTCTTTAATAATGTGGATTTAGTCGTAGTATAGGAGGCGAATTTGGTTCAGCAAAAACCATGATCTTTGAATGTCGTGGAATATTTTTACTTGGCAAGTCTACTAAGGTGGAACACAGGGACATGGCTGCTTAATATATTTATCGAATTTCGATTCATGAAGCACAATGTGAGTTAATTTCAGTTTCAGGTCCACATGCAAATTATGCAAAATGCAATACTAAGACGCATGCATTTTTTATTGGTTTTTATGCAAGTTAAAGTGATGCATGAATAATTGTGCAAGGCTAGAAGTATGCTAAATACATTGCTATAATTATACCCTAAAAAGTGAGCAACAAAATAGAAATGAAATCAGTGTCGTATTAATCATCACGTTAAAGCGGTCATCAGATCAAAGCAAGACAAGGAGAGCAGGGTCCCATTTTTCACACAAAAATTCACTTCGATTAAAACAGTGGCAAATGAGGCAATTAAATATGCTAAGATGTAGAGAACAAAACAAGGATCAAAACCACTAAAGTCATGCAATTTGGACCTATGATGCTCAAGTTTTGCTAAAAACAATGCAGGGGCATAATTGTAATAAAAATGATAGAAAAATAAAGGATAAATATTGCATTTAGGTCCCTGGAGGGACCTAATTGCAAATAAAGAAGACCGCGCGGGCCCATATATAATTTCTCCATTGCTCTCAGGGACCTATTTGTAATTTCCAAAACCCGACGGGGCATCCCTGTAAAATACCCCAGACGCGCACGTGAGGCACGCGTCCGGAGGACCAAAATGCAAATAGCATAAACTTCATGGTCCTTCGTGCAAATTACCCGGGCCCTCACGTGCGGTGCACGTGAGGCGCCTAGGCTCGGGAGGCTCCTGTGGCTCGGGACACGTGGCGCGGTCTGAAGGTTTGGTTCTAGGTTCGGTTGACCCGAGCCTGTTGGTCTGGAGAGAAGGCTCGGGCTGCCACGTGTCGCCATCATCACTGTCCGATCCTGATGATCAGACGGTGCCTGTACCTTCTTCCTCCGCCGCGGGCCACCGGAGGAGGCTGTGCTCCGGCGAACCCCTGTGGACTCCTCCGAGCTCCGCAAGGTCCTCTGATGGTCGGAGAAGATAGCCCGGACCCTCGCGAAGCGGCTGGTGACGCGGCGGTGCTCCGGCAGCGAATAGATGGGCTGATCAATGGCGAGCCACCCGTGGCGGAGGAGCAGATCGGAGCGCATGTGCCAACTCTAATCATTGGCATCTTGAGCACCTGCAGATGTTAGGAATAGCCGAAGCGTGCTCGTGCGTGAGTTAGAGTGGAGTGGAGGGTGAGTGGAGGTCCAGTGGGGCGGAGGGAGCGGAGGACCTGGGGTGTCTTCTCCGGCGGAGCAGAAGGAGACGTAACTCGGAGTGGTTGGGGTTGTGAAGAAGAAGGGAATGGTCAACGAAGATCGTAGTGATATGGTAGAGATGTTGGAGTAGTCGAAGGAAGGTGAACGGTGATGGGTGTGAAGGGAAAATTAGGAGAAATAGAGGGAAAATGGCCTTGCCGGAGCAAGGCGAATGGCGGCAGGGGTAGCTTGGGCTGAGGCTCAAGAGAGCCTCGGGTCGTCGCCCGGCGGAGCCTACTGGCGTCCGCTACTCAGCGGAGGAACGCCGAGGGTCGACACCAGGTTTAAGCCGTCGTCGCTTCGACTCCCCGCCTCCTCCGCTGTCACCGGAGAGGCGGGGGAGACTGGGCTTAAGCCCAAAATGGTGGACGAGGGTCTCAGGTGGCGGAGGGAGGGGTTTTGTAGGAGGAGAGGGTTGACGGTTACATGGTGAAGAGGGGGGTTTCGTCGGGCAAGGATTGAATGGAGGAGTAATGGAGATGGTCGAAGGGGGTTACGCGAGAAAGGTGGAAGATAGGGCTATGCGGGGCGGCCGTTAGGAGCGGGAGAGGTGGCTGGAGTGTAGGCCAAAATAGAAAGGGAGTAGCGTTTTAGGCGAGGCGTAACGGCTGGGGTTGGGTGGGCTGGAGGTTGAAGACGGGTTTTGGACCGTTGGATCATGCGATCCAACGGTCCTAATGAGGGCGCTGGCGGAGAGACGAGATCAGATCGTGGATCTGATCCAATGGATGAGATCGAGGCGCTATCGAATGGCTAGGATGGGTTCAATGGGTTTTATCCTACGGTGGTGGAAAGTTGATGATGTGGAGTACGATGAATCATAGGATATAATGGATCGGGTGGCTGTAGAGAGGAGGTGACGTGGAGTAATGATAGGCGTAGTATGAGGGTTGTTTTGGGCAGCTGTGATGGAGGCGTAAGTGGGTGGCTCAGATATGATCTAGAAGATGGATGGGATGGTGGGCGATGGAGCGGTGTTCAACGGATGAGATGGAGGCAGCGACGGAGTGATCCAACGGTCAGGGTGTGCGTCGGGTGGCGAGAGCGGAGACAGGCTATGTGGGCGCTCCAGAGAGTGCCACGTGGCCCAATGAGAAAAATTCAAATAAAAATACAAAGAAAAACATAAAATAAATAGTTAGAGGCCGAATTAGGAAAGTCAAAACATGAAAGTTGCTCGTCTCGATGAGATATACAAATTTCTTGTTGGCTAAAAAGCCAAAAGAGGTCATTTGTACAAAACATATTTTTGGGGATATTTTTAGGGGGATAAAAATACCGATTTTGTGGTTTTGAGATGTTTTTGTATTTTTTTAGTCTTTTTTATGGTCAGTGAATTATAGGTAATTATTCTACCTAATTTTTAGGGATTTTTTAGGATAAAATAATTACAAGAAACTAAAAGGGAATTAAATACAATAATTAAATGGTAAATTATACATAATATAATTCATGATAAAAATAAAGAATTAAAGGGTATTTTTATTGGTTTGATTAAGCAGGGGTTTTAATTAGCGTCTTTTAGCATGATGAATACGAGATTCATCATACCTCTATACTTAAACCATGCTCGTCCTCAAGCAATGAAGGAGTCGGATTAATTCCTGACAGTGCGCGTGAAATTTTCAAGGCTTGATCTTTCGAAGACCCTTGACCTAAGTGATCCTAAAATTCCGGGTTTATCCAAGCCTTAGTAAGAAGGAATCCAACTTCTCTGATTATCAAACTCTCTTTTTGTACATATAATATAAGGATCTGACATTTAGTGTACTGCATTTCATGAGAGCCGAGTCGATGCATCACTCAAAGTTCCAGTCCCAAAGATTCTCCTCTAGACCTAATCCTCAATACTAGGGAATACGTCTACTCTTGCTTCAGTCAACCGTCTCATTAGTTTGTCAGACTTTAAATGTTGATGGACGGCCAGATGATGGAGGTAATGGGATTGTGTTTATTTTTCTTTCCCTTACATTGGAACAAGGGGCCTCTTGAGTGCCTTTTTACTCAACACATATAAATTGTTAGATTGTTGACCAATGTGTCCGTTAAGAGAGTTGGAGTTGTCTGCACTTGTTTTTCTAGGAATACACCGGGGTGTATCTCTTTTGAGTATCTAAGATACCTTCGACACCCAGACTTGTAGCATTTACGATGCAGAACCCTTTTTCGGTGTCTGCCCGACTCTTGGTCTTAATTAGCGCTTGGTCCAAGTGGACACTTCGAAAATGTTTGGGAGCGCTCGCCATTGGTGGAAGCTCATTTGGAATTTGACTTTGATATATAGAGCTTTTCTTTGACATTTCATTGCTTGTGTTGGCTAGCTCCACTGCTTTTACCAAAAGTTGGCGCATACTGATCAACAATATCCATTAAGTTTCATCACACCCTGGCACTTTAGGTAGATATCAAAGAGATAACATATGAATCTTGTTCACATACTGGCTAGGGTTTTGCTGACACTCAGGTTTTCTGAAGCCATCATTAACTTTATCCCATCCTCGAATATCATTAGATCGGGTCTAAACTCAAATCTCTGGTCCTAGTTCCTCAAGTGATATCTCAACTCATCTCATCAATCATGCAGGTGTGGAAGTGACTGTGCTGATCATATTTTTCTTTAAGGTAGAGATTAAGAGTGCAATATAGCGCTCAAATCTTTCAAACTAGGGAAGTGTGGACAATTAATTTTAAAAACCCTAGTGACTAAGGCATGTTAACTCAGACTTTCAAGATCACAAAATCTAGTGTCCTCAAAATCCTCAAGCCCTAAGTGAGTGTGGATGTGTCAGGAATACACCAACTCCTTAGTTAGTGTTTTTTTTGTGATTTTTGACTTTTGCTGATTTTTATGGAGTTTAATTTTATTTTTTTTAATTCTTTGGAGAGACAAGGACTGGCCCAGGCTCAAATGAATAAAAGCATCTACTCTCAGCCAGTATGGGTGTAAGTACGAGCCGATAGACGGACCCGTGATCCTTAAGGACGGTGCATTTCACAGTGTCCTCTAAACCACCCACTCTGCTAAGGGAGACTGAAGATCCCTCACTGAAAGTGTCTACTAAGCCAATTAGACAGAGTTTAGTTCAAAGAAAGATTTTTTTTGTTTTTTTTGGTTTTTTTGAAAAGGGTTATTTACACAGTTTAAACCCTCAATTTTAAGAGAACATTTTTACAAGTTTTTTACAAAACTCAGTGCATATGTTTTACAAAAACCAAGCCCGAAAATAAATTATCAATTTTTTTAAAAAATACGAGCTATGGTTAAAGTAAATATACAGTAGCATACTGTATACCCCCCCTATACTTAAAATTTGCTATGTCCTCATAGCACAAGTGCCATGAAGCCAAGGCTCGATCAAATATAGGGTGATATAGCGGAACTGAGGAGGAGGGTCCCCCTATACTTAGGCCAAAATTGACCTAAGAAGATAGAACGAGGGAGGGATGAGCAGGCAGGTCCCCCCTATACTTAGGCTACAAATAGCCTAAGTAAGGTCTGAGTTGGGGGGGGGGTCTTGTATATGGTACAAGAGTGAGGGGGAGGGAGTTCGTGCAATATACACACAGAGAGAGATAGATAGAGAGAGATATAGAGAGGGCGGTGGAGTGTGTGTATGTGCAAATGTGTGTGTGTGTGTATGTGGGGTAGATCATCAAGTGATCTATTTTTTTTCTTTTTTCTTTTTTTTACAACATGCAAACTAGAAATAAATATGCAGATGCAAGTTTTTTTTACAATATGCAATGCAGGTTGTCTGATCTAAAACTCCTAAAATTTCTTCCCGAATTCTTTTGCGGCCTTTTCAACGAAAGCTCCCGACTTCACACCTCCATGAGGATCAAGCGTCCTCGATCATCATGGGCCCTGCCACAAAAGAGAAAGGTTAGACACACTGAGAAATTAAATCAGCAGATGCAAAAATTGATGTATGAAACGAGGACCTAAAAATTATTGAAATTGTTCAAAAAAAAAAATCAAAATTCAATAATTAAGCTAAGCCGTGTCCCGGCAACGACGCCATTTGATGAACATGAAATTCGCCTCTTTAATAATGTGGATTTAGTCGTAGTATATGAGACGAATTTGGTTCAGCAAAAACCACGATATTTGTGTCGTGGAATATTTTTACTTGGCAAGTCTATCAAGGTCGAACACAGGGACACGACTGCTTAATATATTTATTGAATTTCGATTCATGAAGCACAATGTGAGTTAATTTCTATTTCAGGTCCACATGCAAATTATGCAAAATGCAATACTAAGATGCATGCATTTTTTAATTGATTTTTATGCAAGTTAAAGTGATGCATGGATAATTGTGCAAAGCTACAAGTATGCTAAATACACTGTTATAATTATACCCTAAAAAGTGAGCAACAAAATAGAAATGAAATCAGTGTCGTATTAATCATCACATTAAAAAGCGGTCATCAGATCAAAGCAAGACAAGGAGAGCAGGGTCCCATTTTTCACACAAAAATTCACTTCGATTAAAATAGTGACAAATGAGACAATTAAATATGCTAAGATGTAGAGAACAAAACAAGGATTAAAACGACACTAAAATCATGTAATTTGGACCTACGATGCTCAAGTTATGCTAAAAACAATACAAGGGCATAATTGTAATAAAAATGCTAGAAAAATAAAGGATAAATATTGCATTTAGGTCCCCAGAAGGACCAAATTGCAAATAAAGAAAACCGCCTGGGCCCATATATAATTTCTCCATTGCGCTCAGGGATCTATTTGTAATTTCCAAAACCCGGCAGGGCATCCCTGTAAAATACCCCAAGCGCGCACGTGAGGCACACGCCCGGAGGACCAAAATGCAAATAGCATAAACTTCAGGGTCCTTCGTGCAAATTACCCGGGCCCTCACGTGCGGTGCACGTGAGGTGCCTAGGCTCGGGAGGCTCCTGTGGCTTGGGACACGTGGCGCGGTCTGAAGGTTTGGCTCTAGGTTCGGTTGACCCGAGCCTGTTGGTCTGGAGAGGAGGCTCGGGCTGCCACGTGTCGCCATCATCACCGTCCGATCATGATGATCGGACGGTGCCTGTACCTTCTTCCTCCGCCGCGGGCCACCAGAGGAGGCTGTGCTCCGGCGAACCACTATGGACTCCTCCGAGCTCCACGAGGTCCTCTGATGGTCGGAGAAGATAGCCCAGACCCTCGCGTAGCGGCTGGTGACATGACGATGCTCTGGCAGCAAATGGATGGGCTGATTAATGGCGAACCACCGGTGGCGGAGGAGCAGATCAGAGCGCATGTGCCAACTCCGATCATTGGCGTCTTGAGCACCTGCAGATGTTAGGAATAGCCGAAGCGTGCCCGTTCGTGCGTTAGAGTGGAGTGGAGGGTGAGTAGAGGTCCAGTGCAGAGGGAGCGGAGGACCTGGGGTGTCTTCTCCGGCAGAGCAGAAGGAGACGTGACTCAGAGTGGTTGGGGTTGTGAAGAAGAAGGGAATGGTCGGCGAAGATCGGAGTGATATGGTGGAGATGTTGGAGTAGTCAGAGGAAGGTGAACGGTGATGGGTACGAAGGGAAAATTAGGAGAAATAGAGGGAAAATTGCCTTGTCAGAGCAAGGTGAATGGCGGCGGGGGTAGCTTGGGCTGAGGCTCAAGAGAGCCTCGGGTCGTCGCCCGGCGAGTTCAGCTGGGCCTCGGGGCTCGGCGGATCCTACTGGCGTCCGCTACTCGGCGGAGGAATGTAGAGGGTCGACACCAGGCTTAAGCCGTCGTCGCCTCGACGCCCCTCCTCCTTCGCTGTCACCGGAGAGGCGGGGGAGACTGGGCTTAAGCCCAAATTGGTGGACGAGGGTCTCAGGTGGCGGAGGGAGGGGTTTTGTAGGAGGAGAGGGTCTGCGGTTACGTGGTGAAGAGGGGGGTTTTGTCGGGCGAGGATTGAATGGAGGAGTAATGAAGATGGTCGATGGGGGTTACACAAGAAAGGTGGAAGATAGGGCTATGCGGGGCGGCCGTTAGGAGCGAAAGAGGGGGTCGGAGGTGTAGGCCAAAATAGGAAGGGAGTAGCTGTTTAGGCGAGGCGTAACGACTGGGGTTGGGTGGGCTGGAGGTTGAAGATGGGTTTTGGACCGTTGGATCATGCGATCCAACGGTCCTAACGAGGGCGCTGGCGGAGAGACGAGATCAGATCGTGGATCTGATCCAATGGATGAGATCGAGGCGCTATCGAATGGCTAGGATGGGTTCCGTGGGTTTTATCCTACGGTGGTGGAAAGTTGATGATGTGGAGTACGGTGGATCGTAGGATATAAGTGGATCGGGTGGCTGTAGAGAGGAGGTGACGTGGAGTAATGATAGGCGTAGGACGAGGGTTGTTTTGGGCGGCTGTGATGGAGGCGTAAGTGGATGGCTCAGATTTGATCTGGAAGATGGATCGGACGGTGGGCGATGGAGCGGTATTCAACGGATGAGATGGAGGCGATGAGGGAGTGATCCAACGGTCAGGGTGTGCGCCAGGTGGCGAGAGGGGAGACGGGCCTTGTGGGCGCTCCAGAGAGCGCCACGTGGCCCAATGAGAAAAATTCAAATAAAAATACAAAGAAAAACATAAAATAAATAGTTAGAGGCCGAATTAGGAAAAAGTCAAAACATGAAAGTTGCTCGTCTCGATGAGATCTACAACTTTCATGTTGGCTAAAAAGCCAAAAGAGGTCATTTGTACAAAACATATTTTTGGGGATATTTTTAGGGGGATAAAAATACTGATTTTGTGGTTTTGAGATGTTTTTGTATTTTTTTAGTGTTTTTAATGGTCAGTGAATTATAGGCAATTATTCTACCTAATTTTTAGGGGGTTTTGAGGATAAAATAATTACAAGAAAATAAAAGGGAATTAAATACAATAATTAAATGGTAAATTATACACAATATAATTCATGATAAAAATAAAGAATTAAAGGGTATTTTTATTGGTTTGATTAAGCTGGGGTTTTAATTAGCGGCTTTTAGCATGATGAATACGAGATTCATCATTGACCTTTTCCAACGTTAAAGGAAACTTGCTCGGGTACAGTTTTATCCTAGGCTCAAGCCATTATCAATGATAACCTACCTTGATAACTTATTGGGCTTGAGGCCGAATTGGCCCATTCAATTGCCTACAGTGCTAAAGCCAAAGTTGTGTAGGAGCTAGTGATGAATCAATGATTCATCACTCTAAAGGTTGAAAATAGAGATTCATTCCTGAGTAATTAATTGCATTTCTCCATTTATTTTTCATTATTCTTATTCATGCATTTAGAATTATATCTGCATTTTAGCATGCATATTTGCATTAAATAAGAAGTCAATATCTCTTGTAAATATAACATGTATATTCACCATAGTTCTCCTAATTTTATTTATTTATTACTAACTCAGAATTGAATAAAATCAACTCTATAGTGTATATATTACTAACACTAATAAATAAAAAATATCAAAAAATACTAATTCGTAAGACTGACCAATAAAATCCTAACCTCAGTTTAAGACTAAGAGCCTTAAAATGTGAATATCTCTCTCATACAGTCTCCTATGGATCCCTACACTTTTTGAATTAATGTGCGTTCAATTACCTTCAAAACAAGATCAAATTCAAAAGAATTGGAGTTCATATTTGAAACTTGGGTTTGGGCCTCTCATTATATATTGTATATATGCCCTTTATTTTATTTATTTTAACTTTCTATTTTCTTAATTATTAAAATAAAAAATTAGATTAAGTTGTAAATATTTGTTTTAAATTTTATCTAGTTTTTTGATTTGAAAAATGACAAAAATCTGCAAAAGAAAAAAATTGATATTTTATACCTGTAGGATACCACAAAAAATACAATTTATATAGATGATTTATTTTGATTTGGATCCTTCACAAAAGCTGTAGATCTCATCGAGACGAGTAATTTTTATGTAAACCACTTTTTAATTTGACCCCTATTGTTATATCTTTTTTAGTTTTTGATTTAATTTCTATTTTTCTGGAAACAACACGTGGTAGTCTTTATTCTTTATTTTATTTATTATTAATTTTTAATTTATTATTATTATTATTTTTACCCTCCATGTGGTTGCCCCTACGCGTGCCACATGGTACCTCACCCCCTTCTCTCTCCTCTTCTCCCTACTCTTCGCTCGACCCAATCCTTCCCTGCGCAACCGCCGCCCCGCCTCCTGCGACGTGCGGTCCAACTCCGCCTGTACTTCTCTCCTCCCCATGGCTCGATCCTCACCTCCACGTGCCACACCTCCGCTTTTATCTCTTGTGCAAGACTTGCAGCAACCATCCACTCCCTTGAACAACAAGCTCCATCCATGCCCATCCCCCGTCTCTCTCCTTCTCCCCTCTCACATGCGACCCAATCTCCACAAAACTGCCTCGCATGACTGGCCATGATCTCCATCCACGACCTTAACCCTTCGCTCCCTATCCAACTCTCCTTAAAGTCACCATCACTGCCCCTCACACATCTCCAACTACCATTCTTGGCTAGAGAAAGAGAGAGAGAGCTTGCCCTACCTCCAGTGATAGTGCCAGGTGCCAGTCTTGAGTAGTGACCTTCTCTTCCTCCTGGAGAGATCCAAGGCTTCGGTGAGCCTTGTTGCAACTTCGCTCGAAGCTGCTCATCGCAGTCACCCATCACATCATAGAGCGAGAACCACGACCAGGCTATGCCTTCGGTCGATTCCCATGCAAACCCCTCCATCTACTTCATGTATTTTTCTTCTTTCTTCCTTCAATATCTTCCCCCGCTTGTTATTCCTCTGTTTTTTTATCTATCCCTATGTTTCTTGGTTCGCCCCAATCACCACCGTCTTCCTCCGTCTTTCCACCCATTTCCCCATCAACTCTGAGCCCCCACCTTTATACTACTGCCATCTAGCTCCTTTGGCCGAGTCTGCTCCTCGCCATCGACTTGCCTCCTAATAGATCCTCTTGGCCATGCTTCTCCAAAGGCCACCCCCGTTGCGCCCTTGCACCGCCTACCTCCTCGGCAGTACCAATGAACACCTCGACCAACACAACACTTCTACACGTTGCCTTTCTCCAACCACCGCTCACAACGACGACCCTTCTAGCATCAACAGGGATCGTCTAGCCACCTCGTCCTCACGGCTGTCGCCCACGACTCCATTCCAATACCCTCTCCCACTCGGTCGTGTGTCGATGAGCGAGGCATTCCAGGTGAGTCACCTCTCATCGTGCCCTCCTTGACTCCAACAACTTGCCCAACCTCCTCTCGTATGATGTAGCCCAGCCGTCTTGCCACCTTTCAGAGTAGAGCATCTCCGCATGCGTAGCCCTCCTGATTCCGCTCCTCCAACCATCCACCATCCACATGTCTGCCTCGGGATACACGCCACCCCGGCTCCCTCCCACGTGACGCACACGTGGGAGGCGAGGATAGTTTCACCAGAGGCCCTCCAAGTCCTTCGAATTCTAAGGCTGTCCTCGACCGCCGAAGTCACATGACCATCGTGTGCAAGAGGTGAAATTGCACCGCAACACCCTTGGGTTCCGCAATTAGCGCCCAAGTCCCCACCTTCAAGGAGGCACGTGCACGACACATGCCCCTTGGAAAATTACCACACGCCCCTCAAAGTCTCAGTAATTGTATAGTCATCCACATTTTATTTATTTATTTTAATTATGTATTGCATATAAACCCACGTGTTTGCATATTTATTTGAGTCTCATTTTGTCACCATTTTATGTTCTAAAAATTGCATATGGTATAACTACTCATGCTTATCATTATGGATGTTTGATTATATTTTTATGAGATGCGATTTATTTAATATAATTATTTTTGTAAAAATATCATACTTTACCCACTACGTACTATTGAATTTCTATTATATTAATAGTTGATCCAAAAAATACCAAAAAATCATAGTAGGTAGAGCTTATTTTATTCTACTTGTGTCCAAAAATAATAACATTTACACGTATATCGAGGTCACAATAAATTTTATGGTGATTTGAGTAATTTATTTTTAATTAATCTCACACTTAGTATTTTGAGGAATTAAAAATTGTTCTAGATACCTCTCATGTAGATCTGTCTAGGATAATTAAATCTCTAGAAAATATTGGTGTTTGATATCCATTAAAATTATTTTGCTCAAAATCACCCAATATTTATATTTAATCCATAATTAGTTCGTACTACATCCAAAAATTCCAAAAAATTACAATAGCTTAATTTTGAATTCATGCACATTATAGTTAAGTTTCATTGGATTTAGTGTTCATTTGATTGAAATTTGCAGTTTAGCCCCTGAACTTTGTCAAAATTGCATTGCATTTATTAATTGCATAAAAATACCAAAAAATATTCCTCTAAAAATCCAAGTCCTGGACCATTTAGAGAATGACCTACGGAGACAGTGGCCTCCTTGAGTTCAACCTTGGGTTTGCCCAAGTAAAAATACAAATTGACCGCTCACATTCCTTAATAAATTAATCAAGTAGCGGTTTTTGATTGATCTGTTAATTGTCTGACTACAACAATTCGACATTATTAACTAAGGCATTTACGGGTTCGTCAAATAACATCGTAGTCGGAGAGACACGACTTAGGTTGATTTTTTTAGAAAATCTAGGTTTTAGATTTTCCATCCCAGGAAGTTTGACCCCCGTTTTTTCTTGTAATTATCACTCTATTTATTTTCTTGCATTTTTATTGTTTATTTATTTTATTTTATTTTGTGCCTATCTCTCTGACCACCATCTTATTTTGTATGAGGGACCCAACATAATTAAGTAACTGCTTAGGTGGCCGAGCATCTCAGGAGCATTGGAGGCCGACATTTCTACGAATGAAGATGACTGAAAGATTCACATTAAAAAATAAGATCGACTTGAGTCGTGAGAGAGTGTAGAGTCTTTAGGGGTTTATTTTTTGCATTTATTTTTTAGTTAGTTTGTAATAATTGCACATTTCCAACAGATTCCATTTGGGATCTCGCTTGTGTAACTGGACTTTATTTTGTGGTGTGTCAAGACCTGTTTCACTCTTCGGTGAGGGTGGGGCTCGACTTGAGTGGATCGTAGGTTAGACCTGCACATGTAACTCTTAAATATTTTTGTAGGTTTTATCTACTTGTACTCGTAAAATCTAGGACTACACATTCATATTTAATAATACACAACATAGAACGTTCTATCTAGTAAAATTAAACTTAGATTCTTCCCGACTAATGATTATTTATGATAGGTGTGATTTCATCGTTTACATTCCATATAGCATAAAAATTTTCAATTCTGTTGCATCATTCATGTGGAGCGTGAGGATCATTGTAAAGGAAATCAGGTCTGTCCATTAGTAGTACCTTGTTTGATGGACTATTTAAGTGATAATCTAATTTAAAATTAGGACTGCTAACCTGAATTGACCAAAAAAATTGCATAAAATTAACCCTTATTTGTAGGAGAGCAACCCCGTTTATCTAATTTCACCATCTTCGGTAGGCCCTCACCAACTCAAGAACCTAATCGCTCGTAATTAATCACCATTCAAACCCCCTCCTTTTGAAAAATGTATGCTAATCAGAATCGTAGCCTTTTATAATTTCGTAATTATTTAAATCAATCATATTTATTTATAAAATTCTAATTATTTGAAACATACTAGTAGAACAATTATCAAATTTCAAATTATGTAAAAGATTCTAAATAAAATAGTTTCTAATTATAACTATTTATATCGAGTTGAAAATATAGCAACAAATATGCTCGAGTCCTAAATAGGCTTTTCATCTCATTTTTTATCAGTTTCAACTAACTATATAATAAAAGCCAAAGTTGACACCTATAGAATCCCATCAACATCAACCATTATATGATGATCCACCATTAGGGCGTCACCTCCATAATCATGAGAGAGTAAGTGACTATGAGTGACAGTCAAGGAGATCAGCTTCCATCCTAATCGATCGAGAACAAATAGAATCATCGACGAAATCTAAAGCTTACGAGCTTCGTCAAGCCATCAAGGCAACAACCCTCATCTTCAAACGAGTCATCATCATCCTCTCTGGAGCACTCCGCCCTTTGACGTTCTTCTTCATCTACAGAACATCAGAGCCCAATACAATACAAAGAAGAAGAACATAGAAGAACCCTTCAGAGAGTAGTTGTCTCTTAATGGTTCATCCGAGCATATTTGGATCCTTGAAGTGAATTTAGATCTAGGTCATGCATGCACTCCCAACCAAAGCATCCAGAGCGAGCCATATGGTTTTGTTACCGCCTCACAACTGGAAGGGAACCACCTAATCTGGACCATTGGTGCCTCCTCAATATCCACCATCAGATCTTCACCATCAGAAGACCAAGAGCTCACCATATGGAACAACTTTGAACCATCATATCTCGTAGCATCTGATGGACCATAGATGGACCACGTGGCTAGTTAAGAGTCACTTGATTGGAGCATGCCAGTGCACCACGAGCTGTAAGATCCAACGCCAGATCATGTGCGTTACACATGTGATTAGTAAATTTACAGTTATCTCCTAAAAGTTTTCAGATATACAATAATATCTCCTCTTGGGTAATTTGCACGTACACTCCCTGATCTTTCATATTGCAAGATAATCGCTAGCTAGACATGTTTAAAATGTTTATCATTTATTTTTGTTTATTTTGTAGAATTTCATCACATATCTTATAAATAATGAAGAAATGAGTACAATGCTTCGGGAATATCATTCATCGTCCATTCTGTATACATGGAATTATGGTTGGCATTCTTGCAAGGTTGTGCACCTGCCTAACTCTCTCCTTGTTTACATGAAAAAAGTTTCTAAAGGAGTGCGAAGCAACTTTGATAGAATGCCTTCACAAGGTATTTTTATACGCTGAGGAGGGGGTTGTATGCATGCAACTATTTCCACTGCATTTTAACTGTCAGAGTAAATGCCTATAGCGTTCATTTTGAATCTTCCTGCAATATGTAATCCGAGATTTAAGGATTGTGCTTCCGCTTCCAACAGTGAAGTTGCTTCTAATCTGATGGATTTTGCCATGAGAAATTCCTTTTTGGAGTTGCAGCCAACTGCCACAATTGTTGCAATTCCATGATGGAATGCTACATCGACTAAAATTGTGTTCTCCATGACAACTGTGTGTATATCCTCTTTGGTATCTCTGGGATGGCAAAGACACCCATCAATATTAGTTACTAAGAACTTTCGGATCTTATTGATTGCCAAGATAGGGTCCGACTGAATTTTCATGCGCTACACGATGCATTGTTCCATCCAGATCCGATGCAAGATTTTGCATACCGTAGGAATCTCCCCTGATTCATAGTCGGGTCTCTTAAAAGCTTCATGGATGTGGTTGTCATGTTCTCAAAGGGGAAAACCTTGTATGCAAACACAAAAATTCCTAGCATACAGGCATGAACCAAATAGATGTATTTTATTTTCTGCAGTAGTTCAACATAAAACGCATGCGCCGTCAATCTCGTAAATGCGCTCCTTAATCCTAGTGCATGTAGTTAGACAACCATAGAACACCTTCCACATGAATAGTTTTGTCTGATGGGGAATTTTTTTATGGGCTCATATTTTCTTTGTACATTGTATTGTTTCGAGGGATGAAGTACCCTTGTCAACGAGTAATTGCTGATATGCAGATTTTGCAGAGAATTTCCCTGTGGGATGAGATTTTCAAATCCAAATATCATCTTGTGTGCAACTGGATAAGAGTTTAGCAATATGACTTATGCTGTCACTAGGAAAAAATTGCTGGATTAAGGGCATGTTCCATTGCCCATTGGAAGTTAAGAGGTCGCATACCATATTAGGGGTGCTTCCTGTAATGTGTTTTGGGTGTAACTGCTTTAGGTAGTCTGGCAACCATTGGTCCCTCCATATGTTGATTGCTTTTCCATTACCCACTAGTGTAAGTGAGTTATCAAATAGAAATGTCTTGGTATCAAGGATAGCTTTCCATAAATGGGAAGGTGTCGTAGACAGAGTAGCGCTCCAGAAGTCTGTTTTTCTGAAGTATTTTGCTTGTATGATTTCTTTCCATAATGCTCGTTGGGTTCAATGAGACGCCATGCTAGTTTGAGAATGACACATAACATTTGAACATAACTTCATTTCGTTTAGCATCATTTTAAGCTAGCTTCATGCTCTATCCAGAAACATATCATGAATATTGATCATAATTTTAGTGAATTATTGATGAATGATAAATAACTATGTCTTGTTGATTTTAATTCAATATATATTTAATTATTCATTGAGAAGAGAATTAATTGTGGACTCTTTTAACTCTAAAATTAGAGAAATTCATCGATCTATTTTCTTTAATTAAATCATTCCATAAACTAGATATTTTATTTCTAGTTGGACCATATTACTATACTAATTGGAAAAAAACTACTCCTTTTTGAATCTTAAGTCCCCCTTCTTCGGTGATAAACTGAAAAATATCTGTGACTGATAAATATCTGTGATTGTTTGACCTACTTAAAAATTCAAGTATTGTAATTGAGGTTCCTTTTAATTGTCTCATTTTAAACAATTCCCATTATAGTTAAAAAAAATAACATAGTTTGATTTTGCATTTATACATCATTTCTTATGCTAGTTTGATTAACTTCCGAATTTTCATCATTGTAACAAAATAATATAGAAAAAACTTGTGTTTCCCAGAGTTTGACACACTTGACTTTGCACTTTACATCATTTTAGGAGTGTATGTATGTGTGTGTGTGTGTATATAACTTTTTTACCGTGTTGGTGAGTTGCAATGATATTAAGCTTAACTTCTCCAATTCAAAGTTCATGAATTTGTCAATCTTTAGTGACCTTTTTTTGTTTTTAGAGAAAATTTGCTCTAATACCATTCTTTAACGTCTTGGACCTAGAATACATAAGTTATCAATGATAACTTGCCATCAAAGCTTGTTGGATTCGAGGCTAAATTTTCATGTTGACCACCGCTCAAAATGTTTATGTAAGTATTCTATAGTAGTTATCCTACTAATAACTTACTCACACTTTTTTACTGCTGGATGTGGGACTATATTTGGAGTGTTTTCACATTAGTTGACTAAAGAGGATTTGTTAGATGATTGAAGAACTCCATACATCAACTCAAAGTAAACTCAATATGCTTGTGAAATTGAGAAGTCAACTGATTGACTATGACATAGACTACTTCATTATGTTACAACCATGGAAGGTACCTCCAATCTCATCAAAATTTTAAGAGCCTTGTTATATCTTTGGAGTAAGAAAAATGACGTTGCGATGCAGGAGGAAGACTTTCGTCCCATAGCACCGTCCAAAAGTACTCATATGATTGTGGATAAACTTCTTGCAAACAAGCTCCATGGAGTGTGTTAGGAGTATATATGTTAAGAGAATATTCTATATGGCATGAATATGTTAGGAGAATATTCTATGTAGCAGGAGTATATGTTAAGAGAATATCTTATGTGGCAGGAATATTCTATGAGGCATTTGTGTATTTTCTCCTTTGAGCTCTTTAGGGTTTTGTCCTGTATAAGGACACAGACCTCTAGAATAAAACAAGCCTTTCTATTCTTTCATTCTTTTTTCCACATGGTATTAGAGAAGCAGTCTTAGATCGGTGTTCTGACCCAAATCCCTCTGCCACCGCCAGCCCCAAGTCCTCCCTAAGCAACCGCTGCCTACTTGCTATGGCTCCAAGCGCCTGCAACGCATCCCGTGCCACTGCTCGCTGCTCCAGGCAGCCCAGCACCGCCCCAGGAGCTCGCCCGCACCATCCCAGGCACCCTGCACCTCCGCTCATGCCCTAGACAACCCCCAGTACCGGCAGACACCAGACCAGGCTTCCTGCGCCACCTAGGTGCTAGCTAATGCCGTCCCAAACGCCTCGTGCTGCTCCCGCGCATCAACTACCTCTCTCTCCTTTGCCGACCACCTAGGGTATCATCAATTGATGCCGATTACCTAATCGATGCACTGCTAGGTATTTGTGATGCTTTGATAAGACAGCGAGAACCAACTAGGTCACTTTTTCTTGACCTACTCGACCACCATGGCATCTATAGAGCCCAAGCCCATGTACCCGATTTCTTCTGTGATGGTACATGGTACTTCTATAAAGCTAAAAGGCTTAGAGAACTATGTACTATGGTCCAGATCCTTCAAGGTATTTATTGGTGGTCAGCGAAAGAATTATGTTCTCACAAAAGATTCGTCCAAGGAGACAGAAAAAGACTATGATACCTGGTACGTGGACAACTACCAAGTGATTATTTGGATGACAAACAACGTCGATCTAAATATTGCATCAAATCTTCTTTACAAAGAAATGAGAAAGCTACGTAGGAGAGCCTTGAGAACACCTACTCTCAAAAGACAACTAAGTCTAGGTCTCAAATATCTACACACGTATTTGGTCTGCAAATCAGGGAGATTCCTCCTTGGTCTAGTACTACAGGCTCCTCACAGGCATGTTTGAGGAACTTCTTATCTTTCAGCCTAGTTGTCGTGATAAGTAGATGGGTGAGCGTGCAGAATGGAAAGTGTATCGTTTCTTGTCAGGATTACATCCGTGATACAAGATTGTGAAGGACCAATTTATAACTGCTGCTGTGTTACCCACTCTAGAGACTATATATGGTCGACTACATGAACTTGATTCTCCCTATCCTCAACTATCTACAAAGACTATTGCATATTTTGCTAGAGGACGACCTAACTACCAAGGAGGACGAGGTCATGACTTCGGCCATGGTCGTGCTGTGAGGTTGGATGAGGACGTGACTTCGGACGTGGACGTGGACGGGATCCTACCGCTGCCCGCTATCCAACATGCACTCACTGCGGACGTTGGAATCATCCATCTGAACATTTTTGGGCAAAGTTTGGCATGCCTACTAATGCCAACAATGCCTATGAGGCTACCTCATATGAAAGCCCATATGATAATATATATACCTCGCTAGAACAACCGTTTGGTGATATTCAAACATCCTTCACTGCATCTGAGTATGCTCGTCTATGTCAGCTGCTACAAAATTCTGCCAGTAACACTAGTACCTCTGCTCCTACTGCGAGCCTAACCACTACTTCAGGTACACTTTCCATTGTTGCCTATGCATCCAGCCCTGCATGGATCATTGACTCTGGTGCCTCTACTCATCTGATGGGAGAATGTAGTCTTATCACCTTTGCACATCCGTCTTCCGTTGTGAGGACTGTTTGGGATGCCTATGGAGCACATTCCCCTGTCATTAGTGTGGGGACTATGGAGTTTTCATCCAAATTTTGACTTTTTAATGTGCATTGTGCTCTTGATTTTCCACTTAATTTCTTATATGTTCATAAGTTATGCCAGGAACTTAATTGTCGTGTGATTTTCGATGAGTTCTATTGTTATTTTTAGGACATCCAGACGAGACAAATTTTCGGTGGGGGACATCAGAAGAACGGCCTATATTATCTTCATATCCCCTCTGATTATGGTTTTGTTGGCACTACATCTATATTCGTTGATCCCTTTCTTTGACATCTTCGCCTCGATCATCCATATGTCAAAGCTCTCTCTTTAATGTTCCCGGAGCTTTCTACGCTCAAGTCCTCTTAGTGCAAGGTGTGTCAGTTCAGGAAACATCATCGAGCATCCTTCCCTACTCGTTCTGAACCTCGCTACAAAAATCCTTTTTCTTTAGTCTATTGTGATATTTGGGGACCCTGTCCGATCTGTACCCTGAGTGGACATAAGTACTTACTTGTTTTTGTCGATGACTACAGTCGATCATCTTGGGTCTATCTGTTAAAAGAACGATCAAAGATTAGCAACATTATTAAGAATTTCTTCCATTGTGTCAAAAATATCTTTTCCTTCGGTGTTCAAATTTTTCACACAGATAACACTTTGGAATTCACTCAACATGATCTAACCAACTTCTTTGCATCCCATGGTACCATTCACCAAACATCATGTCCTTACACTTCGCAACAAAATTGGGTAGCCGAAAGGAAACTCAGACACCTTCTAAATATAGCCCGATCCCTCCTCACCCAAATGAAAGTTCCCAAAACCTATCAGGGGATGTTGTTTTAACTGTTGTCCATCTTGTCAACAGGGTTCCATCTCCATCCTTAAATGGATCCATCCCCTTCTCTCTTCTCTACCCAACTGAGCTACATTTTCCTCTACCCTTACGAATTTTTGGATGTGTTGCATTTTTTCATAACTTTCATACTACTGAAAAACTCTCTCCTCGTGCTATTAAATATGTTTTTCTTGATTAATCTCATACTCAAAAAGTTACAGGTGCTATGATCCAATTGGATGCCACTATTATATATCTGCAGATGTAACCTTTTTTAGCAGACCGGCTTCTTTACACAATTTGTTACCGATATCCCTCTTGATCTCCCACCTCCACCCATTGTATATAAGAGAAAACAAAAATCCCAATCACCAGATGTTCCATTACTTTCTTTATTGCAAGATGATATACCTAATTCAAGTGTCCCCTCCACTGATGTCCCTGATTATCCTGAGGAGCTTACCATTGCTCTACGCAGAACTAAGAGGCAATGCACACTTCATCCCATATCTCATTTCACTTCTACTGCTAGTTTATTAACCACTAACAGAAGATATGCAGAAACTGTCATGAGCATTTCTATTCCAAGAGACCGCCATAGTGCTTTGTAGGATTCAAGATGTCTAAAGGCCATGGATGACAAGATGGATGCTCTTCTTTCCAGGGGAACATGGGATCTAGTGTAATGTCCCAAAGGGACTAAACCTGTGACATGTAAATGGATCTTCACGACTAAACAATCACTATATGGGTCGATTGATAGGTTGAAAGCTCGTCTTGTGGCAAAGGGCTTCACAGGACATGGAGTAGATTACTTTGAGACATTCTCACATGTTGCGCGTATGGGGTCAATAAGGACTATCATTTCTGTAACATCTATATTTTTGGGGGTGTTTTAGAAATAAGGTTATGTTTTTAAAAAAAACATATAAAATTAATTAGGATGTACTTTGTAAATATAAGAAAAAATGAAATGGCATAATCACATTGCCATTCAAAAGGGAAAACTGAAAAAAATTAATAAACAAACAATGGAAACAAAATGGTCGTTCAAAGAAAGATAAAAAGAAATGATAAAAAAACTAACAAACCAACATCCAAGTTTTGGTTAGCAAGAGAGAGACTCGTAAATTTGAAACCTATTACTTGTGACCTCAATTGTTGGGATTTTTCTCAACTTGAGTACGTGGATATATATACATGTTCAGATCAGAGGGTTAGGCATATTTTACCTTCCGCATAGAATTCACCTTTCTCATTGTCGCACACACGATCAGAGTTTTGTCATCTTGTATATTCAGACGATAGTAGGGGCGTTTCATGTTGGGGGTGAGTAACATGGTGTATAAGTTTACATCCAAACTTGGAGGTTCATTAATACATCAGAAAAAAAAGAATATCATAAATTGATTCTCTCTGTCTTCATTAAAATTATATATCTTTATTTTATTTTCTTAAGAATCGAATAATTAGAGTCATCATACATTCATCTATAGTTTTTTTAAGCATCTACTCGTTACACGCGATTGAAACTTTTCTAATATGAAATCACATCAACCATATATCATGTATAGTTTAAGTATTGTTTTTGTTTCTGGACATAGTATGTATTCAAGGTATTGCTATGTGATGAATCTACATAAGTACTGGACGTATCTGTGGAATTTTCTAAATCAAACTAATTATCGATATTATATTAGGATACTTTAACATAAAATTTCCAACTTTCGAAACAAAAAATTATAGACTCAATAATCATAGGTTAAACTTGAAATATATAAACATGAACAAAATAAACAAACTACTACATATATATGAGTCTTTATTTAACCATAAAAAACCAACAATTGAGAACTGTGAGTAGATAAGATGTATTATGACTTGTGCACGAGTTAAGATTCGTTTCTTATGCTTAGGTGGTATTTGATTTTCATGGACAAATAAAATCGTGGAGATCAATCTATATTGGTTTCTTATCAAGGTATGCACATCAACTTATGTCACATACTGTTGTTATTTATACCCCATTTCAGATTTTACTAGCTATTAGAATGTTGCTTTTATTTTATCTCTTTAATATTATTTGAATGTGTTTAAACTCTAGGTAATCAGTTGCTAAATTGATATTTAACCATAATGCCTATTTACTAATTAGTTGTTAAATATAAAGAGATAGATACATTATTACCTTTTGATATATAGGTTAAATTGCATTTTTTTTAAATTCAAATATTTTATTGGAAAATAATTACAGATTTTGACATCATCATTGTGAGGGAGTAGATAGTGTTCATTGTTGGTCCATTAGAGGCCTTGACCTGGCTGAGTGCCGCGCAGACGATTAATTCCGCCTATTGATTGTTGTAGACGGGTAATTCTGCACTACTCTCAAATAATTTTCCGCTACGGCGATTGACTCAGTACCGATGTCCATTGCATTGGGGTTTGGATATGAGACCTCATATTGATCTTTGTTTTAATTCTAAATTTTTGATTTAAGGGAACGAGGTGACTCCTATCCAAGCTCGGGCTGCCCGCTGTCGGCAGATGGTATTGATTTATATTGATATGGATATTGACACTATAGTCATAAAATTCGTGATATTCAAGAAAATTTATTGAATTGTTATTGTTAACTCATGATGAATTACATAACTGAAAAGTATTGTTATAGTTCACTGGTTTTATTGATTTATATTCCTTATTGTATGGAATTGTCAATATATTATTCTTTATTGCATTGTCATCGTATTAACAACTTTATGTCGAGGTGTATGGATAATTATAGCATGTTTCATATTTTGACAGTGCATACTTAGTCAAATTCGTTTGACTAATATTGAATTACAACCTGGCAGCTTAACAGAGGGCGAGGTTGGACTGTTCAGCTAAATTGAGGAGCTATGCTTTATTTTACTTTTTAAATCATTGTACGATTAGACTTATTTAAGTTTATTTTGTAGTTCAAACTTGATGAGTCTTTTAATGATTGGTTAATTTCTTTTATTCTTCCATTGTGTATGACACTCTGATGATTATGGTTATTTGATCATTGAAAATTTTGTTTTCGCTCATGGACTCGAATATTTTTTTTAGTTTTGGGATGCTTCCACAATTTTTCCCATGTTTTGAGGCCCGGGACGTGACAATTTCTGTGGCAGCTAATAAGGCATGGCCTATCTTTTAGTTAGATGTGAAAAATACGTTTCTATGTGGCGATCTTGATGAGGAAGTATATATGATGTAGCCTCCAGGTCATGAAGCCAAGGGGCAGTGTGTATGTTGACTTCGTAAAGCAATATATTGCCTAAAACAGATCCCCAGGGCATGGTTCGACAAACTTACTACAGAGATCAACACTCTTGGCTTCCAATGAACAACCTCTAATTATTCTGTATTTGTTAGAAGACGAATAGCTGGTACTGTTACTCTTGCACTTTATATGGATGATATCGTCATCATGGTCATCACATGTGATGATGATAAAGGGATACTAGAGACCAAAGCCTTCCTCCAGAAGGTATTTGTTACCAAGGATCTTGATTCACTACGATATTTCTTGGGCATAGAAGTACTACGCACTACAGAGGGTCTTCATCTTTCACAGAGAAAATATTGTTTGGACATTCTTAAGGAAGCCAGATTACTTGGATGCAAGCCCGCTGGTATTCCCACAAATCCTAAGAAACACTTCACATCCGTTGATCCTATCTTCGAAGATGTTACTCGATATAGGATCCTGGTTGGCAAACTTCTTTACCTTATATTCACCAAACCAGATATTTCCTATGCAGTGAACAGAGCTAGTCAACACATGGAGCAACCTTGTTACATTCACTGGCAGGATGTTCTTCAGATTCTATGATACATGAAGAAATCACCAGGAAGTGGCATCTTCTATGGGACAAATGGGTACATCGATATTATTGCATATGCTGATGCAGATTATGCAAGCTCACCAGAGGATCGATGCTCCACCACAGGTTATTCTATGATGGTTGGAGGAAATCTTGTTAGTTGGAGAAGCAAGAAGCATATTGTTCTATCTATATCCAATGCAGAAGCAGAGTACAGAGCGATGGCTCAAGCTACTTGCAAGATCACATGGCTATTAACTTTTCTACAAGAACTTGGTATTATTGTCACTACTCCTATTCTACTATATTGTGACAACAAATCTGCTATATATATTGCCATGAATCCGGTGTTCCATGAGCGAACCAAGCATATAGAGGTTGACTGCCATTTTGTTCGTGATACTGTCAGGATTAGAAGGATTACTACTCCTCACATCATCACTAACCTTCAGCTTGCATATTTCTTCACAAAAGCACTACCCAAGAAGCGACTCTCCCAGATTGTTTCCAAGTTGGGTATGACCGATAAATATGCTCCAACTTGCGAGGGAGTGTTAAGAGTATATATGTTAAGAGTATGTTCTATATGACAGGAATATATGTTAATAGAATATTCTATGTAGCAGGAGTATATGTTAAGAGAATATCCTATGTAGTAGGAATATTGTATGAGGCATTTATGTATTTTCTCCTTTGAGCTCTCTCGGGTTTTGTCCTATATAAGGATCCCTGGACCTATAGAATAAAACAAGCCTTTCTATTCTTTCATTATTTTTTCCACAAGATACTTGATGGTATTTTTTTTATCCTTTGCAGAGTGCTTTCCTACTTGGATGGCAAATGATGGACAATGTGGTTTTGGCTTCAAAAATGATGGCAGACTAGAAACTGCTGAAGAGAAGAGTGGTTTTGTGGAAGACTGATTTCTCGAAGGCCTATGATTGTGTAGAATAACGATTCCTGTGAGCATCCTTACAGTAGGGAGGTTTTCTCGATATTTAGACTAGTAGGATGAAGAATTGTATTACTATTACCTCGTATGCGGTGTTGGTCAATGGACAACCCAAAAGTTCATCCACAATAGGGGGCTCGCCATGGTTGTCCTTTGGCTCTGTTATTATTTGTCTTAGTGGTAGATGATTTGGCGATCATGGTTAACCATGTAATTTTGGGTGGTTTTTGTAATGGCTACTAGGGACAAGTTGTCGATACATATCCTCCAATATGCTGATGATACAATTTTCTTCGGGGGGGGGGGGGGGAGTGTTCAAATAGTAGTAGAGGTATGTCGATGGTTCTTGGCCTCTTTGTTTTGGTCTCTAGTATAATATCAAATAGATCCAAGTCTTAATTCATCACCTCTAGCTTGTGAGAGAATGATATTGCTTTTTGTGCGAGCTAGCTGTGACTCCGTAGGGTGAGGCTGCAACTTCTTTATCTTGGCCTCCCCAGACGGGTGGGCAGAGGTAGATTTATTGAGATTTATTGGATTCCTCTTGTTGCTAAGCTAGAGAAGAAACTGGTTGGAACACATCTTGCTTGCTGAAAGGAGGCAGGATTGTTCATTTATAGTCAGTCCTTTTGCCATTCCCATCCTTTTCATGTCCATTAGGCTAGTTCCTGCTGACATCCGGAGGCATCTATAAGGCATTATGAGGCGCTCTTTTTTTATCTTCATGGGGTGAAGGAAAAGGTATGATTCTAATTGATTGGAAGATTTTTTTATAAAGTTTATGATGATGGGGTCTTGGCCTTCATAGTTTGGAGGAGATAAACAAGGCTCTAATATCCAAGTGGATCAACCTTGTTTGGGGACATTGTTACAACTTGGTAAGAGATTTGTCTTTGAGATTTCCAAGGCTAGTGATCTTAGCAGTTAATCCTAATGCTACGGTTGCTGATGTTTGTGACGGAACGTCTTTTTTCTCTACCTTTAGATGCGAGCTCTCGGGTCAAAGGCATGGTGACTTGTTGGAGATGTTGATGACTTTGGAGGACTAGGAGGGTCCCTCAAAGAACGTAGTTCTTGGAGTTGGTTCGATGGGCGATTCTCCATTGGAAAGGCATACATGTCCATCATGGGATCCATATCTTTTGATCCAGGTGGTTGTATTGATGATTGCAAAAGAATTTGAAGGTAGAGGACTCCCTTATGTGGATCTTCCTTTGGATTTTGAGACATGGATGCCTCATGACAGGAGCTGGCAGAGCTTGATTATTCCTGAGCACTTCAGCTACTTGTCCTAGGTTCTCAAGATGCTGACCACCTTTTTTTTCACATGCGATGGTTCCAGGTAAGTGCGGACGAGATCTGGATTCACATAGGCGGTAATAGACTACAACATGAGCTTTTGGGGTACCATTGGTCCCAACTGAATGGGTTCATAATAGGAGAGATCTACTATAATCGCTATTATCTAGGCATTGTGGTTGGCTAGGAATGGGTTGATATTTCATAGGGAGCATTTTTACTATGACAATGTTATTGCACATGGAACGGCTCAAGCTGAAAATTGGTGAGCCTTGTATTCTAACTTGTGATTAATGTGGAGTTTTTAGGCATACATCTATATGGTAGAAGTTCTTTTTTCTTTCAAAAAATATTTTTAACAAGGATTTTTGCACTTATGCTCTTTTGAGTTTTTCCAATAGCATTTATGCCCTTAACCTTTTGCAATTACAATGGTGTACTACAATAATTTGGGTATATATTTATGTTTATTTTAGTCACTATATCGTCCATTGCTATATATAGTGATGAATATTAGGTGTTGCTAAGTTATTTTTATATTAGAAATTAGTGATGAGAGTCGCATATATTGTTATATCATTAGCAAAACTTTATATATCAATGCATATCTGGTGCTATTTTTCAAATTTTGAGCTAATTTTTTTGTCAATTTTTAGTTCAAAATTTATTAGCTCAAAATTTGAAAAAGATAACAACATATAAGGTTGTTATATAGAACATTCCTGATGATATGGCAACAATATATAACATTCATAGTTATATACTAGTTTGCAACGCATATTTTTTGTCAATATAGAACAATGGGCGATATAGAGAGAATTTAAAATAAACGTCAATATATACCCAATTTGTTGTAGTATCTATATTCTTACAAAAACTCAGATTGGTATCTTTCTATTATTAGACTTGTGCCCCTGTATTACAAACTAGAGTAATACTGCAATTTAAGAAAATATGGGTACAATTGTAATTTTTAAAAAAGTTAGGGCACCCGATATATCGAAAAAAATTCAGAAGGGCATAGTGTGAAAAATCCCATTCTAATATCGACGTTGACGATGTCATGTGTATGCAAAGTTGATTTTTTTTAAAGAAAAAAAGGTGCTACATTGGAGAGACGTTAAAAAAATTTAGATTCACAAGTTTAGAACAAAATTACAAGGATCAAGAATCTCGAATGATTCTGGCATGAATCAAAATATTTTCTACGTATAGTCTCTCCTCTTTGAACACTACATCATTTTCAGCAAGCCATGGAATTTAAAGGATATACACTGGAACCCCTTGTAATGGACTAGTGGTTGAAACAGCGGGCTCCCACTTCAATGACTATGGTTTCAACCCCACCCTTCCCCCCTTAACTAGTAAAAAAAGGATAGACCTTGCACGAATCTTGTCCTCCAACCCCACATTTTCAGAAGACCCTATTGACGACCAGAATTACCCAACATCCACAGTGACAACATTTGAAACCCCAATCGCAGTCCAAATAATGCGATCCTAACTATCTACAAGGTTAATTTTGTCGTTGGATGAAAAGTAAAGTCTCTGGACCTTTTAAAAACCGATCCGAACTTCGGGACCTTTTACAATTTCACCATGAAAGCTGTTTAACAAGATTTCACATATCAATATAAAATATTAATCACCTCATAGTTCTTAACAAAACAAGAGAGGATGGATGTGATATTGTTTTATAAATGTAGTGCTTCTCGCCACCCTTTGCAAATTTACATGAAACTTTAGGGATTGAAATGGCTATTTTTAGTTCGATTTACATGAAGACTATATTTCGCAACTCAACGAGTCCAAGTTAACGAGTGATTAAGATTAATGGGATCTAATATGGTGCAATTTCTTCGGACATCCCTACATTGGTTAATATAGCCAATTAGCTACTAATCTAAGGCATCTGAAAGAGAAACCCAACCTTCAAAGTCATCAATTCAACAATCCCACGCGAATCGACTTTCTAAGCAATGAATAGTATCCGTTTTAATCCTGTACGCCGAACCTCGTCGCGATGCGCGGCGAGATCGGGTCGGTCTGTATGATAGATCAAGAAACAAGGGAAACCTAGCAGATACTATAAACTAACAGGGACATTTACTCCATGATCTCTTAAAATATTATTCAATTACATCACAACCCTTATAGTACCTTTAATTACAATTCGGCCCTTGTAAATTATACAATAAGACGTAATCTTACTAACTTCAGCACCTCAACCCAGGGACATGGGAATATACACTAAACTGCATAAGGATTTTTTCACTTGTGCCCCTAACTTTTATAAAATTACAAGTGTGCCCTCATATAGTTACAAATATCATATTATTACCATTCCCTTAGACCCCGTTCGGTTGGGGGGTTACCCCCCTCCCATTTTGGGTTGGTAATCGCCACAACCCACACTTTTAACCCATTAGTGGGGCCCACTCCCTTCCCATCAAAAAAATTATATATTATACCATCATATCATCTAAAAATCATAAAATACTTAACTTCTACTCTTTATTCCAAACTTCAATACAATCAAATCACAACACTACCAACTTTTTCAAATTTCAATACAATCATATCATAATAACTATCAACTTTTTCAAATTCCAATACAACCACATCACACAAACCCTCCCAACCCTTAACCCACCAACCAAACACACAAACACAAAATCGGGTTATCCTCCCCTGGATAACCCACGAACCAAACGCACCCTTAGTGTAATATATGAGCACCGGTATAGTAACGAAAAGGTGTTAGTGCAAATTTGATAAAAATATATGGGTATAAGTGTAATTGCGAAAAAGCTAGGAGCATAAATGTCAAGGAAAAACTCACAAGCACAGAAGGGAAAACCCTATAGAATAAGATTACATGGTGCTGATGCAGTACACGTGTTACTATGTAATTGGACAAGATGCAAAGGTACCTAAGATAAAACGGGAAATTTACCCTAGTGTGCTTTCGAGTTTTGCAATTGTATTATTTTGAAATCCAAAAATGCCCTTCTATTATTACACTGTTGCCCCTATACTTAATTAATAGAATGACACTACCGTGAATTTTCGAAGACTATAGGGGTATGAGAGTGATTTCACACAAAAGACAAGGATATACGTGTTGTTCAAAAAACTCGGAAGGGCCCTAGTAAAAAAAGTCCAAAAAATAAAGAAAGGTACATATGCCCTTAGTGTGGTGTGCGTTGGGAGCTGATGTAATCAAAATATGTGCTCCTCACCTATAAATATGAGCTCACCACCACACTCTCAGACTCAGGGAGAAAGCCCAATCTCACCTCAATCACATATACATAGCTCACCCTTGATCACACTTAGATTTGGGTTTCTTCCTCCCCTAATCAAGATCAATGGCTTCCAAGACCCTCTTCCAGAAATCGAAGCCGTACTTGGCCATGCTCGCGCTCCAGTTCGGCTACGCCGGCATGAACATCATCACCAAGGTGTCCCTCAATGGCGGCATGAGCCACTATGTGCTCGTCGTGTACCGCCATGCCTTCGCCACCGTCTCCATGGCCCCCTTCGCGCTCATCTTCGAGCGGTGAGCGGTCCGATCGTACCCGTGTTCGAACTTGGGATGCAGTTGATTAATTAGCTGCTAACTAATCGTTTTTGCTTAATTATGTCACAGGAAGGTTAGACCCAAGATGACGTTCGCCACCTTCATGCTTATATTCGTCATGGGTCTCCTCGGGTTCGTCTCTATTTTTTTCCTTTTTTTGGGTTTTTTACAACATAACCCCTAAAATCCTGTCCAATTACACCATGCTCCTTATAATGCCTGTGATTGCCCCCATCCAAGTACTGATGTGTGAGAGTTGGGAAAAAATATGAGAAAAGCGATTATACAATTCGAAATGTATTGTTTTGCAGTCTAAACTTACTTAAATGGTGAATAAATCACTGATTATAGACGATAATTTAATGTACGCAGGCCAGTGATAGACCAGAACTTCTACTACGCCGGCCTCAAGTACACGTCGCCGACGTTCGCCTGTGCCATGAGCAACATCCTCCCGGCCATGACCTTTGTCATGGCCGTGCTCTGCCGGTACGTATATATATGTATATCTCTCTACGTACCTTTATTCATCATGCGTACATGTATACATACACATAGAACACTGATTTACGTATAATATTATTATCTGTCTTCCTACGTACGTAGGATGGAGAAGGTGGACATAAGGAGAGTGAGGTACCAAGCGAAGGTGATCGGCACGCTGGTGACGGTGGCGGGCGCCATGGTGATGACTCTCTACAAGGGACCCATCGTGAACATCCTCCCTTCCGGCCATGGCCACGTCCACCCCCACGGCTCCGGAGAGGGCGGTGCGACCGGTGACGCCGACAAGGACTGGGTGAAGGGCTCCATCTTTGTCATCGTAGCCACCCTCGCCTGGGCAGCTCTTTTCATCATCCAGGTGATTACTGCTCTATCACCAGATCATTGAATTAAGTGACACTATCCGATTAGCTGTTGTATAAGTGCTATATATGTATACGGATGTCTGCATATATAATCACATCTTTTTAAAAATACACTTTTTAGCCATTTTGTCGATATCTGTAAATACCTATATCTATATTTTTCTTGCAGGCGTACACGCTGAGGAGGTACTCAGCTCAGCTGTCCCTCACAACACTGATATGCTTCGTGGGCACTCTGCAATCCATAGTGGTGACCCTCTTCATGGAGCACAACCGCTCTGCATGGCACATTGGATTCGACATGAACCTTCTCGCTGCTGCCTATGCTGTGAGCACCATTATTTACAATGATATCATAATACACATGTAGAAAATATATATACATACATATAATGTGATGTATAATACCATGCATGCTGATGTTGATTGCAGGGCATTGTTACGTCGGGGATAGCTTATTACGTGCAGGGCATAGTGATACAGGAGAGGGGTCCGGTGTTCGCCTCGGCCTTCAGCCCCCTCATGATGATCATCGTTGCCATCATGGGAGCCTTCATCCTCACCGAGAACATCTACCTGGGCGGGTAATTCTTCCATCTTTCACCAATTAATCACATCAATTTGTATATATTTTTCATTCATCTTCTCGTTCCGAACGTCGACGCTCTTTCTTGTCGGAGATGATGGTCTTATGGGCCGTCCGATGCCAAACCTGCATCGAACGGTCCACAACAGAAGATTCGGAATTAGCCGATCATGTATCTCTCGAATATTGACATCAAATAGAGAAGGGGTTTATATGTAAAACTAACCAAATCTTACAGGGGTATAAGTGTAGTTGCTTGGATTAGATGGGTATTTGTATTACTTATACGGTTCTGCACGTAAAAATCCCAAAAATTTCCAGCATAATTTTAAATCTGGTAACGAATGTTATTTATTGATATTACTACTTGATTCTAAGTACTTTTTTTTGGGTGATTTCACTGTACTGTGAAATGAAAAAAAATAAACTGATAAATTTTGTTTGGGTCCCTGTGTTTTTGCAGCATTCTGGGGGCAATCCTGATAGTTTTTGGGCTCTACTCTGTGCTGTGGGGAAAGTACAAGGAGAACCAGGAGATGAAGAAATTGCAGGAGATACCCCTGACCGTGACCGCTGCAGTAGGACCAGATGAGGTGAAATAGCATGTACGAGGGGGCGCCTAGCAAATAACCCAATAATTAAAAGGGGTATAGAGTGATATCTGTCGCGATGTCCGTGTTGAAGAAGTCTGTTGCACGAGTGAGAGAGGAGGGGCATGGGAGCAAAAAGGACGTGCTAATTTTCCTTTGGGCCTCCACTTATTTTTGTTTCTTCCTTTTTGGTCCTTCTCTTGTCATTTTAAATGTCCTGTTTTGACTTTGCTATGAGGAAATGCCATTGACGCTTGTAATTGTGAATGGAAACAATTTCCCTCTCTAGTGTTTTCTAATTTCTCTAATTATCTTATATTGAGACGAATTGTGGTGATTAATTACATTTTTGGAGCGAGACCTACCAGCATATTACCAAATGGGAACACACCATAACACTCATTGGTCGTATTCTTATCCATAGATCACATAAATTAATTTGTGTACATGCAAATCTAGTAACCTTTGTATTTGTTTATATTCTCCACTACTTATAAATTTACCACCCACCCAACAAAGATTTCCAAAGGTTGGAAAAAGAGTGCGACACTTTAAAGATAGAGCACTAACAAACTTTATATTCACAAGTTAAGTATCAAAATTATGGAGGTCGAAAATTACATAGGATTTTGGAGTACAAATGACCTCTCGCGAAAATCACCCAATTATGGACAACCAATCAGATGACCCCCACAAAGAGCATGCATGAATGATTTACAATGAGAATTGACTTCAACATCATCAAGTCACCCATCCACCCCCCTTTCGACAGACATGAAACCTGCTAACTCGTAAGAATGCACTCAAATCTCTCTACCATGGACAACCAAACAGACTACTACACTCGACCATTGATCATAAGGAAGCCCATATAGTTGATCGGGAGCGTGCCACAGTGAGAATGCAAAGAGTCCTCACATGCCTTGATCTACCCATCCTTCATCTTCAAAGTGACAAAAATGGATTTATTGACATTGAGCCCAAATCTCGAGACAATGCCAAAAACTCCAATATTGTAATACCCCCCCCCCCCCCCCCGTTACTCGCACACTCGCTCAACAAAGAAAATAGGTTTCGTCAACATAACGTGGAATAGGACTCAATAAATGATTCATTCAGAAATCATCATAGGAAACCCCATCCATCACCTACGAAACAATCCACAAGAGTGCATCTTCCACTGGGATAAATAATAGAAAAACTTGCGAATGCATATGCCTGACACCCTTCTATGGCTGAAAGAAGCCTCCCTCTTGATGTCCATTCACTAGAATTGGGAAGGAGGTCATTGTCGCACATCTCTTCATAGATGCAATCCACTCAGAAATCATGACGGGAAAGAGATGCCCAAATGATGAAGGAACTCAAAAGGGGGTGAGTAGTGTTTATGCAGAATAATGAACAGTTTTAAACAAATAACTCAGATGATAGAAACTACAAGCAGAAAAAAGCAAACAACCACGCTGCATAGAGATGTATACAGGCTCATCCAATTTCAAGTTACATCTTGTGCCTAAGCTTGACCTCCCAAGGCTTACAACCACTCCATTATCACAAACTCCTTTTGGTATAGTACAGACCTTTTACAAAGCACATAGCTTATTGAGATTTATCTTCTTCACAAGAAGAAAGGCCTTCACACAAAATATTTTCACAGGTACACAACAACAACGAAATTTATCTTGTGCAAAAAAAAGAAAGGCTTTCACATATAATGCCATAAGGTACACAACCTCGCCAAGATTTTATCTCATATTTTAGAAAAATGACCTCCAAAAAGAACACCTCTTAGTCAAGAATAAAGATAAATATGGTCATTATAATAAATCCTTGAAAACATGCAAAATATGAATGGAATCTAAGAGTGACTTTAGAGCAGAAGGCTTTTTGGCTATTAAGAGTTAATAGGCGTGAAGAATGCAAAGAATAGAAAGCACTTGCTTAATAGCAACTTTTCTTGAGCACAAACGTTTCTGATAAGAATAGAGAGTGTAATAGTGGGTAGATAAATTGTTCTCTTAGTGTATGTTTCAACGATAGAGAGTAGGTTCCTGTTATAGGCACAATGGAGCCTAGGATTAGAAGAAATCTCAAGAAAAATGTCAAAAGAAAGTACTCAAAGTACTAGTGTATCGGTGCACGAGAGGTATGGTGCACAATTCAATTAATTTATGCACGATAGGTTCATTCAAGTGTATATGCACATGACTTATTACATATGTAATAGGAAAAGGATGTATGGGTATGTTAACAGGGCCTTTTACAACAAACATACTAAGTCTAAATTTCTATAAATTGACTCTATAAATAGAAGACATCGCCCTTAAAGTTGGTTTGTACTTGGATGAGAGAATCACAAGCTATTGAATACATCATTGGTTTGAATTCTGATCTTAAGACGTTGTCTTTCTTTTTCAATGAAGCGTTGAGACTAAAAGATACTTTAAATATGCTTTGTAGTCTGCATCAATGTCTATCAGTTGTATAAAAAATTATTTGCACATTTACATTTTAATAGATCTTTTAAGTTAAGAAACAAATTGATGAATTTAATAAAAAGAAATATTTTATCCTAATATTGAAAAAATTTCAAAAAAATCTTTTTATGTTAGATTGTTTCAACAAATGAAACTATAAATCACACAATCAAAAGCTTTGGAAAAGTCAAATTTCCAAAGTATGACCTTAGTCTTCCTTTGTTTTCAGTCCGCAATGATCTTGAACATAATTACCATCCTATCCATCATATTGTTGGACATGTGAACCCACGGCGAGCCATTATGCAATAAATATTATTGCAAGTATCATTCCCTGATCTGAAATGAAGAATAAATAATTTGCATAATAGGTCCCTCTGTACAATTAGGGTTATGTACCATGGCTATCTTAATGATCATACAGCTGTTGATTCAATTATTGAATCATAGAGGCTGGTGCTTGAATGAATATCTAAAGAGTTAGATTGAGGACTCATCAAGCACCGTCAAATGATTGTTAAGATGTGATCTCCAGCCTGAGTCGGAGATGGCAATCCTTTCTCACATAGGCTAATATCAGACCGACCTCTTGATGCAGGTCCTCTGCATGGGAATAGTGATTCGGAGGTGTCAGATTAGTTAGGTCAATGGGCTGACTTAACGAGATCGAGATAACCTAAGTCCGATGTTGAATGCTGTCACAGCATAGGCACACATCCTCTGACCGGAGACAGATGTATTGCTATATGTCTGAGTATGTACATTTGACAGAGCAATAGGTTGATGACCTAACCAAGGTCTATACACCGGCGCGTTGGTGTGCATATAAGGGCATATGAGTAATACGATCTCTCAAAGGGATCATACAGGTTCACTACTGAACCGGAAGACATGAGCTCACTCATGAGATATTGGGAAGAATCAAATTCCGTGTACGGTCGTCTCGCTTTGGAAGCTTGACTGAATTTATAGGTTTGATATATACTTTTGGAAAGTATATGATCAAGACCTATGTATGATATATGCTTTTGGAAAGTATATGATCGATACCAAATCCCAATGATCAAATGAGAAACTTAGTGATCAAACCCTGAAGAAGACAGTGTAAAATTGATCTTGATTTTCGGTTGACCATGGGTCTTCCAGTATGCAGGATGTACAGGTATTAGGAATACCTGAGGGTGATGTGATCATAAACGATTGTATATCCATGACGCTTCCATTCCGAGGGAGTGATGAAACAGGTCTGGATTTTAGTGACTCCTTCCAGTAGAGAAGCAATCTGATCTTGGTCCAAGTGTTGGACATTGGTCTAAATGAGATTCAGATGCAATGAGAAGATTAGATTTGCAGTCTTGATTTAATCAAGCATCTATGGAAGGTCCGTAAGATCTGGATTTGAGATGAGATCTCAACATCCAAGTCACTGTACGTGGAACAATGCAATCGCCATGTCCTTATCTCCAAGTATCTGCGGAGAAAGCACATTATTCTTGAAAGGGTTCAAGAATAATTCATTTGATGAAATGCATATCCAAGCAAGAAGGACTTGATGATTAAATGAGATTTAATTATCAAGCATAATATGAATATGATTCATATTGTGAGAATTACTATCCAAGATAATTAGATGGGATTTAATTATCATGGATTAGAGAATGTGGATAATACTATCCATGATATATGTGTATTATAAATATGATTTATAATACAATATATTAAAGAGAGAGAATTTATGTAAATAACATTTGTTAATTAATAATGTTGATTGGATTCACATTGATTAATTAATTGGAAATGTAATTTACAAATTAGTTTGGGTTGTGAATATGATTCACATATTTTCAATGGCATGATTGAAATATTCACAAATTAATTTGGAATTAATTTTGTGAATAATTATGTGATAATGGTTATTACATAATATTAAGAGATAATATGACATAATAAAAGGGAGATAAAAGCCACCTTGATGAGGTGGCGTCACCCATGAAAAAGTCATGGGTGACGCCCCAATTTTAGGAGGCAAAATTATCTCCATTTTATTATCTTGATTAATCTCTTAACTAATTTATTTATATTAAATTAAAAATGTGTTGATAATGTTACAACATATATTTAATTTAATTATAAATAAATGTTGTTGGTTTTAACCAACAACAATTATAGCCATTGATTTTACATGGACCAAGCCTGACCGTTGGATCCATGTGTCCCATGGATTGAGATCCATTGGATCCTAAACTAATATAAAAGGAGGGCTAGGGTAGCCTTCCAAGGGACATCATTAAGAGTTGTGCAATGTTACAACTCTCTCTCTCTCTCTCATATTCTCGTCCTCTCTCTCTCTTTCTCTCCTCTAAAAGGATGGTCGTCCATCTTATGTGAGAAAGGAGAGATTCTTGGCTTCGCCTTCGACTACTCGAGGATCTTCTTCTTCTTCGGGGCTACTTGCTCTAAAGGAAGACGACGTATTTCGTGTGACGAAATCAGGGGATCCATTGCTTGGATCTTCATCGAAGATTGCGGGGAGAAACGCGGCTCATCATTGTACCCGCAAGTGCGTTCTTCGTGGATTGGACTTGAGACAGGAGGATCTCTACTTTGAGATCTTGCGATCACAGCCACGCTTCAAGAGGTATTCCTTATACTTTGTGGTTTGATGAAACGATCCGAGAAGTGTTTTCGTGATCATGTGGTTTCATCTTTAAAGTTAAATTTTTAATTTCCGCTGCATCTAGAATCTAGTACGACTAGTTGCTTCGATTGCATACGATGCGATCGACACGCTTCCGTGATGCGCTTAAGGATTCTCCATATCCTTCAAGTGGTATCAGAGCCATAGGTTGAATAAGGTTTTGTATATGATCCATAGACCTTAGACGATTTGGTTCTTGAAAGGGTTGCGAAATTTTTAATGCATTTCAATTTTTGCACCTCAGTCTAATTGAATTTTTCAGTACTGTTTAAAATGTTTAAGCACAAAATTTTCAATTGGATTTTGTTCCCCATTAATTAAGGAAACCATAGGATTTGAGTTTTTGAAATTTGGACTTCATTTGCTCAAGATATGAATTTTTGAATATGCCTATATCCACTGTTGCGGGAACTGCGGATTTAAATGTGATTCTTTGGAAACTGAGTTTGCATTTTTTGGATTTAAATTGATCAAGATAAGTTAATTTTAGTGATTGGGGGTCACTGCTGGAAATTAACATTTTTTTATCATGAATCTTGTGATAAGTCATTCAATCATCATGATGAAAATTAATTGTTAATTTTCTGGAATAATTAGTGATAAATATTTGTGAAATATTTAAAGAGATAATTATTTCATTGAATGACATTTGCCTAAATCACAATGATGATATATTAGATCTTAATCATTGGTTCATCAACAAACATTGATTTCATGAAAATCATAGTTTATCCTACAATAGTTATAAGACAACATTTACATGAAAAACCCTCTTGCTTGAATAGGATTGGGGATTTGTTTAGCAAATCTCCTTATAATATAATCAAAATTGTTTTGATGTATATTATATGGTATAATTTTGGTTGAAAAACCGATGAGCATCTCAAAGTACATGATGATCTATCTGGTATTATCCTTTCCCGAGGCGGATGTGGTGCCTAGTCGGAGAGCATTGGGGTCGCGGGTTGCAACGTATGTGGTCCATCCCACTCTCGTCGGTACTGGCCATGACAGCGGGTAGGGACTGTATAATGCCGGAGAAAGTCAATGTGTATTTTTATAATTATTAAAATTCGAATAATACGTACTTTAAGAATATACCTACTATTCAAGTAAAAGACATGTTTGTTGATTGACGATTGGATTAATGATTAGTTTAATGTGATTAAATTAATTATATCCAATAAACACTCTATTATGAATAGATGTGTATTTCCCTTGGAAGAATTAATTATGTGAATATGATTCACGATAATTAATTACAATTTGAATATGAGGTGGAGGATCACATAAATGACATCCATGGTCTCCCGTCAAGGCAAAGGATTCCGTCGCCAGTTGTTGTATATAGGAGACGCTTGTCCGAAGTGACAGATCCTATATATGATTTAATTGGATCGGGTTCTTTGCTTCTCGAAAGAGTAAGGCCATATACGTAGTGACCCCAATATCGGGTCCTCATATTATTGGGGCGATATTGGATTGCGTATAGCGAGTATTAAGCCTGTTGACGGTTGGTTCAATTAATGACGGGTCAACATCATCTTAGGGGTGGTGGGCCCGAGTGTTAAAGACCGAATTGGGAAATGCAAGTTGGACTTGCAAGACGGAATGTGTTCCCGCTTCTTTTTATCCAAGTTGTAGGTTCTCATATTATTGGGATGCAACGAAGATAGGAAAGGAGATCCCAGATCATGCTAGAGATATAATGGTAAGAATATCTCTTTCATTGAAAGTGATTAAGGGAATGAACTTTCAATGTTGATAAGGCAAGACAACTTTGATATGAAAATTCCTAAATCAAAGTAAAATATGTATATATATTATATATACCCTTATGCAAATTTCTTATTTCAGATAATCCGTCATTAAAACTCAATGTTATATTCAATGATAACTAGTAAAATATCATGGATTGGACTCATGATCCAGATATTGTACTTGCAATTGGACACATAATGTATGTGGTTGCAATGTGCAAGTTCCCTCAACATGATGAGGAAGGACAATTAAATAAGACAATAAGACATCACCTTAGGATTTGTACGTCTCTATAGTCTTGATCTTTCATCGAGGATACTTTGGAAGTGACATGTCGATGGTGATCGTAATTGTCGAATAATCCTTATAAAATAAAAGAAGATGTTTTGGCATACATATGTGCTCTAGACATTTAATCATGAATGACACGGTTCTCTGCATTATGCAGAATGGTGGCTCAAAAGAGCTGGTGTATTCAAAATGTTTGAATACATACCTGAACCTAAGTCTCTAAGAGTTAAGATGTATGTAGATATGATGAGTGTCATCATTCTACTGTCTATACTCTAGTCATTTATGAAGCTTCATAATAATCATTTTGTATGAATTTATGAAGCATGTATAAATGTTGAAATGCTCTTGTATTGAAATCTTTTGAATTCAACATAAGAGATTCTTTGTCTTGAACAATGGTTGTTTATAGATGAAGAGAGCACAGTGGAAGCATGGGATAGACCCATGTGAGAAGAAAAATCAAAGAGTTGATTGTCCTTCTGTGACTTCCATATGACATCCATAGAGTTGGATGAATGCCAATACTGCAATAAGTTGATGTGTTGATAGTATGACTATCAAGTCTATCTAAAATCCTTAGTGAAGGACTCAGATAGAGCATCGTAATAATCTACATGTAATCATTGACTCTGACTTTCTTATTTCATAAGATAAAGTCTAACAATTGTATCACAATCTTCTAATGACTTTTGCAATTGGTTGCGTGTATATATTAGAAGATTAGAAATTTGATCTTAAGGTTTAGTAGTCATCTACATGGATATTGTTGTAATTGTTGCAGCAATCTCTGTTGATAGATAGACTTCATATTCTCAGTGGGAGAGCCCTTAGTCTTAGAGAATGTCTCTATGACCTAGATATTAGAATACCCTCATTGTTTGTTTCTAAATGTTGGAAATAAACATGAATTCTGAGATAGAACTATCATAAAGAGTTATGATGGATATATTTCAGATAGTAATCTAACATCTAGTGGACTCCACAAAATTAGAGAATTAATGAATGGTTCATTAAGATTTCTAATACTGAAAATCAAACCTTACAAGATCAATAGGAGGGTGAAGATCAGTTGACAATGATCTGGCATCAAGTCTTGGACATATGTCTATTGATATGATTAGTAGACTAGTAAGATATGAAACTTTAGAATGTCTAAAAATTTCAAATCTTACATACTTGTGAATATTGTATTCGAAGTAAAATGTCTAATACACCCTTCTCTTAGGAAAGGTGCAAGATATCAAGGTATTCAGGATCTTATACATATTGATGTATGTGGATCATCTATATCATAGTGAACATTGTGGATATGTGATATCTATTGATGATTATGTATGATATGAGATTTCTTCTCTTCACCTGAGAAACCTTTGAAATGTTCAAAGATTTCACAATTTTGATTTAGAACCAAAGTTTGAAAGAAGATTAAACGAATTTGATCTAACCAAGGTAGCAAGTACCTATTAGATGAATTCAAAGAATACCTTATGAAGATATGAATATAATTTCTATCTCAATCCTCCTAACACACCTAAACTCAATGGAGTTGTAGGGAGATACAATTGGATCATGTGTGACATGATTTGATCAATGATAAATTTTAGCATAATTATCCCTTAGTTTCCATGTATATATGTGTAGTAGAGACTACAATATATATCCTTAATAAGGTTCCATGCATGTAATCTGAAATCTAGCACTTGAGAGTGCTGCTTCATTAGGAAAATAAAGAATGGTATTGGATACCTGCTTTATGACCTTAAGATTCTTAAAAGATCTCATCCCTGAGAATGTGATTCTTTGAGGATGACTCTCTTTAGAATCAAGACAAAATGAGGCTCCTAAAATCGGAAACTTAAAGGATAATTAAAGATGAAGCACTAATACCTCTTCAAATGAATTTGAGGATGTATTCCATGTGTCAGTTAAATCTGACAATGATCGGACTTCATGTGATGAAGCTCCTGAGGATCATGACATGGAAAGATGGATATTAGCAATAAAGTCTAAAGTAGACTTCATATACAAAGTGTTGCATATGGACCCTCGAGGATCCACCTATAAGGGTTTGACCCATAAAGGTGTAAATGGATCTTCAAGAGAAGAGAGAACCTGATGAGAAGGTACAGGCCTTCAAAGCTCGGTTCGTAGCCATAAGCTACACATCGGAAGAAAAGACATTACTTGCAATGAGACTTGCTCTTTGGTGACCATGCTTGAAATCATCTGAATATTGCTAACCCTAGCTACACAACTTGACTATTGCATCTTCAAGATGTAAGTCAAGATTGCATTCCTCTAAGAATACCTCTCTGAGGATATTCACATGAAGTAGCCCTAGGGCTTCATGATTGGGGAAAGTAAGATGTGTAAGCTAAAGAAACTCCATCTATGGACTCAAATAAGCTTCTTGTAGTTGGAACATCATATTTGATGAAATCATAAGTGTTATGATTTTAGATAGAATCTTGATGTACCATGTGAAACTTAGTGGGAGTGTCATTATGTTCATCGTGCTAAATGTAGATAATATCCAAATCATTTGGAATGATATAAGGATGATAATAAGTGTTTTATAAACTGGTTATTCCATATCTTGAGATATGATCTCAAGAATACCTCTTAAATCTTAGTTCTGAAGTTGTTCAGAAGCAAAGAAAAGAGGGTATTGGGACTGTCACATTTGTAGTACACCTTGGACATATTCCATTCTTGGAAATTCCAAGAAAGTCTTCCTTCCCTTAAGATTTGGCACTGACCTATCTAGAGGGATAGCACCTCAAAGAGTTGAGGAAGTGAATGCTAGAACTGCTTGCACTTGTGCATCAGTTACGAGAAGCTAAGTGTATGCTAGATGTGTATAAAAGCCAGATATCTGCCATGCAGTGGGAGTAGTAAACTGTTACTAATCCTACTATGGAGAAAGAACACTTGATTGTAGTAATAACGAAATCTTCAAAGATGGCAAGGCTTTAGAGATGGTGATTTCTAAATCTTATCTTCATGAGCTTAAGACTTTATAGATAGAGATCTAAAAGGTCTTAAATGTGGATACCTTGAGAGATAGTGATCTCCTGGAATAAGGGTATTCTGATAAGGATTATGGAAATACTGGTTATAATAGTTATTGAGCAATAGTGTCAAGGACACTATAACTGCTTTGACTAGATTGAGTATTGGTTGCATTAGATGCAACATTCGCATTGGATGCGAGCACCGTTACCTAGGGATATGCAAGTGCTGTAAAAGGACTTGGCATAGTCTTTTAGGAACAGAGTGACTCATCAGATTACCTAGCTATTTCTAAATAGCCTATGATTGTCACATGAGTGTGGGTTTAACTGATTAGCCCATTAATGGCTCTTTAGGATAGTGGAAAATTGTTGGACAAGTGAGCCCACGGCGAGCCATTATGCAATAAATGTTATTGCAAATATCATTCCCTGATCTGAAATGAAGAATAAATAATTTGCATAATAGGTCCCTCTGTACAATTAGGGTTATGTACCGTGGCTATCTTAATGATCATACAGCTGTTGATTCAATTATTGAATCATAGAGGCTGGTGCTTGAATAAATATATAAAGAGTTAGATTGAGTACTCATCAAGCACCGTCAAATGATTGTTAAGATGTGATCTCTAGCCTGAGTAGGAGATGGCAATCCTTTCTCACATAGGCTGATATCTGACTGACCTCTTGATGCAGGTCCTCTGCATGGGAATAGTGATTCGGAGGTGTCAGATTAGTTAGGTCAATGGGTTGACTTAACGAGATCAAGATAACCTAAGTCCTATGTTGAATGCTGTCACAGCATAGGCACGCATCCTCTGACTGGAGACAGATGTATTGCTATATGTCTGAGTATGTACATTTGACAGACCAATAGGTTGATGACCTAACCAAGGTCTATACACCGACGCGTTGGTGTGCATATAAGAGCATATGAGTAATACGATCTCTCAAAGGGATCATACTGGTTCACTACTGAACCGGAAGACATGAGCTCACTCATGAGATATTGGGAAGAATCAAATTCCGAGCACGATCGTCTCGCTTTGGAAGCTTGACTGAATTTATAGGTTTGATATATACTTTTGGAAAGTATATGATCAAGACCTAGGTATGATATATACTTTTGGAAAGTATATGATCGATACCAAATCCCAATGATCAAATGGAAACATAGTGATCAAACCCTGAAGAAGACAGTGTAAAATTGATCTTGATCTTCGGGTTGACCATGGGTCTTCCAGTATGCAGGATGTACAGGTATTGGGAATACCTGAGGGTGATGTGATCATAAACGATTGTATATCCATGACGCTTCCATTCTTAGGGAGTGATGAAACAGGTCTGGATTTTAGTGACTACTTCCAGTAGAGAAGCAATCTGATCTTGGTCCAAGTGTCACTACAAGAAAGAGTAGAACAGGCGACGGTCAACATCCGTCGCTAAAGATAACATGACCGTCCCCATTGATCTATGGGGACGGTCATAAGACCGTCTCCAAAGGTCGCGTCCCATTTGGTATACGCGACGGTATTACAAACCGTCCCCAATACCCACACATAGGGGACGGTCATGACCGTCCCTAAAAGTCTGGCATAGGGGACGGGCGTGACCGTCCCTTAAAGCATCTTATTGGGGACGGTCGTGACCGTCCCAAAAGAGAGAAACGAAGGGGACGGTCGCAATAACCGTCCCCTTTGTTCATCTGCTAACAAAAAAAATTTTCATTGCCCCCTATTTGATCCTCATTTTACCTTGTTACAAAAAATCTGTATTTATAAAAAATATTACCACCACGAGACAAAAAAATGCAATCCACATTCATAAAATACTCGTCCAACAACACATGCATTGAAAATACTACAGTATCCTATAATAATTGTTCAAAATAGTTATACAATATACTAAAGTATCCTACAAACTAAGTAAGCTATCCTAGTCGTCTTCCTCATCCTCGTCGTCGTCGTCCTCGTCGTCATCAGCATCATCTTCTTCTTCGCCGTCATCGTCGTCGCCTAGCCTCACAGCGGCATTATCATCAACTGTTGGGTGGCTAGTCGACGCTCCACCTTGATGTGCCTGCATGAATGCATTGAAAATCGCCATTTGTTGGCGCAAATCCTGAATCTCCATATTCATGCTAGACACCTGACTCTCTAGTTCCCTCTCCCTTTGTGTCTTCTGAGAGGTCGAGCCGGTCCCTACTCCATACCAATTCCGTATGGTGGCACCACGACCACCACAACGGACGCGTCCCTGATGTCTGGACCGGTCGCCTGGAGGAAGGCCGCATCAGGAGTAAGAGGTGGATGACTCATTCCGGAGTGGTCTACAGAGCCAGTGGTTGTGAGCCTCACCATCTCTTCCTACAAATTTATTTAAGTAATTAAGTTCGGATTCATTTAATTTGTAAAAAAGATGCAAATATGTTACGAATAACTTACATGAATTGGACCATAGGCAGGATCCACCCAATGAACTTCCCCGCCCACATCGCGGCTCTTAGACCTCTCGAAGACTTCCATTCGACTGGGCACTCGCTCGTTCTCCACTTCCTAATGGCAAAAGATTAGTAAACTTACGATACCATTTTAATACATATATAATGGTTACAATTTTAACACTAAATCATAAAGTAGATTACTTACGAAGTCATCCTTGAGTTGATTTGTGTTTCTTCTCCCATTCTATAGGTAGACTTGAAACCTTTCCTCCGATTTTCAGCATTTTTCCTTGAGAAGCCTATACGAAGATAGTAATTTCAATAAAAGAATTCCAAATGATATATCTATAAAATGCATATATATATATATATGTCACATACCGTGTTGTTCTTCTCCCATCCAAATAGTGACCATCGCCCTCCATTGTTCTGCGGGTACATTCGGAGGACAATTTGCCAAATTGGCTTCCAATGGAAGCTCCGGGTCGAAATACTTTAAAATATTAAGAAAATTAATTATATACTTAGATGATGAAAAACAAATTTGTACTTAACTATAAAGAAAGGTACTCACTCGGGCCTTCAGACGACCTCGATATTTACGCAACATCTCCCCCCCATGGCCTAAAATCAGAGCATCAGTGGCCGGGTCACAAACCCAGGAAAAACTAGACTGCAAAGAAATCAAAGCAAACATAAATAAGTTTATATATATATATATACTGAAGAAAAAATTTGATTTGTTAATATTATAAATACCTCCAAATCATGAAGAATGGCATCTTTTATTGACCGCTCCACTAATCTCCAGTGTGTAATGTGGAGAAGGACCCTGGCTCTGCACACCTGTCCCAAGTAACTCTGGAAAACAGCTGAGTTCTCCCCCACCGCATCGCCTCCAACTATCCGCACCTTGAGTGTCTCACCAGGACGAAGACGGTCCAACACTCGGCACTGAGATGGGCCTCTACGTCTGCCTGAGCTACTCGATCCGTCAGGATCGGAGGTCTCACTCCCTCGCTGTGGTGCCGGCGGTGCATCCCGAATGCGTCTAGGACGTGGAGGCATATCTGCATATTATGAAACATTTAAATTAGATATAACAACAATGACATAATTCACATATTACATCAAAAGATTGGAAAAAAATGATGGTAAACTTACATTTTAAAAATCCGCATCTACAATTTCTGTTGGATGTTCTTGTATTTCAGCTTGATATGTCTCGTTTATATTTAGCAACTCATCATCATCATTGACATCAAAAAAATCTCTTAGTACTGTTCTCACGGGTATGATCCATCCATCATTTAAGTTGTCTGGAATATAGAAACTTGTTCTACCTGACTGGCTAGTGTAAAAGGCTCATTTGTTTACAATTTCCCAGATTGTTTCAATGAAATGATCCCATTTCTGTCTCTTTGGTATCCTATCCCCTCGCGACCAACATCAAACCAATTGCACATAAACAGAACACATCGACATTCATGAGTAAAACTGATCTCTATTATGTCAAGTATTTCCCCATAATAGCCGTCTAAACCTGAAGGCAAATCTGTTTTTACTATAACACCCGACATTTGTGTCGATTTCATCTCGTCGGTGGACTTTGTTCTAAATCTGTATCCATTCACAATATAACCCTTGTAAGACATAACCTGAGAATATGGTATGCTTCCAAGAATGTCAAGGTTAATGTTCCACCTATCATCTGCCATTTCCCGTAAATGTTTCATACGTGAACGGAACCATTTGAGGAATTCAGATTTATTATGCATCTCATTAAATAATGAATTGTACTCATCAAAAATTCATCTATTTCTGACAACTGCATCAACACATAGTATTGTATGAGATCCTCTATCTTCATCGGATATTACGCGGCGTAAACCACTGAATATATGCCTGCCACAAGAATGAAAGACCCATAATTTAGATTCGTACTCTTTCTCCACGACCTCGCCTTCATCATTTCGTTCATAACGGTTAAAACGCACGCTTTCACCGTCCATATATATTTCACAGAAATTAATGCACTCTTCACAAAGATAACCTTCAGCAATGCATCCTTCGGGTTGTGCCTTCTTAAAGACCATATTTTTTAATTTTCGAAGGAATCTTTCTATTGGATACATCCAACGGTATTGAACCGGCCCACCGATTCTTGCTTCACCCGCTAAATGAACTATTAAATGAACCATGACGTCAAAGAAGGCTGGTGGGAAAATCTGCTCCAATTTGCATAATGTGATAACGATATCTTCTTCAAGTTTTCTCAAGATCAACGGATCTAAAACCTTCGAAGACAATAATCTAAAAAAACCACTCCAATTCTGTTAATGATTGGAGGACAGCATCGTCGACAATTCCGCGAATAACTAATGGCAGTAACACTTCCATGTAAACATGACAGTCATGACTTTTTAATCCAGTTATCTTACGTTCTCTTTCATTTACACACCTCGACAGTTGTGATGAGAACCCATCAGATACCTTCAGACTTTTAAGGAAGCTGAAGATTTTATCACGCTCAGCACTGGATAAAGTATATATTGCTGCAGGTACAGTAATCCGTCCATTGTCTAATTCAATTGGATGTAGTTCTTCCCGTATACCAAGTTGAACTAAATCTCGTCTCGTCCTTAAATTATCTTTTGATTGACCCGAAAGATCTAACATTCCCAAAATATTTTCCAATACATTCTTCTCAATATGCATGACATCCAAATTATGACACAGCTGTAAGTGTTTCCAGTATGGTAACTCTCTGAAAAAATACTTTGTTTCTTCCAACCGCCGGCTGGCTGCACTTTTCTTGATTGTCCGTCCTAGGCAACTGCTTCGTACAAGTAATTGTTGTTCCCAAATAATGTTACCATTCACACGAGCTAAGTCAACTCGTTGTCCATAAGGTGTCCCGTCGAATTTCTTATTACTATCTGCCCTTTGCCATCTATGCTTTGGTGGAAGGAATCGACAATGACCCAAATAGCAATGCTTCATACTTCCAGAAAGCCATGTCGAATGTGTTTTTTCAAAACAGACCGGACATGCGAGTTTTCCCTTAGTACTCCAACCAGACAAATTTGCGTACGCGGGAAAGTCATTTATAGTCCACAATAGTGCAGCTTGTAATTTAAATATCTCTTTCCTACATATATCATATGTAGGTATTCCAGTAGTCCATAAAACTTTTAGTTCATCCATTAACGGTTCTAGGTACACATCAATTGCGTTGCCAGGACCTTTAGGACCAGGAATTAGTAGCGTCATCATCATAAATGATGAACTCATTGACATCTATGGTGGTAGATTGTAAACAATCAGAATCACGGGCCAAATGATGTAACTCAGACTCATATTACCGAACGGATTGAAACCATCTGAGGCTAATCCCAAACGAACATTTCTCTCATCATTAGAGAAATACGGATATCTCTGATCAAATTTTATCCATTCTTCTGCATCGGATGGATGTCTCATAGCTCCATTAGCATCTCGTTTATTTGAACGAGAATGCCACGTCATCCACTTTGCAGTTTTTTCAGACATGAAGAGACGTTTCAGTCTTGGAATTAATGGGAAGTATCGTGAAATTTTCACCGACTTCTTCTTTCTCTTTAAATCATTTCTTTCTTCTTTATACCTGGAAGCCTTACAATATGGACAAAGAATTAAATCCGAATTCTCTCCTCGAAAAAGCATACAGTCATTAACACAAGCATCGATCTTCTCGTATTTCAGACCAAGCGATCGGAGTCGTTGCTTCGCCTCTTTCCAATCCTTAGGATAATTCTGAGGATTATTTAATAACTTCCGTATTAAACCCAGCACATCTGTCATCATTGCTGCAGTTGATCCGTTCCTTACTTTCATCTTAAACAGTTCTAATAAAAACTGCAAACGCGTCATTTCCACCCCAGGAGCCAATATATCTTCTGCATCTGGCAAACTGCTCGAGAACCTATCATCTAAACCATTGTCTTGTGCCTCAGGTCTTCTTAAATCGTCCATTAGTCCAAATAGCTCGTGACCAACATTATTCAAGGTTTGTGTACTGCCTCCTGCATCTACGTCCATATCCTCATCCATTCGCAAATCTATACCCTCTCCATGTTCAGTCCAAATGGAGTAATGTAACCAAAATCCATTAAGTATAAGATGGTTATACACTGTCTCTCTAACATCCCATTTAATATCCTTATATCTCACACATGTACAATAAATCTTAAGACCACCAAATTTCTTATTAACTCTTTCTATTTCAAATGCCCAATCCAAGAACGCGATCACTCCTCTCTTATATTGTTGAAAATCATCGTATCTCTTATCCATCCATGACTTATCCATTTTACTGCACAATTAGAATAAAATCCACCACCATTATGTTATTATAGATAACAAGTTTTTCCATCCTAAACCCTAATCAAGTGTTTCTCTTATACACAATAAGAATTTCTACAATATGTTGTTTAACATGTTCCATCCAATAACATGTTATCCTCTCTCCTATAACATGTTGTTTAATCTAAATCAAGTTCCATCCTATAACATGTTGTTTAATCTAAAACAATTTTCATCCTATAACATGGTTCTCTATACAATGTATTCCTAAAATTAGAGATTTCATCCTATTATTATACAACAAGATATTACATTAAACAACAAGATATTACATTAAACAACATCTATCTATAAATCTCTATGTTTTATCATAAACAACAAGTTATTTCATCATAACATGAGGAAAACCATATTACATTAAACAAATCTAGCAACCCTAACCTAACAACAAAAAAACCCATTCACATGGGGAATAACATTCCAAACAAGAATATTAGGCAAAATAAACAAGAATAAACACAAAGGAGTATTACTATATACCAGAAAATAAGATTGAGGGCGACCGGAACCACGGAGAGGGCGGAGGGGCGACGTTGGCCGGGAGGGGCGACGTTGGGCGGCGTTTTTGGGAGAGGGCAAAGTGAGGAAGAACGAAGGTTGAAGGGGTTTTTTCGATCTAACCAATGGGGACGGTCGCAACGACCGTCTCCATTGGAGACGATCGACGACGGTTCACTTAAAACCGTCCCCTTTGGTGAGCAAAGGGGACGGTCTTAGGCGACCGTCCCCTTTGGTTAGGCCACTGACCTAATGTGACGCCAACAGAGGCGTATTGGGGACGGTCAAAACCGTCCCCAAAAGACCCTGTTAGAGCAGAGGGGACGGTCATTAGTGACCGTCCCCTCTGATCTCCCTTTAAGAAAAAAAACTGGAGGCGACGCCAACAGAAGCGTATTCCTCTGGCCGTCCACTTAGATCCATTACCGGAGGCGACGCCAACAGAAGCGTATTAGGGACGGTCAAGACCGTCCCCAATGAGTCCCCTAGGCAGAGGGGACGGTCTTGCTGACCGTCCCTATTAAGCTATTACAAAAGGGGACGCCAGGTCGCATAGCGTCTCCTGATATGAAGTATTGGGGACGGTTATGGCATGACCGTCCCTAAAAGTTTTCATTAGGGACGGTCATTCTATGACCGTCGCCAGTTGTCGTCTCCAAAGCTGGAACTTCCTGTAGTGTGTTGGACATTGGTCTAAATGAGATTCAGATGCAATGAGAAGATTAGATTTGCGGTCTTGATTTAATCAAGCATCTGTGGAAGGTCCGTAAGATCTGGATTTGAGATGAGATCTCAACATCCAAGTCACTATACGTGGAACAATACAATCGCCCCGTCCTTATCTCCAAGTATCTGCGGAGAAAGCACATTATTCTTGAAAGGGTTCAAGAATAATTCTTTTGATGAAATGCATATCCAAGCAAGAAGGACTTGATGATTAAATGAGATTTAATTATCAAGCATAATATGAATATGATTCATATTGTGAGAACTATTATCCAATATAATCAAATGGGATTTAATTATCATGGATTAGAGAATGTGGATAATACTATCCATGATATATGTGTATTATAAATATGATTTACAATACATATATATTAAAGAGAGAGAATTTATGTAAATAACATTTGTTAATTAATAATGTGGATTGGATTTACATTGGTTAATTACTTGGAAATGTAATTTACAAATTAGTTTGGGTTGTGAATATGATTCACATATTTTCAATGGCATGATTGAAATATTTATAACTTAATTTGGAATTAATTTTGTGAATAATTATGTGATAATGGTTATTACATAATATTAAGAGATAATATGACATAATAAAAGGTAGATAAAACCCACCTTGATGAGGTGGCGTCACCCATGAAAAAGTCATGGGTGACGCCCCAATTTTAGGAGGCAAAATTATCTCCATTTTATTATCTTGATTAATCTCTTAACTAATTTATTTATATTAAATTAAAAATGTGTTGATAATGTTGCAATATATATTTAATTTAATTATAAATAAATGTTGTTGGTTTTAACCAACAACAATTATAGCCATTGATTTTACATGGACCAAGCCTGGTCGTTCGATCCATGTGTCCCATGGATTGAGATCCATTGGATCCTAAACTAATATAAAAGGAGGGCTAGGGTAGCCTTCCAAGGGACATCATTAAGAGTTGTGCAATGTTACAACTCTCTCTCTCTCTCTCTCATATTCTCGCCCTCTCTCTCTTTCTCTCCTCCAAAAGGATGGTCGTCCATCTTATGTGAGAAAGGAGAGATTCTTGGCTTCACCTTCGACGACTCGAGGATCTTCTTCTTCGGGGCTACTTGCTCTAAAGGAAGACGACAGATTTCGTGTGACGAAATCAGGGGATCCACTGCTTGGTCCTTCATCGAGGATTGCGGGGAGGAACGCGGCTCATCATCGTGCTCGCAAGTGCATTCTTCGTGGATCGGACTTGAGACAGGAGGATCTCTACTTTGGGATCTTGCGATCATAACCACGCTTCAAGAGGTATTCCTTATACTTTGTGGTTTGATGAAACAATCCGAGAAGTGTTCTCGTGATCATGTGGTTTCATCTTTAAAGTTAAATTTTTTATTTCCGTTGCATCTAGCATCTAGTACGACTAGTTGCTTCGATTGCATACGATGCGATCGACACGCTTCTGTGATGCGCTTAAGGATTCTCCATATCCTTCACATATGTGTGCCTGTAATGAAATCCATTCGATAACTACAAATGATCCAGAGCACCATCTAGTTGATTGGAGAGGGCCTTCACTACTACGAGGTAAACAACTAACTTATCTGCTCGTTACGATGCCTCCTTCTTGGGAAGATGACAACTCATAAAACGATTCAACCTCTCAAAGTCCTTATTCGTAGCTCCTCCACAAAGCAACAATGATAAGTTCCATCGGCTCCCAAAACACAAAAAAGAAGAATACCATGAATCCATTAGGTGTAGGAGAGTCATCCGACCTCAAATGGAAAACAACCTCATGGCTCTCCGCAATACAACAAATTTTCACTTCCAACACATGAAAATTCGATAAATGAGGCACACCCCTATCCTTCCATCTTACACCTTTAAAGGGAATATTATCACTCAGCCCCCTTAAGTGACCAACCATCGTTGCACTAAAATGGCATGCTCACCCTCAATCTGCAGGTCCCCACATCAATAGAACAGACGAAATTGTGCCACCTCCAGTTATCGGCCACTACATGGAAGTTGCCCATCACAACTGATAGATGGGGGAATGCCAACATGCACTGCGAGAAAGAGATGCCCAAAACAGCTCATATAATCACACGCTTTGGAAAAGTCAAAATTTTCAAAGTAGACCCTTGTTCTTCCATCTTTTTCATTCAACAATGATTTCGAATAGATTACCAACCCATCCACTATGTGCCTGCCTAGAATGGAATTACTTCATGAATTGTCAAGATGGGATCTTGAACACCAAAAAGTCGATTGATGAGGACCTTCACCACTATGAGGTAAACAATATTTAAGAGGGTATTAGGATGAAAAATCTCTACTCACTATGCCATAGCTCCTTCACGATTGCCACATCAAGCTCCACTAGCTTCAAGAACTCATGGAAAAAGAAGATCGAGAACTGATGAATAGCCATTCATCTACCTTTATTATTCTATTTTGCATGTAAATCCTTATCAAAACACGTGTAAATATAGTTTACTTGCAAAAATTAACACTTGTATATTAACATATAAATATTGTATAAATACTTGTATTTAAATTCGTAATAAAAGAATAAAGAAAAGAAAAATAAAGGATGTATTGTAAACACTGATTGACCCTGAACCCTGAGAACAAGTCAATATTGACTTGATCGAAAAGGAATAATGTAGGGGGAGATTAGGGCCAGGCATTGTACATGAAACCCTAATTTTATATACTATAGATAAGCCATTCTAGCACTATTTTCTTTTTTACCTTACACATCTCAAATAAATATTTGTTCAACATGAAAGTTGTAAATATTAATGTATAGCAAATAATAAAAAATTAATTACATACAAAAATAATGCACAGTGCAAGCAAGACATACAAATGAAAATGCATCAAACTGTACTTTACAGATCAATATCTTCTCCATATGAACTCCAAATTTATCAAACTCACCTCCATTTTATTCAAAACCAAATTATCTATCTAATGAAGATTGTTTTACTAAAATAGAGTTAAGGTGCAAAAGCCAGCTTTCTGGGGTCATGTTGTACTATGTATCTATATATTTTATTCAGTATTTTATTCTTTATATTTTTGTGTTTCTTATATTTTTAAATAATTGTATATATTATTTGAAATATATTAAAATATAAATACCAAATAAAATCATTAATATACATTCAAATACATAATGTATTAGAATACGCAAGTATATTATACTTATAAAGTATATACATATATTTATTATGTATATAAATAAATTTATAAAAAATAAATAAAAATATGTAAATATGTATTTAATTATACTATGAATATATAAAATATGTAAATATGATAAATAAATAAATATTAAACAAAAATAAAAATAAAATACACAAAACATAGGTATATTAAACTATAAGTATACTTGTAAAAATTATCAAATAATAAATACATCGATATAAATAAATAAATATCATCTAAAAATAATACGTAAAATAAGGAAAAAGTTTCATGTTTTGAAATTTATTTAAGAAAATTATTTTCTATTTTATTTTTACATTTATTTCTATTTTTGTTTTATTTTGTCCTCTTGTGATCGACGTGGACCAATGAGGAGGAGGCGATAGTTGACCCTAGTCAACTTCCTCACCCTCTCAACGGATCGGTCTAACATGTATTGTTTCCCTATTTTCACCCAAATTTCTATCTAGCCCCAGATCTCTTCTACCCTAGATTTCTTCAGCAAAGCTCTTCGTCGGATGATCAGCTTTCATGCAAATCGAAGATCAACTGAAGTCCGCAATCGATTTACGCAAAAACCCTCAGCGAAGACCCCTTCTGAGACAGCTCATATATTATCCTTTCTCAAATTTTGATTTTTAATCCATCTTGGAGCCCCCTAACCCCTTTAATATACCACTGGAGTGCCCCCTTTGTGAGAGGAAGGAGTGTCCCTCTATCTGAGGCAAGGAGAAGGAGATTCGGACGTGATTCACCATCACCGGAGCCAAGCTCCAAGTGGTTTTGATCCCAACCGCTCCTGGTCAGGTGGGCTTCTTTTTCTTAGCCTTTTCGATTCACAACATAACCAATATCTTAGTTGCAGCTTTTATTCTGTTTGATTCTATTTGGAATACCCTAAAATCCCAAAAATTTTCCTTGCCGAAGATCTAGTCTCTGGCCACTGTCACAGACGTATCCGACCAGTGAACCAACCCTCTGACCACGCTCACATACTCCTCATCTCATTGTCCATCATCCCGACCATCTGCCATCCGTAATCTCGCACAGATCAGGGATATCAGTGATTCATCTCTGTCATTCACTGGAGCACATTCGCCGCGCCTATTCCTCCGCCATTTTGCACTCCAAGCAGGTTGAGGAGCACCACTCTCAAGCCTTGACCATTTTGCACATGACCTAAAGACCCAAGGCTCCTTCTAGATCATGCTTGATCACTTGCAAGTCAACCTCGACACCTTGACCTCTAAGCCTCCATCATTGAGGTAGAGATAGTTTTGAGGTATCAACCTGCTGCAGAACCACCTCAGGAATGTGAAGGGCACCTCAACAGCGACAGAAGATGCCTGAGTTGCCCATGAGCACCGATCGAAGTTTACCATCCACTTGTTCTTAAGTTGTTCTTGCTGAGCAACTCAGAGCTGTCCGATCATGAAAGCATGCCTAGGCGTACAACTATCGTTCGATCAAGCGATCCATGACCATCAGATCTTTGCTAAGTTTAATCTCAACCATCCGTCCGTGAAGCGTCATTAATCGTCCAGAGCTTTCCACGTGGATAAGTGAAGAAATCTCAACCATTCCCCAACGTGCTTCGAGGGGTATTTTGCATACTGAACCCCTCATCTTTTGTAATTTCTGTTTAGTACTCATACTTTTTGTACAGTTGTAAAAGTTTAGTAATATTTGCATGTGAACCCTCATACTTTATCTTTATTGCATTTAGGTCCAATGCTAGGTCACCTCACGTGCCATACCCATGAGGTGCTTGGACATTTTGCAACTAACCCCCTCCAGGTCTAGTCATTTTTTTTGGTCTTGAAACTTCAAATATTAGAGGTAAACTTTTGGTTAAATTTCATGCTTGGACTTGTGGTTTATTTTAATTGCATATATAACTCTACCATGCATATATTGTACTTTATTGTGCGAATATTGCATGTATGCCCTTGGAGTTTATGAAGGTGTTATGAAATGCTTTATAACTTTCTAAATGTTGTACTTAGGTCCATATGTTGCTGATTTAATTTTGAGTTTGTATTTTTTATCAAAAATACCATTTTACATCTAAAAAATATAGGAAAATTATATTAAGTGCTTGTAACCATATTTTATCATACATATTTTTCGCAAAAGCAATTAATATTATATACATATTTATAAAAATTCAAAAACATTGTATTTTCTATTATTTAGCATTTAAAAAATCTACAGAAAGTATAAAATATTTTGGAAATTTTCAAAAATATTCCTGCGGGCTTATTTTAATTTATTTCATCTTCTATACAAGTATTTTTGAAAAATATCAAGTAGAACTCCTAAAAATCGAAAAAAAAGTAAAACCAGCAAAATTTGCAAAATTATAGAAAAATAGAAAATAGTTTTCTATTTTTGAATTTTCTCTGATATATTTATAGTAAAATTAGGTTAGGCTTATTTGGACACATTTATTTATTTATTTATTAAACTCTAAATAAGGTAACTAAATTTCCTATTTTTGCTCATCTCAATATTTGAAAATACATAAAAATTATGAAAAATACCCCAAAAATAGAGTACAATTTATAAAATCTAAAAATATTTTATATTGTCAATTTTAGTTTTATTCGTGATATTTTAAAACTAGTTATTAATAGTTGGTCGTGGATTCCTCAACGCTTTATACCCATTTTTCTAGTTGCGAAGAAGTTTTACCTATCTATGCCCATGCTCGTGTCCATGTCCGGGAATGCAAGGACAAGCAAAAGCAGGTAAAGTTGACGCACGTAGAGATGCGTCAAGTAAGGTCGTTGAGATAAGCTGAGGAAAAGTTGCCGGGACTACCTATTAGCAATAACAGTTTCCAGCAAGCTGATCTTTGCATTGAGTTCTGCCATGTAGGAAGAAACTTGACGCTTCCCTTTCCCAAAGCATGATGAAGGTCAAACCTTTTCCCTGGGGATGATAATCCGATACACGGGAGAGAAGAAGAGGTAAGAGCAAAGGTCGAAGAAAGAAAAGAAGGTTGGTCTGATCAATAGGAATAGGAGGGGGGAAAAGCATCATGATAAGCTTTCGTCGATCATTTCCGACATCCAATTCCAGTTTCCTCTCCTGTAATGGAAAGGCCTTTTTGTCTTCCATTTTACGCTTACGCCGGAGGAAAAAATGTTCTTGGTGGATGCAGGACTTGGTACTCCCAGAATTTGTATGCAAGATGAGCCTACGGGAGTGCCAATCAACCAAGCCACCAGGTTTGAGAATAAGGTGGGATATCTCTATTATATATTTTATTTTTATATTTAAAAATCAAAAAATCAATTAAAACCTATAGAAGTTATATATTAAAAACCCATAACATTTTGCAAAAAGAAAATACATAAAAAGATAAAAACAAAACACAAAAAATCATTGTTAAGAAGTTAACAATTATGTTTGGCCTCTATTCCCTATTGTCTTCGTGGTTCGACACTCTACATACTTATCCTATACACATTCATGTAGAGTTATAATAAATTTTAGCTCACACTTTATATTTATTGCTTTTATATATGTGGGTTAGTTGTTGTTGAGAAGACCGGTTTGGGTACCACATGTCGTGAGAGCAGCCGATAGAACAACTGTCAGATTTGACTTGTCGACACCACATGCCTTCCAAGACCGGACCTTGGTACCTCAAGCCTTTCGTTTCAACGGGAACCCATCTGACCTGAGGAATACATGCACATTCCAATCTAAAACAACCTTACTGATATCAGTAGTGTTCGAAGAGGATAACAACCTTGGGTCCTGAAACTCGCCACACCTTGCTCAACCACACCACATCATCAAAGTGAATCCTCCTACTCATCTATGGGAATGGCCCACCACTTTTGCACCAATGTCCGCCCATTTTCAACCTGCGCGCCCTCCTCCTCGACAGAGCGGATGAAATTGTGCCATGTCCTCGAACCACTAGCCACCCAACAATGATCTAACCAAGAGAATTACGCTAATAGAGCGATGTTCTAGAAGATATCATGTAATTACAAACAAGATTTAAAAGTTCACAAAGGTAAAAAATCCAAAAAAAGGAGAGAGGAACATCCAAATAATATAATCTAACTTGCAATTGCATATTGAACTTAAAGACTAAAAAAGTGCTACCATCCTATCCTTTCGTGTATCCTTATGTGTATCATAATTAGTTAGCCGGTGATTAGTGGATGTCACTCGATGGTCACATTAACCACCTCTTATTCTATAAAGCATCATCGGTTCTCCGCATGCCCATTTCTCTTTATCGTCTAGTCATAAAATTTATATTATATCCTTAATATTAGTGTTTATCTTGCATATTTAACAATTATAATAAATATAGTATTTTATACTTGTGCCCTTCGAATTTATGCAAATATTATGCTTCTACATTTTTTGCGATAACAATAGTGTTCTTGTATTCTTACAAAATTCACATCAATGCCCTTTCGTTAATGCAATAGAGAGACATAAGTGTAATAATAGAAGAAGGATAAATGCTGTGAACTTTGTAAGAATATAGAGGTATGCGCATTATTGCAAAAAAGTTAAGGACATAAGTGTATTTGCATAAACTCAGAGGGCAATATATAGGTACATGGGTGTAATTGGCGGGTATCATAGGACGTTCCCTATTTAGAAATTTGGAAAATGGTATGCACTTGTGTTTTTTTTTCTCCACGTAAAATCTCCGTCTCGAGGGTGGCCTTTTCTCTGATTTTAATCCTTACGTGGATCGTTGATCCCTACATGTCAAGAGCGTGAAATTGTCGCTACCATAAGGAGTACACGATCGTTATGTGAAGTAGGCATGCATCGTTGAAGTGGATTACGGGGAATTCACGATCAGTTCGAAAGATGGATAAGGAATAAGTTGGGATAAGGGATATGTATGACCTATCCATCACTCTTGTTCGGTTGGTTTGAGAGACAAGAAAAGGAACGATATAACCACGATATGATCAGTTATCCCGAATAGCTTATCTGGGAGAAGAGGGTGAAATCTCGCATCAGAATCGGAACAAGGTTAGATCTGAGTTTGTGGTTAAGGATTCGTGAAGTAGACATTGGGGATATTCCAAGACAAGTCGATTCAAGGACAAATCCGATGGGAGATGCGTGGGAATAGCAACAACCAAATTTTATTCATATACATATGATGCTGAAAGCATGGATAGGATCGAATGAGACCCGATGCCTATGCTATGTGACTAAGAATAGCAACCAAATCCAACTTATTCCATCCAATATCCACATTTCTATGCACGCATGACATAAGCCACGTTTCTATGGGTTTTTTGCACACGTACTCCTGGGAAATTATGTGATCCCACGTGTACACATTGTAATTACACATTACCCCCGCATATCGTTGATTCAGTAGCAAATGCATGCACCCTTATGTTGAGACCTGCACTAGGCCTGCCAGAAAATTCTTAGTTGTCAGATTTGTCTCGATTCAATTCGTTAAAAACTCGATTAAGATTATCGAAAATAAACGAAGCGAACATGGATAGAAGTTGTTGAATAGAATAGGCTCCTTTATGTTTGATTGAATTTTACTTATATAATACATACATGTGTGTATGTATATGTGTGTGTATGTATGTATGGATGAAAATTATATAAAAGTCCAAAATGCTTAAGTCAAAACTCACTCGTACACTTTGTGAGTATCAGTTGTATTCAGGGGTATATATGTGATTGCTTAAGTTTCCATGGATATATAAGTAAAAGATCCCTACTTTTAGATGTCTACTTAGATATGGGAAAAGTAGGGCCATGTGGAAAAAATGGGGACAAAGGTGGAGGTGCACATCTATGTGGTCATTGACATCATATGGAGAGGCATCACTTTGGGAAGCATATGAGCAAATTGCGAGTGTTGTCCACATATCATTGTTTGCTGGAAGACATATATGTATGGAAAGCAAAAGGTGTGGTGGGATTATGGATGCAAGCCAATTCACATACATACATGAAATGCTCTTCCTACTTTTTAGGTGTATGTGTGTGTATGTATGGTGCATATGATGAAATAGATGGATGTGATGTGTCGAATACCCGAAAAAGATGCATATCCGAGAGAGAGTGGATGTTAGTTGTATAACCATATTCCTAGCGAGCGGATCTCCTATTGTGAGTGGTTTTACATGAGAGCTTGTTGTGATGATCACGACCGTCCATATTCAATCCAAAGACGGAGATCAGTAGCTTAAGCAACAACTACTTTCAAGCATTTAGGCAAAAACAACTAATCTCTGTTGTTGATGGATCGAATGAGGACGGCCATGGTTTTCACAAAGGATCCTACCATGGAAGCGTTCACCGTAGAGGATTTACTCATGTTCCTCTATTGTTGGGTGGCCCACAACAAAGGTTGTTGTGATCCCACAGTACTATATTATTGTCACTTGGTATCAGAGCATGTTCAAGTGAAGATTGAAGTAACTCTCCTCCGCACATACAACAACAGCATGCAATAACAACACTAGAAATTTAGGATACATATTTGTCTGTCTGAGATCGATTATTTTACATGTGCATCAAATTTTATGTTAATTGGATCCATATACGTAGTTCATTCATATTAAAATACCAAGTTTAGAGCTTAAGAATCTCATGGATACCATTTTTTTAAGATGGAGGAGCAAAGTAATGAGAAAAAAAGTTCCCCAAGGACATGCCATCTAATGGGCCTTTTACATAAAGTACCCCTGAAAACTTATGTAGTTGCACATATAGGCGCATCTTTTACATCTAACTGGTACCCGTAATGCACACAGACGGAGCCAAGATTGACCTTAGTTGAACCTAAGATAAGCATAGGGGTAAATATCTAAAGATGCACATTATTCAGGGGCATATGCGTAATCAAAAAGTTTAGATTATGATGCCACTTTTTTTGCTTAATTGCACAACATTTCCATTTCTTTCTCTCTCGTGTCTTTATAGACCACAAATCTAGAAAATGCACATGACTCGTTATTCCTGTATATTGGTCGAATCTAATTCTATATTTTTGATGGCTCACGTTATTCATATCATGTGATGGGAAAATATAATGGGTCTTTTACACTGTAGCCCCTAAATTCTTCTCTAATTACATCACAATCCTTGGATAAGGTGATGGATGTTAGATAAAGTAAGATGGTGAGAATCGTGGTGAAATAACAAAGATTACAGGGCTTCTGATGTAAGAATTCCTAGTATATTAGTTAGTTACATTATGTGGTCTTGGACAATAATATCAACAGTGTTCTCTGGTATCATGTGGTGAGCTATGGAGATGTCGTGGATAGTGGCAACATGCTGTTCCCATCAACTCTGTTTCCTTCCATATCTATAGATAATCTATGGACGATGAGCTGCAAAATGACAAAAGATTTTGCCAAAACTATGTTCCAATCCCAATTTCATTTGCCACTATTCGTACAAGGTTTTCATTTTTTATACTATTTGTATGATTCCAACAAGGTTTTATCTACTCAATTTGTATGGTTTGTTATAGCCTCCCGAATCTATATCCGAGCTGTTATCGAGGAAAAACTGACTCCCACAATTTATTGGGTTCAGACCAAATTAAACATGATTGACAAACACCTCTAAAAATGCTTAAGTTCAAGTTGAGAAGTATCAATACCATCACTTATAGCACACGCTTACACTTTAGACTATATTTAAGGTGTACAAAAAGGGGTACCTGAGTGAGACCTACGATTAACTTTTCTCAAAAAAAACCTCTCTATAATCATTTTAAACATAGTAGAGTCGATACTCTTCTCTTATAGATTGAATTTACGAATGTCGGGTCTGCGAGGACAAATGATTGATTTACCTATTCAAAGCAACTTACGCAAGGGATTTTCTTTAACGAAATATATAATTTCCTGTTGTGGAGCCCGTAAAGGGGTTGTAGATACTGTTGTACGAACATCAGATGCTCGATACCTCACACGTAGACCTATTGAAGTAGTTCAACATATTATTGTATATAGAACAGATTGTGGTACTATTCGATAATTTTTTTTTATAAACCTACGAAGTTCCATCTGAATCAGATTTTTATAGCTGCTTTATCCTAAAGAAATCAAAGAAAATTAATATTCACCGAACAAAAAACCATTTAAAAATAATAAAATAACCAAAACAGATTACAAAGTAATCTTTGAACTATACACATAATTTCGATCTATATTGCATCGTTGGTTTGTTTTCCTGTCTGCTGTGATGTGGGACTGAACTTACCCCCATTACTTTTATGTTTGTGAGTTCCAACCGCTCCGGCCGTTTTTGATGATGAATGTATTTTACTGCAGCATGCGCAAAACAATCAGTACAGTATCATGATTTTAAAATGTAATAATATGCTAGTAGATCTTTAAGATTTGTCTCAAATCAAGTTTGAACTAATTTGATTTCAGACTAAGAAAGACAAAACAAACAATTAAATTTCAATAGTTATGGATCACATTGGACCAAATTTTAAAAATCGACTTCTACATTGTTACTTTCTAAAGTTCATTTACGATATTGAAATTTGGTGTAAAGGTCGAGAACTTCTGTATAATTTACTCAAATAACTATCAACATCATATTCATATGAAATTTGATAGGTGTATAAAACAATATTCACAGGTACAATCTATATTGGAATTTTCATATATGCTTCACAAAAGAGAGAAGCATGAGGGGAGTGGACAACATATCATGACATGGGTAAATCCATAGCAGATGATCTGCTTCACATTTTAAAATATCAGATATATCCCAAATTGTATTCTTTTATATTATTAAGGGTAAAGTACAAAAAAAGCTCACACTATATCTTGAATCCCAATCGCGGGAACCATTTAACAAAGAGGGGTCGGATCTGTATTTGTCTGCGTAAGATTCAACAATCCTTATACGTCGACGTTAAACCCTAAAGTTGAAAATTTAAACCCTTCTTTGTTACGTTTGAAAAGTCGGAGGTTCTAATTGGGAATCAACACAAAGTTGAGATACTTTTCTTGTAATTTACCCTATAATCAGTCACGGCGGAGCATACAGCCGGACTCTATTAGACCCAGCTCAAGGTCGTTTAAGTATATGGAGTTCCGGATCAGGCTCATTCATGCCCACTTTGTTTCTTGATTCCATATTTAAACTCAAAACCCTCTTGTTTTAGATGTAATGGGCTATGCTCGTGCTATGTATTCCCAAAAGCCTATCAAATTAATTTCGAATTGCCCTTTGGTACGGATGAAAACGGTCAGATCTGTATACAAATGTATGTATAATCACATACAAGAACAACAACAACAATAACAAATATATGTATATATAATCGCATACTTAAAAAAAGAACCTCGACCGTATACTTGTGTGCCCAAAAACTTCACTAATAATTCACATGAATATAAGCACATGGCAACAATGTCGAGCTGTCGGCCAATACCTTGCATGCATAATTACATTTTCACCTTAAACACGATCATTGACGAAATACCGTCCCATTTCCATAATAGAGACGTCTATGCATCTATCCTCCTCTATGCCCCGCCAACCAGATACAATAGTCCCAAAATTTTGCAGCGCAATCAATTGCAACCATTCTACAAAAATTTGTCCAAAAATCCATAAATATCGTGCAAATGAAGAAGATGGTCCATATCTTCATTGTGCTCCAAGCACTCGACCTCCTGGATCAAAAGGCATCGATCAACGACTTGTATGCCTTGCTAAGGGAGAACCTCCTATCAAACCAACATCAACAATCGCATCCCTGCGTAAGGCCCTCCAGGTCTTTCTCGGAACAAAAATGTGGGAAAAAGAAGCATCATCCCAAGAATTGGACATTGTGATATTTAGATCAATTACCGAAGCCATCAAACGAGGAAGATACATTTCGAGGACACCACCTTCTATCCAATCATCCAGCCATAAAGGAAAAATGCTCCCATCCCCCAACACCGGCCTCAATCAAGGATGAACATCCTGCAGTACGACACATACCTCCCTCTAAAAGTGGGAAGTTGCATGATCAAGCTCCCGAGGATCTAGCAAAGACGAGGAGATAATACAAGATCGACTTCAACAACACCAACCTGCCACCTCTTGTCAAGCATGCAAACTTCCAACTAGTAAGCTTCTTTTCCATCTTCTCAATCATATGTAACCAGTCGACCTAAGATCAATATACTATAGAGGTAAGCCAGCTCGTGAGGATCTCATCCAATTCCACAAAGTGTAGCATTCCCTTCACTCAAGCTAAAGGGCACAAACTCCGACTCGGGTATGTTAATCCTCAATCTAGATGCATCACCAAATAAATCCATGTCCACTAACATGCCCCCACAACTTTTTGGGCCACACACTCCGAAGAGAATAGTATTTTCATCATACTAAAAAATAGGTAAAGATAAATCATCTCTTGAGTAGCCACAACAAAACTCCCCGGTCACTGCACAATCTACCACGATCAACAAGGCATCAACCATCAAAACAAATAATAAAGGAATCATAGGACATCCCTGACGGACCCCCATCTGATGCTGAAAGAAACCGCATCTAGGATGCTCGTTGATAAGTAATGGACGAGAAGCAATTAATTGTAATGCACCTCTTCATCCAAGAAATCCTAGTATCTGGAAATCATCTTCTATGCACCGGAGCTCAGATGGAGCGCCAGTCAACACAGTCTATGCTTTGGAAAAATCCACTTTCATATCCTTATGCCTCCTCCAATCTACTACAACTTTCGAGGTAATCACTACACTATCCATCATTTGCCTCAAAGGTAGAAAGACACTATACATCGGTGATATAATCCCATTCAAAACCCTACGAAATTGATTCACAACAGCTTATGACGATCAAATATACCACATCAGAAAAAAAACAATGGGTTAGAAATCTTCCATCTTTGCGGCAATGCACTTTTTAGGCAACAAGAATAGAAAGGAGTGACTAAAACGATCGAATCCAAAATTACCAGCGGCAAACTTAGTGATCAGTGCCAACACCTCCTCCGAGACCGAATCGCAGAGAATCCCCTGAAGAAGAAAAATCAAAAACCATCCGACCCTGGACATCCATCATGATTAAGGCAAACACCGCCTTTCTAACCTTTTGCACCAGGATCCACAGTGTAGTAAATGATGACTGGCATTCCTAAAATAGCTAGTAACAGCCTTCCCACCTCTGAATCCCCATGAAAAACCCCATTTCCCACTTCAAGAGAGTATATCAAGTTCCGCCTATGACGACCACTAGCCACAACATGAAAAGTTCTAGTGTTTGCATCGCATTCTTTTGACCATTTTTGTCGTGACCTTTGCCTCCACTTCACCTCCTGCTTGTGATCCTCCTTGATAATATTTTGAACCAAACCTCTATTAAGCAGCTCATGTTTATCTAAATCCCTCACACCCTCTAAAAAATCCGGTCTCACTACCTCATCATGTGCATGGGTCCTTCGTTGCCCACGTAATCTACACTCCCTTCGAAAGAAGATCATTCTTACGCAATCATGCCAACTTTAGCACCAATGTCTTGGTTGTCGAGCCCTCCACCTCCAAACCTGACCAAAAGGAAACCACAATATCCTGAAATCCTTCCTCTATCAATCAAGATCGCTCAAATCTCAAGTATGAAGGACACATCCTAACATCTATGTCCAGACAAAGAGGAGTGTGATCCGACCTCGAATGGGGGAGAGGGATAACAAAAAACAAGCTGGAACTGTTCCACTGCCTCCACCAACATCAAAAACATATCAATGTGAAATCTAGACGGCATGCTCCTCCAAGTGTATTTGTTGTTGCTTGCACCTAGCACTTCCAATGCAAGCTCCTCTACCAACTCCGGATACAAAGAAGATCCTCAATTCTGCATGTTGCTCCCCATGTCTATCATCAAAGTATAAGGTAACATTGAAATCACCACTATTAATCCAGGTTAACGAGGGATATCCCCTCTAATCTCCCTTATCTCTAATCCACAATGCAAAATTCGAAGAAGCTCCAGAAACACCACATACATATGTCAAAATCATTCTAGCCTGATCTGTTTTGTTGTCCATGACAACCGTCATAGAATGTAACAGAATCACCTCCTCTACCAAAATGAATGTCATTGTTTCATTCCACCACAATGTTGCCTGAACCATCGTTCTCCAATATTGCCCCAAATCGTGAGTCAAGGGCCCGAGATCGAGCTCCACCTCACGTTCTCCCATGACTCCAACTTGGATCTCCTGCATACACATAACATCAACTTTCCATGATCCAATCAAAGATCCAATCGTTGCTCTCTTCTCCAATTGGCATAGACTGTGCACAATCCATGACACAAATTTCATTGGGAAATCGAGAGGACATTCCCCGTTGCATGTATCTACACACATTATGCCACTGGCAACTCAAACTGAGCTTCAGCCTGACATTCACCTACCATCACATCTGCATCATCGATGAGTATAACCGCCTCAATAACCTTCAAAGACTTCAACTTGTTCACCCCCAAATTCTTGTTTAAGCCCGAACCAATTGGTACCATAGACCAAATGCTCTCTGACTTGGATACCTCAACTTCTTCCCTCCCTTGGCCACATTCTAATTGGTGAGTCCCCTAGCTAAACGTGTACGCTCTATGCCTCTTTTGGGAAAAATCACCATCTCACCTTTGCCCAGCTTTTCCTTTTGGTCGTCGAGCCACCATGACTGATCGTCGTGAATAGCAATGCCCAACCCACCTTCGAAAGCAACAGGCATCAAACCCATTTGGTCAACATCGTGAAAGGTGTCCTTCATAGAGACAGAAGGCATCTCACCATGATCATTTGCTATAACAACAAAAGGAGGCCCCGACATTCATGATATGATCACCATGAACCTTGGTTTAATATGTGGACTTAGAAGGGCATAACGTGTCACCACAGATAACGAAGGCCTCGTATCTCATTTCGGATCAAAGAAATAAGGAAAACCCATTCCTAACTTCAAAGAGACAAAACCATAAGTGATAACCAGATCTGTAGCACCTAGGTTGTTGGAGCATTTGGTTGTGCGCCATATGAGTTGTAGGAAGGTAAAAGGATCCTCGAGAGATACAATTACCCCATCCATATGTTTAGTCCCACATATACCAGTGGTGGGACTTGGAGGCTTTGTGGAGGCTATATAAGGAGCCCTAGACCTCCTGTAACCATTGAGAAAAAGCAATGCTACATATAGCCCTTTGAGGCCTTCTCCCATGGTTTCATCTCGCTCCTTAGGGAGTAGGGCTCCATGTTAAAATCTCTTGTTCTTTCATGTTTATCATTCTAGATTATGCTCGGTTTATCATCCGCATTCTCTATTTTCTAACATGGTATCAGAGCAGGTTCTATTCTCAATGATTTTTATATTCTTTATTTATGTTCTCTTCGAGATTCGATTGTTAGAGCATGTGATTCTTGGAAGAAGATTATTGGTGTTCGGGATTTATTTTGTTCAGAGTTCAAATTTCTTCCCGAAACCCTAATCTCATGCGTGCAAGGAAGCAAGGGATCACGGAGGTCCAGGGGCCAAACTTCTTAGCAGGCATGCTCCATGTAACCAGATTATTATCCTCTAGATGCCCTCAAGGCGGCATCTCCAGGAGAAAACTCCAACCGCGGCACGAGCGGTTGCTCCTCTTCAAAGCGGTTCAGGTGATGTCGCTCCTCACTCAATGCGCAGGAGGCGCGTGTTTCAACCAACAAGGGCTGCTCCAGATTGATTCCCAGGCAGAATCTCTCCAAGCCGCATCAAGCGGCGGTGTCATTCCCATTAGCAGTGCCGCCACCTCTCCAGTGAATATTGATGATGAACCTCACGTGCAACCCCTCCCTAGTAGGTGGCACCTCCAAAGGCTGAACAATGCCGCCCCTCCTTCTCCCTCACGTGGATTGCCTCCTCCCGATCTCGCGCAGGTGGTGCGAGATGACCATTCCAGGAAAAGCAGCAAGCTCCTTCGACGGCGACATACATCCTCCCAAGCAGCATGGTCGCTTCCCCCTCATGCTCCTTCCCCCACGCGTGTATCCTCCATCGCCAACTCCCGATCTCACGTGATCTCCAAGACCCATGCAGCTCCTGGCGGCGAGACCCAGTCCCTGCCCTTGAGCTCCAGAAGCCACTGCCTAGCGGCACTCGATCTCCAACATCAACAGCATTTTTTCCCATAAAAAGGTTCCCCTCTCGGGAACCCTACCGTGTCTTTAAAAAAATGGTGTGGGGTCTATATTGCAAAGGCATAAGTGGGCGGCGATCGTTATTTTTAAAAAATGTGAAAGAGAGGAAACGGTTGTTCAAACTCTACAGTTGTTCAGACTCGACGTCGGATATTTCCGACTCAGTTTCAGATACGCACATGTATGCAGTCTTCTTTGAGATGAGAAGATGTTTGCCATCTTTTATAGTGGTCCCCATCTTTACTTGTTGTCGGCCAGAGTTTTCATGTGCGTCATAGGGACTCCAGAGTAGAGGACCATTCCTTATACCATGTTCGCAAGGGTTTTCATGTGGTATCATAGGTACTCCAGAGTAGTGTACTATTCTCTGTGCCAGATGGGAGAGACCCAGTTCTCCGACGAGGAGACTTTTTTCAGACTGCATTCTTCTAGCGACCGTGGACTCCGACGAGGATTGTACTTCCACGACCCCTTTCAGTTCGGCCCTTTTTCAAAGATGGATCAGTTGTCCACATGTTGTAGAGGGCCAGAGTACTCCGACGAGGAGACTCATTTCAGTTACGGTGACTCTGACATGCGCAGTTCAGAGCACATGCTCCCTGACGAGGAGATTCAGTAGACTCACACTCCAGCTCGTTCGTCCTCCTCACCTGCAAGGCATGAGAAGCAACGTCCCGACAACAGTCGACAGTTGTGCATGTTGAGTTGATATTGTCCGTAGTGTCCTGTAGCGTGAGTTGTTTCTTTCTGTTTGTCCAAGCTGAGCATTGCATGCTCCAGCTTTAGGGGGAGTGTTAGAGTATTTGGTTGTGCTCCATATGAGTTATAGGAGGGTAAATGGATCCTGGAGAGATCCATTTACCCCATCCATATGTTTAGTCCCACATCTACCAGTGGTAGGACTTGGAGGCTTTGTGGAGGCAATATAAGGAGCCCCAGACCTCCTGTAACCATTAAGAAAAAGCAATGCTACATATGGCCCTTTGAGGCCTTCTCCCATGATTTCATCCCGCTCCTTAGGAAGTAGGTTCCACATTAAAATCTCTTGTTCTTTCATGTTTATCATTCTAGATTATGCTATGTTTATCATTCGCTTCCGCATTCTCTATTTTCTAACACGGGCCACGTTGCAACCCACCCGAACCTGAGACAATTGGGAAACCCCCAATTCATCGCCTCAGTAAAAGATCTCTAAGGGCTTGTTTGGTTGCAGGGTTGGGCAGGGTTGGCCCAACCCTGGTTACTATTCATAAGGGCACTTCCTCCTCACAAATTACTATTCACCAAGCCCAACCCTGCCCAACCCTGCAACCAAACAGGCCGTAAGAGCTAGGGTTTATCAACCCAAAGATTCCCAAGTCGCCCCCCAATAAAGCACCTTCTTGAAATGGCACTACAGGCTTCTCCGAAGATTATGCCACCATTTTTATAACGACATTCTCTATCACATCCTCCTGCTAGCCTTCATTGTCGATAGACACGCCATTATCCCTCAACTATACATGCAACGCGCTTCCAACTGTAAGATCCAACCTAGTAGATTCTTTTGGAGCCATCCCTTCGAGTAGCAACACTATCCCTGAGTCCTCACCAACCTTCGGACCTGAGCTAATGATCACCATCACAACGGTAATGGGCATACGCAGTCTCCTCAAAGATATAAAGTCCCAACAACGTAGAGGAACACCCGACAACTTCCCTCCATCTCACGACCTATGAAGATCCATTAAACGTTCTTGGGTGACACCAAGAAACCCTCTTTGAGAACATCCAATAGTGCTCCCCCTATAACCCTCTGCTCCCAATTATTTGATAGACTACGGATGCACACGGTGAAATCGTTGAACTAGATTGCATCTACGAACACACCATCTACCTTAGCCCAACCAACATGCTCTGGACATGTCGAAGCTCCTCAATTGGGCCTTCACCAACCACAATGCCATCAATCAACCTCATGACATCCGACTACACAACAAGATTACCCAACAAAGTAGCAAAGTACACATTTGATAACTTCCCCTTCACATCACCATCCTTCTCCCACGACCCTTATGTTTTGCAATCTCGATGAAGTTGACTAGGTTTACCATAAGGAACACAAAGTGGGGCAAGAACTCAACATATGGTCAGGAGCACCATATCTAAAATACCATGCAAATCTTTAAAGCATCTTCGGGCTGCTCATCGGAGATTGATGATGCATGCGCAGAGATTTCTAGCCGTGCTCCTACTCATCCTCATCGACCAACACAGTTGTGGTATCAAGCATGTGTACCACTGTCTCCTCAACCTCGTCAGAAATCCTATCATCCTCCCCTCAAATCTCCCTCTTAGATTTGATGGCCTTCTCTTTTCCCTTTCCCACACCCATACCCTCCAACCTCTGAGCCATAAAACCCTCCATCACCCATTGTTAACCCAAACTTCACTGCAATTTTCATTTTCTAAGGTAGATGGTGTGTACGTAGACGACGCACCATGACACGCAATTGAGAAGGTGAACGACGTGTGGAACCATGACACGCAAATGACCTGTCCTAGCGGACCACAACAGGGCCAGTCATCGACGATACGCCTGTTCCATCAACTCACATCACCAGGGTGGAAGAACTTTCCAACACCACCAACCTCCACAACAGAACCAACCTCTGCGCCATGCACAAACTTGGAGGCAGAGCCGTTACCAGCAGTCAAGATATCACCGACCAAAGAACTATCAACAGTAGTCGACTGCCCATTACAATAAGTACCCTCCTCAATAGGGGTGTAAACGAGCCGAACCTGAGCGAACCAACCCAGGCTCGGTTTGGTTCGTTTAGCATACTTTCAGGCTCGGGTTCGTTTCGGCTCTATAAAATGAAAAGTGTAATAAGGTTCGGTTCGACTCGGGTAGGGTTCGTAAACGCTCAGTTCGGCTCGTTAAAGGTTCGTTTATGAATAAATGTTGTGCATACATTTTTGTTCAAAGGGAAAAATCGCAGTCGCAGGGGAGGGTTTTGTGGGGTTTCAGGAATAGGGAATAGGAACTTAGGGAATGGATGACTGGATGGGTTTGGGAATTAAGTTAATAGCCCTTATGTTAATGTAGAATGTATTTTTTCCTTATATATACAATATGTATGTATATATACTTTTATGTATGTATGTGTGGATATAATCGAACGTTTTAACAAACCGAACCTAAGCGAACCTATGTTTTTAAGGTTCAGTTCGTTTATTTAATCGAGCCTGAACTCGTGTTCAAATTCGGTTCATTTATTTTCGAATTGAACTTTTAACGAGCCGAATCTGAGCGAATATCGAATCTGAGAATTTTCTGACAGTCCTACTCCTCAATAATAATATCAGTATCCTCCTCTTTTGTACCATCATCATCTTCCTCCGTAGCACAGCTATCAGAGTCAGTGAACCCTGCCTGTTGAGTCCACTAAGGCGATACCAGTGAACCTAGCTCTCGATTACATGGCACAGTCCGTGAAGAGCATGTCGGAGATGACCCATAGTCTAGAGGACCTGATGACAACAAAGATGATCATCCTAGCCTAGGTCGAAGCCAACTTGAAAAACTTCCGCTACAAGGAGTAGGTCTGTGAGATGCCCTCCATTCCCGTAAAATCAGGTATGCATGAAACTGTTATGTTATCTAACAATCTGACTCTTAGGAGTGGTAGAGTTCTACATCCGTCTGTAGCTGCATGGGGCAGGAATAAGGCATCTAGTGGTGAATCTCTGTCATCATCACTAGTTGCGCCCACAATCGATTTCAGAAGAGAGGGAGCCGAAGCACAAGGAGAAGCAATGTCAGATGAAAAGAACAAAAAATCAGCAAAATAAAAAAAAATAAAAAAAATGAGGATAGCATTAGCCCATCCACCCTAGCAGAGGAGAAGCCGTCAGCAGATCCAGTACCAGCCAACAAAGTCGTTACTTCTATTTTTATTTTCCTTCTTCTGAGAATGAGGGCAACCATTTTAGCCAGTCACATGTAAAAACTGATTTTAGAACATTTTGTGATGTAAATATTCCATTTTCTGATGCAATTAGATAATCCAAAAAAATTCAAAATAGCTTTGTCTGATCCTGGTGTGATCAAAATTCTAGAGAATATTTTCTAGAATTCCACTCATGCAAGACATGGAATACATGCCCAATGTAAAGAAAAGATTAAAGAAGGCAGGTACAACTAAGCGTCAACCCCACAAAAACAGCCGCAATCGATCTGAAAAGTATATTCTAACCATGGCCATCATGAACATGATCAGCAACCTCCCATCAAAGAAAAAGGATTTGGGGGCACCTATGTTTAAATGTGAAATCTTTGATCAAATTTTCGACTACACTCTTCTTGGTAGTGGTTCTTCTATCAACCTCATATCCACATCTTTGCTTCATGAATTCGGGTTGGGTCTGTTCAAACCAACACCCATGATCCTTGAGTTTGTTGATCGATCCGTCAAGTGGCCTTAAGGAGTGCTAGAGGACGTTATTGCAATGATAAATGGCCTAAAATTCCCAGTGGACTTCATTGTCCTGGACATGGATATCGATGCATCGTTGCTCCAAACATCTATGATACTTGGTCGTTCGTTCTTCCGAACAGTTGAGGCGGTTGTAGACTATGCGTCTGAAAGATCACCTTTCGCTCTAGCAGCGACAAGGTAACACTGGATATGGTCAGCCGAGCCTAAAGCCAAAGGCACAACACCTGATCAGAGGGATATTGAAACATTAACCAAGACCGATTGTGACACACTTGAGAATTTGAAAGAGTCTGGCCTATTTTGGATGATATTTTAACACGGAAAATCCTCACATCCAAGGAGGGTCTGGATAGCACATCCGGCACAAGTTCTTAATCCGACTAGGAGGTACAATTTGAAGAGCTGGTCGAATAATTTCAAGATCCATCACAAATCAAACAAGAGGAACTTATTGCGGATATATTCGGTGTTTTTTATCAAAAATGGAAGTAACCAAGGTAGACCCTAAACTGATGGCACCTCATACACTCAACATCAATCCAATTTTTGAGGATATCACAAAGTCGATTCAAACCCCACCTAAACTCAAGTCACGTTCGACAAATCTTAAGTATGACTTTCTTACGAGTGAAAAAGAACAATATCCAGTCATCATCAGTAATAGATTAATCACAGATCAAGAATCTCACTTGTTAGAGGTTATAGAGAGAAACCACAAGGCTCTTGGGTCGAATGTTTCGGATCTCCGTAGGATCAATCAGCCTTATGTTCACACCGTATATTTTTGAAAGATGATTATTAAACATTTTGTGAATTCCATAGAAGAATAAGCTCTAAACTTCGAAATGGGGTCATGAAAGGAAATCACCAAATAGTGTAAAGCAGACTTCATTTATCTCATTCCGACTTAAGTGGGTTAGCCCGTTGCATGTGGTTCTGAAGAAATCCGGATCATGGTGATCACAATTGATCAAGGAGAGGAAATTCTGACATGTATACCCACTTCTTGATGCATCTGTGTTGAGTACATGCACTTGAACTCATCTACCAAAAAGGATCACTTTCCACTGCAGTTTATTGATTAAGTTCTTTAAAGGCTGGCAAGAAAAGAGTTCTTTTGCTTCTTGGACAAGTACTCGAGATATAACCAAGTGGCAATCACCACTGAGGACCAAGAGAGAACTTTCACTTGTTCGTTTGGCACCTATGCCTTCAAATGAATGCCCATTGGATTTTGTAACGCACCCGCTACATTCCAAAGGTGTATGTTAGATGTTTTCGTTGATATGATGGGTAGTTTTATCGAGGTTTTCATGGATGATTTCTCAATCTATGGTGACAGTTTTGATGCATGTTTTTCTCACCTAGACCAAGTGCTTAAGAGATAATGCGAAGTCAACCTTGTACTCTCATGGAGAAAGAGTCATTTTATCATCACCGAAGGAATTTTGTTGGGTTATATCATCTCTAAACGAGTTATGGAGATCGATCCGGCAAATGTGGATGTAATTGCCAAACTTGGACAACCTAAAATTGTGAAGAATATGGAGTCGTTTTGGAGCATGTCAGATAATAGAAGATTCATCCAAGACTTCATCTGGATTGTCCGATCTCTAACTGAACTGTTAGGCAATGAGGTAGATTTCATTGGTGATGACAAATTCCTCCAAGCCATCAATCAATTGAAAAAATTGATTACTCGAGTGCATGTCCTACGGCCGCCCGATTGGTCTCTCTCATTCGAGATCATGATGGATGCATCTGATTTTGTTGTTAGGGTTGTACTGCGGCAGCGTGGGATGGACTGCCATTTGCAATTCACTATACTAGCAAAACATTAGATGAGGCCCAAAAGAACTGCACTGTTACTGAGAAAGAATTGTTGGACGTGGTGTTCGCCTTAGAAAATTCAGATCACATTTTCTTGGATCTAAAATCATCATCTACACTAGCCACTCTTCCAATAGGTATCTACAGCAAAAGAAGGATGTCAAATCATGTATGCTCCGTTGGATCTTTCTACTCTTAGGAATTTAATTTAGAAATAAGAGATAAACCTACAGTTTAAAATGTGGTGGCAGATCACTTATCTAGAATTGAATGTCCAGTTATTCCCCTAGGCAATGCACCAATCTCAGATACGTTTATGGATGAGTCAACCTTGATTGTCACCTCACTCCCCTGATATGTCGATATTATGAACTACCTTATTTCTTTGGTGGCCCCACAAGATTGGAACTAATATAAGGACAAATTTTTGTCTGATATCCATTTCTACCAGTGGGAAGATATGTACCTTTTCAGGGAATGGGCGGATTGTATCTAAAACACAGTGCATCCCTCAGGACAAATACATTAGTTTCCTCGAGCACTGTTATAAGGTTAAAGCAGGGCGACACCATTCTGGAAATCGGATGGTGTCTAAGGTATTGCATTGTGGCCTCTGGTGGCTTACACTATTTAAGGATGCAGTTGCATGTGTGAAAGGATGCCCTGACTGTCAGAATATGGGAGGGATCCTTAGTTCCAAAGACTCGATGCCTCTCAAATACATTCAGATCTCTGATGTTTTTTATGCTTGCGGCATTGACTTTATGAGTCCGTATCCAAACAGTCAGAGTTATGAATACATCCCTCTCATTGTCGATTATGTGTCGTTGGGTAGAAGCTATCCCCGTCTGAACCACTGACAGTCGTACAGTTTGTCGCTTTCTCAAGGATAATATTATCCCGCGGTTCGATATTCCCAAAATCTTGATATCAGATGGGGTAGCCATTTTTGTAAATAAATGAGCCAAAAAACTTGCTAAGGAGTATGACATTGACCATCGTGTCAACTCTCCTTACCACCGACAGTTCAATGACTTGGCTAAATTATCGAATAAGGAGATCAAGACTATCTTGCAGGAAGCTCATACGATTTGATAGGAAGAACTGGTCTCAACTTCTTGATTCCGTTCTATGGGCTTATCGCATGGCCTACAAGACGCCTTTAGAAATGTCTCCCTATCGGCTTGTTTATGGGAAACCACACCACCTGTCTGTCGAACTCATTCACACATTTTTATGGACAATGAACATCTGCAATCTCAACATAAAGAAAAATGGTCAGAACCACAAAGAAGATATGAACATACTCTTGGAATTTCGAGACTACGCATATAACAATAACGGAGAAAATCAAGCGATGGCACGGCAAGCACGTCCGACTAAAGACTTTCAAAACGGGTCAGAAAGTTTGGTTGTTTGATTCAAAGGTGTGGATATTCCTAGGAAAATTGAAGAGCAAATGGAAAGGGATGTATATTATGAAAATTGTGCATGACAATGGAAGTATTTTGATATCAGAATTATCATCCAGCGTACAGTTGTTTATTGTCAACGGACAGTTGATGAAGAACATGATACATTCTTGTCCGTTGTGGATCCAATTAATGTGGTATTTCAGGATGATCTTTCGACAGAAGCCGTAGAGTCAGACTTATAACTACTGAAAAATATTTTCCTTGATTAATTCTTTTGTCCTTTTTGTTTCATTCTTTCATTCTTCCGTTTATACCTAGGATATGATCCATCCTAAGTATATGGGGATGAGTGATTCGGGTTATTCTTTGAAATTCCATCGCTTGTCTCTCAACTCCTCGATAGTCTTTTCTATAATCAGGGAGATGAGTCAAGTCGTTGATTTTGTTAATTCCAATCCTCGATCATCCTTGCTTTGTGTACAATTTGCTGCTTAGAATTAGTTGATCATAAATATAGGGGGATGATCAACTTCTAATTTATTTATTGAGTCATTGTAGTATAGATCTTTTCTATACTTAGCACGAGTTATGTCTTCCTTCGTTGCTCCTTGATCACTGAGTACATAGTTCAAGCCATAACTCGTATTTTCTTGTATTTTCAATAACATGGCTAATACATATTAGGTAAGGGTAACAAATAAAAAGATTAAAAATCTCATGTAATTACGTGTGAAATTCTTTTAAAGTTATTTTTGAAAGATGATTTGAAAATGTTTTGCATATGATTTTGAAAATCGGTTGTAAAATATTTTGAAAAATCTTTTAAAAAACCTTTAAATTTCTAAAATGTTTCTCAAACCTTTGAAAAATATTCCTTTGTAAATAGTTGTGAGTGTTTGTAAATCTACTAGCCCTTTTTCAAAAATCACTAAAATTTTGAAAAATCTTCCAAAATCATATAAATTTGCAAATCTTTTTGAAAAGTCCATAAAAATTTTAAAAATCAGAAAATAGTTTCGCAAAATATCTTTGTATTGCATAAGCATTTTTCAGAATGATGTGACAATTAAACAAGTCTGGGATGAAACCTGAAGATTGGAGTTGGTTTAAGACTTTAATTTATTTAAACATGAACCTTATTTGAACTAGAGTTAAGACTTTTCATGTCAATAAGGCTTAAATTTTTGAGTCCACTAGACTGTGTTCGCATGTCATCTTGACTAGCTTAAGTATAGTATTTCGAAACGTATGCGTGCCTCTTTCTGATTATGACCTACATGCACTTAACTCAACTCTGATGAGGTGGTGAGGGTATGATTCGTTGGCTTGAGAAGCACACATGTGGAAACATGTCGCCCCAATATGTGGCCAATGCCCCCCAACCCGATCTAGTGGCATGGACATCTAAAGATAGGACGTTGTTGGTTGAAATAAAGCTGCAAAAGAGGATAGTCTAATGGCTCAAGAAGAAAAATTCCTTATGTAAATGACGATGTATATAATATTATAAAAATGTGCAAAATAAATACTCCAAAAAGAATAGACATGCAGAAATCAATGAAAAACCAATTCCCATTGGAGTATGTATCAATAAGTAAGGCTTATACTTTAAAGTCAAAGTACAAGGTTGCCCGCGGCTGGAAACTTGACTACACTGGTCAAGCTCCAAAGGATATGTGACTGCATTGGTCACAATCCATACTTCTTTCTCTACCCCTCTTCTTTGAGCCAGTTGCACATGAACTTATAAGGGAATACCTCGCTCCTCGAGGAAAGAGTAACATGATTGGGGAATTAGGGTTACCTTGCTGAGTGAGATTGTTTCTTGTCATTTCTAAGGGAAAGAGCTACATTTCACATAAATTGTACAAGAAAGACTCGTGGTCATAAGGGTTTACGTATGAATAAACACATTCTTATCGGGCTACTGAGGCAAACTGAAGAGAGGACTATAGAACTTGAGGGATGTTAAGTTTTAGATCATATTCTCACTAAGGTACCAAACACATTAACAATCCAAAGGTATTAATGAGCTCCAAACTTTGATTTTATGAAGATAAGTTTAAAATCATCATTCTAAGTTTATTTTTCACTTCTTTAGTTTCGCTTTCTTCACTTATTTTCCCAATAAGTGTTTGCTAGGGACTGGCAAAGGTAAGTATAGGAGGTGATGAATAGCCATTCATGCACCTTTATTCTCTTATTTTGACTTTAATTCCCATTTAAATACATGTAAATATCACTAACTTACATTAATTAACATTTAACATTGTCATGTAATTTGCATGTAATTATCTGCATTTAAACTCAAAATAAATGAATAAATAAAATAAAATAAAAGAAGTATTGTAAATACTGACTGACCCTCAACCCTGAGTCCAAGTCAATATTGACTAGGTCGACAAGGAATAAAGTAGGAGGAGATAACGGCAGAATAATGTAAACAATTACACATAAAACCTTAGGAACCCTAGGTGTTCAATCCACTGTATATAATTCACTTTTACACTATTTTATACACACTTATACATACATCAAATTCAAATATTTTTAACATGAAATAGGTACATAACAATGTCTAAGAAATTACAAAAAAGTCAGTAAAAATCCATACACAGTGCAATTTGTACACACAGATGAAAAAACCACAAACAGAACTTCATTGATCAATATCTCCTTCGTATAAACTCAAAATCCATCAAACTCACTTTCATTGTGTTTTAAATTAAATTATATATCTAATGAAAGTGGTTTCAATTAAAATAGAGTCGATACAAAAAAGAGCTTTTCAAGGGTGCCATTGTACTGAGGCATCTGTATATAATATTATATTATTTAATTCTTTATATTTTTACTGCCGTTGTATTTTAAAATAATTTTACAAATTTTATAAAAAATATTAAAAATTTAAACATGAGTTAAAAACATTTAGAATAAATTCAAAATAAATGATAAAATGTAATACATAAGTATATTATACCTCTTATATGTATACATGTAATTATTTACATACATAAACAAAATATTAAAAATAGAATATAAATATATAAATACATAAATACATAACAAATAATGATCTGAATGGAGGTGAAGAATCCATGTAGCCGACTTACTTAATTGTGGGAAAAGGCTTTGTTGTTGTTGTACATAACAAATAATACTATAATTATATAATATATATACACAATAATATATATAAACTAAAAAATAGAATATACAAAACATAGGAATATATACCTACATTTATACATGTAAAAATTAACATATAATAAATATGTCGATAAGAACATATAAAAATAGCCTAAAATAGTATATAAAATAGGAAACAATTTTCATGTTTTAAGATTTATTTAATAAAATTCTTTTCTATTTTATTTTAAATTTATTTCCATTTTCAACCTTGTTTTGTCCTGACTTCTAACTTGGTCCACGTGGACCAATCAAGGTGACTTGAGCTGACCCAAGTCAAGTCCTCACCCCCCTCTTTGGACCGGTCACTTGCGTAACTTTGCCCTTTCTTTACCAACTCTCTAGTTAGCTCCAGATCTCTTCTTCCCCCGATTTCTTCAGTAAATTTCTTCGTCTTGGATGCAGCTTTCATGCAGATCAAAATTCTTCAATGGTCAACCATCAGGCTGCATGAAAACCCTGAGCAAAAGGAGTTGTTCCAGTCAATGTGTATATAATATCTTCTCCTCTATTTTTTAAATTCAATCCGATTAGGCCCACCGTAACCCTAGATTTCTCCCTAAGTTAAGCCCTAGTGACAGGAGGAGCTTCCTCTTTGAATCGAGATGAGAAGAAGGTGGAAGAGTCGTGATTCAGCCATCGCCGACGAGCCTTCCGTGGTCTTCTGCTCCCAAGTCATCCCGATCAGGTGAGTTGCTTATCCTTAGTTCTCTTGATACTTAATTTAACAAATAGCATAGATTCGCCTTTTATTTTGTTCGATTCTGTCCATTTTAGCCTAAAATAAAAATCAAAAGTGCTTCATTCTTGAGACACGTATTAGTTGGTGCATGCCCCAGCCCATGGAAGGTTGTATCGAGATATATCGTCGATATTCGACAAGGAAGGGGTATCAAAATCACCTAGTATATCCTTTTACAGGGATATCGGTGATATATCACCATATTGACTAATACCAGTAAAAAATGATTGTATTAAGTATAAAAAATCTTGGATACCGATCGATATCGTCGATATTTCGTCGATATCTCCATATATCAATGCTATTGTTCATGCAAGATTGATTCCACTACTTATCTTGCTACACCCAGTATTAGAACACATATCTAGCAGCGAGACCTCCGTACTGGTAGGGTATGGTGCGATAGGAGGGCGCATACAATGTTTCTTCAACTTGGAGTATATTTGCAAGTTATTTCATGTTGTAAGGCTTGATTGAAATACATTTCTAATATCTAGAAGTCAATTCTTCAAAAATTATCTATAAGTCAAGAATCAACATTAATATCGATATGTTCGAAATGATCGATATATGCGATATAAGCTTCACAGATGACTGATATGCGTGATCTTAGAGTATATTTGTAAGTTATTTAGTGATCTAAGAACTAAGATGAACTCCAATTTCAATATACATATAGGTCAACAACTAACAGTACCATCGATATGTTCGATACGACCGATATGTGCAATATAAGGATCATAGTCTTCACAAATGATCTATATGTGTCATCTAAGTGTATATTTGTAAGTTATTTAATGTTATAAGAACTTGAATGGAATCCATTTCCAATATCTATAGGTCAGGAATAAACATTAACAACGGTATGTTCGATATGACCGATATGTGCGATATATGGGCTATAAATGACTGATATGCGTGACATAAGTGTGTATTTCTACGTTATTTGTTGTTTTAATATCTTGGATGATCTTAATTTCTGAAAAAACAACAAAAAAATGGCCTTTTGAGCTATTTCCGATATTTCCACCGATATCGTCGATATATTAACGATATATCCCAATATATCCATTTCTGGGAGGACCGAAACGATATCGATATTGATACAGCCTTTCTTGCCCCAACCTAGAGAGCCACATCTAGAGGCGATTCGACTCAGGCTTTCAGATCTAGGCAGGTCGATATTCCTTGACTTCCACATCTCTCCTTGACGAGATTTGGACCTTTAGAGCACCACCAACACCTGCATACACCTCGCAAGAGTCTTCTGAGCCACTCAGTTGGTCGAGAGGTTTCTGGACTACGTGCGATCAAAGTTCAACAGGGAAGAGCTTCTTCCTTGTTCTTCTAGAGGTGCTCCCTTCCATCCAATCAAGAACAACATCCTAATTTTGATCACGATCATTCGATGAGAAACCACTTCAGTTGTCAGATCTGATCCAGATCGCGCCTCAATCGTTCATCATCGAAGCATTACAATCTAATCCAAGCCATTCTGGGTTAAGTGAAGTCGCATGGAGCGTCCTACACTGTTGATCAGTGTGCTACTAGATATATTGCACATTTCACCTCACGCCTTTTTTGTATTTAATATTTAGTATTCAAACATTCCTCTGTAGTTGTAAATTTTTCGTAATATTTGCATTCAAACATGTGAGTTTACATTATCTACACTTAGTTCTAGTGCCAGGTCACCTCATGTGGCTCCCCACGTGAGGTGTCTAGGGATTTTACAAGGAACCCCTTACGGGTTTAGTTATTTCATTTTGGTACTAATTTTTGTTAAATCAGTGTAATATTGTTGGAAAATTGCATGTTTATTCCCGAAACTTATTTTATTTACAGATATACCTATGTCATGTGTTTTTAAAATTAAATTTGATTTTTAATAAGACAAATTGCATGTTTGGCCCATGTATTTTGTATATGTGTTATCAAATGCATTAATAGTTCCTCAAAATTGCATTTTAATCCATATATATCTCATTTAATTTCTATCTTGTATTTTAATTATTATAAATAGCATTTTGTGTCCAAAAACTATAGTAAATTAACTTGAATGCCTAAAACCCATATTAATCACGTATATTTTTCGCAAGATTGCATTTTATCCTATTTGTTATTTAAACATCCATAAAAAATACGAAATGTTTTGAAAAATTCGAAAAAAAATCACGTGTTTATTTTGTTACATTTTATCTTCTGTCTAAATAATTTTGAAAAATATAAAACAAACTCTTGAAAATGCAAAACCCTAAAAATCTTATAAAATTTTGCAAAAAATTTAGAACAATCCAAAAATATTATTTTATATTTTTGAAGTTTCTTTGTGATATATAGTATATATTAAAATTAGCTCAAGGTAATTTTGTCATTGATATACATTTATTAATCCCTAAACAAGGCTACGAGTTTATCATATTCATTGTTTTGACTTATTCTCAAATTTAAAAATTCATAATAATTATAAAAATTCTCCAAAAATCACAAAAAATTGAGAAAAATATTTAGGACCTAAAAATATTGTATTCATTTTACTTTAAATTTATTTATCTTATTAAAAATACAAAACATGTTTTCTCTTCTTTTTATAAATAGTATATATTTTAATCATATTATTGTATATTGAAATAGAAATTAAAAATTTGCAAAATTAAAACATAAAAAATATAAAAACTAAAAATCTATAAAAAGTAAATATTAAAAACCCACCAAAATATAAAAACAAAAATAAAAATTAGCTAAGTAAATAAGAATTTACATAAAGATTAATTAATGATAATTGATCCATATTTATTCTCTCTCTACCCCATTTTTCTCTTTGTGGTTCGACACTCTATACTTATACTGTACACATATTTTATATAGTTACATCACTTATCATTGATTGTGGGTTGATTGTTGCTTATTCGAGATTGATCACCGCATCGATTGTCATTCCAGCCTTGTTAGGAAGGACGAGTCAATCTTGACTAGTTAATGCATTCTCCAGACCAAGGCCTTTCTAAAGAAGGTGTTTGTCACCAAAGTCAATGGTCACCTACAATACTTTCTTGGGATTGAGGACCCTCGTACATCCTAAGGATTATATCTAGCCCAGAGAAAATACTTCCATGACATTCTTACAAATGCAGGTTTATTCGATTGTAAACCATCTCTATTGATGTTGAACCTTAGAGCCATCCCACCTCAGTAGAAACTGTTTGAGGATATTGCACGATATCCAACATATGAAAAGGCCAAAGTACAGTCATTGACACCAGGTTCTTCTCATCCTCAGGTTTATGAAGAATGCACCAGGTGAAGGATTGTTCTATGTTTATAATGGTCACATCGACATTATAGCCTATCTAGATGTTTCTTATGCTAGGTCTCTTGAAGACAGACACCCCACCATTGATTTTGCCATGTTTGTTGGTAGCAATCTGGTCACTTGGCGAAGCAGGAAGCGAAAAATTATCTCGAGATCCAATGCAAAGGCATAGTATAGAGCCATGGCTCAGCACTTGGTTTGTCACCTTTCTACTGGAGGTTGTTTATCAGAACTCCACTTCCCATCTACTGTGGCAACAAGTTGGATACTTATATTACCATTAATCCAGTATTTCATGAACGTCCCAATCACATTGAGGTTGATTGTCATTTTATCAGCGATATGAGTACATGAAGGGTAGATTACATTTCTATAGAGCTTCAACTTATCAATATCTTCATCAAACCTCTTTCGAAGAAGCACGTTTCTCTGCTATCCTCCAAGTTGAGCATGATCGATAGATATACCCCAATTTAAGGGGGAATACAGGTGTTCTATCCATATTAAAACTTTTTATTTTTTGTGTTGTTTGCTCTTAGTCAGGTTAAGTGACTTGTATTTTTCTGATTTTGTGTGATAAGAGTTTTAGGGTTTCGCTCTATATAAGAAACCCTAAACCCATGATGTATTTATCTAATTCCATACCAGAGTTTTTCTCACATTTCGATTATCTAATTCACGGTTCATTCCTCCAGCAATCTGTTAAAGATCCATAAAAGTTCGTAATGCATGGCATCTTCCATGATGTGGCTCAAAAGGTCTTACATGATGAGTGTTGCATAATTAACCGTGAGAAGGCAACGGACATGCCTGAGAATATCTGCCATGCATCCCTCATTTGCAGCCACTTCGATCCCTTTTCTCCACCCTCACATAACTTTTGAGGTTCGCCTTTGCATTCAGCTCCACCTTCTTCTTCTACAGCATCGCCATCATGCATTAACCTCGCTCACAGATGCAAAAAATTGCACAGCCTTGTATTGTTTTGTATCTCCCCCATTTTCGCCCAGTAAGTTCCATCAAACTAGCAGTGTACCTCAAATATCTACGCACCTTAGACTTGAGCAATACAGTGATCTAAAGTTTGGAAGGTCCTATTGGCAGTTTAAGGCACTTCTGCTATCTCAATCTCTTTAAACAACCTCTGCAACCTCCAGATCTTGTTGCTTAGAAATCTATCAACTCATCAAGCTTCCCCAAAAAGTAAAGGCATTGACTGGCTTGTGGCATCTTGGCCTTCACCTAGATACTAGTTTCACCGAGGAGAAAAAGAATGTGCAACGGTTCTGTCAGGATCACTCCATCACCATGGCAATGGATTTGGGAACACTGATAAAGCTCCAAACTTAGTCCAGATTCTGTCAGCAAGAATAGAAAGACAGGCCTTCTCCCAATATAAAGACTGAGCCAGATGATATATTTAATGGACTGACGCCTAATCAGTGCCGTTCCTGATATTTCGTGGGCCCTAGGCAAAAGAAAAACAAAGGGCCCTCATAAAAAAATTTAATTTTCTAAATTTATGAACTTCTTATAAATTTTTTTCTTAAAATCTTACAATGAACTATAGATGTTTATGACCGGCGAGCATTAAACAATAAGTCATGAACTAAAATTATAAAAAATGATTTCTACGAGCATTTCTGGATGCAAAATCATTAATAATAACGTCCGTGTCAATGTTTTCTAATAAATCTTTCTCAATCGATAATGTTGCCAAACCATTCAATCTTTCTTGTGACATTGATGATCTCAAGTAGGCTTTTATCAATTTTAGCTTTGAAAAACTTCTTTCGGTTGATGCTACAGTCACAGGCATTGTTAACAAAATTCTATATGCAATGAATACATTGGGATAACAATTCGTGGACTTTATAAACTTAAGAATTTCAATAGCAGACATTGACTCATTTGGCAAAGTCATTTGCAACACTTTTAATTCAAAGTAAAAATCATTGAAATCAACATCACACGAATTATCATGAGAAAATTTAGAGTGAAAATTAGTACAATATTCTTTTAACTCATTATCATCCAGTGCCTTTAACCTGTTCGAATTAAATAAAAATCCAAAAATATTTTCAAATTCTTTTAATTGCTCAAATCTACTTTTTAAAGATGTGATTGCCATATCTACAACAACTAAAAAGTAATCAACTTTAAATAACTCATCGGCGGATTGGATTTGTTCATTCCCATCATTCTCATCAAATTGTTTTTTCCTAATAACACGACGTTGTATAGGATGACTTGGGTCTATACCCATTTCAAGTGCAATGCTCTTAGCAATTTCTAAACTTGTAGCAAAACCTTCTTCTCTATACTTATCAAAAAATGATGAAATACCTCCTACTTGTTTTATGCTAGAGTCAATGCAAATAGATTCGGATTGCAATTTCTTACTCACAATATTCACAGAAAATAGAATGTCATATCAAATTACCATACCATGAATAAATTCAAAATTAAGTGCATTAGCTAAACTCTCAGCTTCACTCTTAGATTTTGCATCATCACAAGATTCAAATAACTTTAACAAGGCATCTCTAATTTGGGGAGTTTGAAATCTGATTGCTTTGACGCTTTTGATCCGACTCTCCCAACGGGTATTACACAAAGACTTTACAGTTAATCCAGAAACATTATCAAGCAAAATTTTCCATCTTTTAGTAGAACTCGAAAATAACGAGTATATGCGTTGTATAATTCCAAAAAATGAGATGGCTTTAACACAAGAATGTGCCATATCACTAATAATAAGATTCAAACTATGACAAGCACAAGGAATGTATAATGCTCTAGGATTTCTTTCAAGAAATCGACTTTGAACTCCTTGGTGTTTCCCTTTCATATTAGAACCATTATCATAACCTTGACCCCTCACATCATGCATACTAAGACCAAGAGATTCTAAAACATCTAATAATACAGTAAAAAGTCCCATACCAGATGTATTATCCACATTTAAAAATTCTAAAAAATATTCTTCAATTTTAAGATTTGACAAATTTACACATCTTAATATTACAGTCATTTGTTCTTGATGACTAATATCTGGAGTGCAATCAAGAATTACAGAAAATATTTTTCCTCTTTAATAATCTTAATGATAACATTTTTAATATTATGAGCCAAAAGTAAAATCAACTCATTCAGAATTCTATGTCCAAGATAATGATAATGAATTTCACGATTTTGAATACGCCTAACATGATCTTGCATTACAACATTAAATTCGGCTATCATTTCAATTAATCCTAAAAAATTACCATTGCTATCTTGATACAGTTTATCATTCGATTCTCGAAAAGCTAAGTTGTGTTTAGCAAGACATTTGATAGTAGAAAATATCCTAAATAAAACATCTCTCCAACGTTTTTTCTCTTTCCTAATCTCTTTTTGCAAATTTTTATCAATCGTTTGATTTTTATCCAATCGTTTCATAAATTCACTCCATTTATTCATATTAATCATATATTCTGTACTATTTTCGTGTTTTTGTACTATTCATATTTGGGCCCTCCCTTATTGAGAAGTAGAAGAACGTTGGGCAAGAAAGAGATATGAGGAATTTATTTGGATTTCTTTTATGAAATGAAATGGGCCCTTGTAATTTATGGGCCCTGGGCCTGTGCACTCTAAAACACCCTCCAGGGCCGGCCCTGCGCCTAATGCAAACCTCAACGTGCTATGAATAGAAGGCTACCATGGAATAATTCTTCCAGATTGAATTGAAGGGCCATACTTGACAAGCCTGACACGATTAGCAATCTCCAGGTGCAGAGGCTGCAAATGGCTTCCATGTCTTGCAAAGCTACAATTCCTTCAGTATCTCCGGATTGAAGGGATGGACGGCATAGAAAGTATGGATCGTGAATTTTATGGGAATGGTGGAATCGTTGGTTTCCATCCTTGACGGTATTAGAATTCCAGAGCATGCCGAACTGGGAAGGCTGGACTGGTAACTACAAATGCAGGATCCCTGCTCTTCGGAGACTCGTTATCAAGGATTGCTTGAGGTTGTCTATGCTTACACACAACCTTCCTTCACTAAATTCTCTGGAGAAGGACAGTTGTCCAGGATTGTTGTTCTTAAATGGTCCCCCGCCTCTTCATGATCTGGAGGTCAAAGCAAGTGATCACTTGTTTCTATGACACTTGAATCATTGCCATCAAAGAAAGAATTGCATCTGGAACATTACAAAGTCATGAAATATCTGGATATTACACATTGCATCAACCTTAAGTCATTTCTGGATTTAATTGTTTTCCTGCAAAATTAACCCATCTAGCGGTCAGGGTTTGTCCCGTGATTCGAACTGTACCAAGAGGGCTTGACAAACATATTCATTTTGTTGAGATGGAAATTGTAGATTGTGAGAGATGACCTTACTCCCTGAGGATCTCAGTCAAAATAGTCGAGCTACTAAAAATTTCTGGGTGTCCCCGACTCCAAGATTTGCCTAGTAATGCTCTTCCAACATTGATTCAATGTGTAATCAGCAATTGTCCACTGCTAACTCCACACTGCTACCCAGATCATGGTGTAGATTGGCCAAAGCTTTGGCGAGTACCATTGCTTTGTCTTGATGGAGAGCATGTTCATGTGATAGCACAACATTTTCCTAAAACAAAACAACTGAAGTTTCCAGGTACTCGGAAATACAGACTCGTCTTCGATTTTCAACTATAAATATCAATTGGCCAATATTCACATAGTGGATTTTTTACAATTACGGATTGGCCTTTCTAAACAAGATGGTTTTATTTTGCAGGGAAGAGCTCCAAAAGTTAGATAAAATCAAAATCACTTCAGTGACGGGTACCTTTCTGCAGATTGAAGTTAGCTAACTCGAATGGTTTCGAAGCCAGAACTCAAACTATGGCTGATCGTACTAATCAAGTTGTGCCATAAACCTTGGTCCCATTGTCATAATATGCATACAAGTTTGTTATATAACGATATATAACGAGTTCAACAAGATACCTGGGCATGTTCTTGCAAAGGCATGTAGGCTGCGAGGAGCTTCTTGAGAGCTTTATGGGGCATTGCTGGGAAATAATTTTGATCTAGACATTATCACTTCCCAGTTCTCATATGCCTCTCTCAGTGTAATGGAATATCTTCTTCCTTTCTGCATGAGGTGATTGTAAGCGATCTGGTGAGACTGTGAAGTACTTTGATTTTATTTTTCAGAAATTTGTATCATGCGTGAAAATGATTTTCATCTAAACAAGAGACACGAATAAAAATATTTGTCACGTATTTGAACTTGAGATACAAATCCAGAATAACATTTTTTTATTGCAAAAAACGGAAATGCCTGTCAGAACCTGTTCATTGGCCGCAATTTGCTCGCCGGTTAAGAAGGTTCAAAGATAAATCTACGTCATTTTCTGTAGAAAACTTTTTTGTCTTTATAGAATTAGAAGTTCTATTAATGCCAGTTTCTCAACCAACAGGATTTATTTGGCAAACATGATACATGAACATGTAAATTGCATTTTTTAAACCAATTATTAGTTTTTTTATGAAATAGAGGACGGATGCTTGTGCTGAGGGTTTTTGGAGGAGCTTCAGGGATGCTGTCTAAGGAGAGAGTGAGGTTCTGTTCTTGTGTAACTATGGTGTTTTTTTAAGCCAAAGAAGGGGGAAACACGCAGAGGTGTCCGCCCCAAAATTATATTAATAAACTATTTAAGACATACAAAAGCATACTCAGCACACCAACCCTCCTCAACCAGATCCCCAGATTGTATACAGACGTTCTCCTGATAAAATCTATGACCCGAGAAAATAAAAGCACTTCTAGCCAGCCAGGTTGACCACAAAATTGCCATAGGGCGAAGCAGCTTCCTCCTTGATCGATGATGCGCCCCCCGTAAAGACACCCAAAAAGTGTCGAAGCTCCGCACACAAATCAGTCCAGACCATTCTCCTCCCACAAAGCCGTTGTTCTCGAGCAAAGAAAGAAAAGATGCTATACTGATTCGATTCCGTTCTTGAAAAGAGGGCACCTATCAGAAACCGGCCCAAAGAATCTGGCACACCGATCTCTCCTCAAGAGCCTTTTCCGTCTAAATAGCCAAAGGAAAAAGCTGACTCTCTTGGGCAACCGAAGCCCCCAGATAATGTTGCAGTCCTTGATAAGATCATCCGTTCGTGTGGGAGGCGGTCTACAAATCGCCCCATATGCCTTCTTGACTGAAAAAGAATTCCCTTTCCAATCCCAATGATCATGTTCCCCCTGTAGGGCCCCCAAGAGCCGTCAAAGAGTTTAGCAAAAGAAGAAACTCCTCTAAGCATTGGTCCGAGAAGTTAGCGCAGAAACTCGGCATCCAGTTTCCGTCACTCCAGCAGCTAGCGACACTCGCATCACGATCAGATGCCAAGGCGAACATGCATGGAAAGCGTCCATCAAGTGACCCACCACCCGTCCAATCATCCTGCCAGAAAGCAAAAGAGTGACCATCTCCCAGCACTGGCTGAAAGAGCTCACTGAAACGCAGGAGAACCGAAAGAATACCCTTCCAGAAAGGACACGGCATAGCCACAGGAGCCACTCTTGACGGCGATGCGCTGATAATACAATAAACCCGACGCACAAGAGTACAACATATATCTTTACCGCTCCCCTTAAGTCTGTTCACCCACTTCAACAATAAGGCTTCATTCAAAGCATCAATATGCCAGATTCCAAGACCACCCTCAGCCTTGGGAAGAGTGATGGTATCCCAGACCACCAAGTGCATGCCATCAGCCTCTTGCCCACTTTTCCTTCACAGGAATCTCCTCATTAACATATCTAGGCACTTACGGACCCCGGCAGGCAAAAGGCGAGTTGACATGAAAAAAATCGGGATCACAAAGAGGACCACCTTCAGTAAAACCAGGCGACCCCCCTTGGAGAGGATAGATGACTTCCACCCAGTAAACTTACTCTCCAACTTCTCAACAACAGGTAACAAGTCTGCCACCTTAATTCGGCCCGACGTCAACAGTATCACTATATAGCGAATAGGCAGGGAACCACATTCTGTACATAACTCAATGCTGCACAAGTGTGCTTCCTCCTCATACATAGAAAAAGGGACCACCATAGATTTGACATGATTCCGTGTCAGACCCGACATCTCTCCAAACAAATCATTGGTGGTTGCCATGCCATTCGCCTCATCAGTACCACCCTCAATAAAGAAAACGGTGTCATCTGCGTACTGAAGAAGAGGAATAGATAGATCATTCTTCGAATACCCACGGGTGAGTCCACCGCCATGGACCCGATCAACTAAACAAGCAAGCACATCAGCGGCGATGATAAAAAGTAAAGGAGCCAAAGGACAATCATGCTTGATTCCCCTCTGCGGCTGAAAGAAGCCGCCCTCAGGTCGGTCGTTCACAAGAACCGTCAAAGAGGTAGTGGTCACACAACGCTTCATCCATGAGATCCAAAGCTCCGGAAAGCCCCTTCTATGTAGCCTCCCACAAAAAGTGCTAATCCAGCGTATCATAGGCTTTCGCAAAATCGACCTTCCAAAGTAATACTTTCACCCTATGCCTCTTCCAATCAGCAATGATTTCTAATGCCGTTACCAGATCATCCCCAATCTGCCTCCCAGGGACAAAAGCTGACTGAAAAGGTGATATGATGTGCTCAAGCATCATGTTTAGCCTTATTGCAAATACCATCACCATAATAAAATATAATGCATTGAAAGGGTAATCGGCTTGAAGTCCTCGATTCGTTCAGTTGCTCCATGCTTTGGTAGGAGAAATAGCATGGCCTTATTTATCTTCTCGAATCCCGCATTAAAGTGACAAATTCTCTCACGACCTCTAACATCTCTGAAGCCACAAGTACCCAAAAATCCTTGTAGTTAGAGACTGGAAAACCATCCGCACCAGGTGCTCCTTCCGCATTCAAACTCCAAACAGTTGCCTTCAACTCCTCCATGGTCACCAGCTGGACCAGGCTAGCGGCGTGCGCCCCTGAAAGCTGCGAAGCACTGACAAACCCGAGATTCGACCCTTTAATAGTGTCAAATTGACACTTCTGATGGCATTGCAGTCGGGACAAATCGAATCGATCAAGGACCATTTAATTTAATCAACAATCAATTCAAACGGTCGAATTTATATTTTACTTGGGCAAACCCAAGGTCGAACTCAGGGACACGCGCCTCTTTCGTAATTGGATTCTAATTATCTAGATTACGTGTTGGATTAAAGATCGTAGGTTAATGACAAGCATGAAGACAAGAAAATATGCATTAAGTAAACATGAACAATGAATTTTTTTATCTGATTTTTTCTCATGCAAAGAGACACGATGAAATGCAATGCAAAGATATGCCCTAATTATCGTCAAACTTGGGACATTTAATAATAAGTCAAATAAGGGTCAATTCATGAAGCTATATTCATTGATGTAAAAATAAAGGCATGTGAATCATGACAATAAATACACACAACTATTAAAATAATACATCAAAATCTTTAGTGTCAAAACTGAAATATAAAATGCCATCAAGAAGAAAATGAACCGAGCTTCAAAATGCCACTGAAATCGACTCAATCGGAACTAGGATGCTCAAGATATGCACGAGTGAAGCCAGGGGCATAATAGCAAGAAAACATGAAAGATAAATAGCAAACAGGTTCCTAGGAGGGACTAAAATGCAAATAAACAAAGTTCGGGACCTTCCCTGTAAATAGCCCACACGTGCAGGGATATTTTTGCAATTATTAAAACCCGCGAGGGTATAAGTGCAAACTGCCCCAGGCGCATGTGGTTTGCACGTGAGCTCTGGGCCTATCTGCAATGTGTGGAAACGTCTGAGGGCCTCCCTGTAATTTACCCATACTGCACATGAAGATCACGTGAGGCCAGGCTCAGGTGTGGTGGAGGTTCGGGGCTGCTTCAGCGAGGCTCGGCTGGCAATGAACGCTCCATGCAGGCTCGACTGAGGCTCGGCAGTCCCGAACCTATGGTTTGGGCGATGAGGCTCGGGGTGGCTTCGGCACTGACACGTTGACACTCAAGAACCGCCCGATCGTCGATCGATCCGTAGCTGGAGGCTGCGAAGACGTCGACGTGGATCCTCGTACACCGTCGGATGACCACCAGATGATTGCATCCGATGGTGGCAGTACGCTCTTTTCTGTTGTGGTGGTGGTGGTGGAATCTGGCCTCCGACGAACAAATCCTGGCTCCGCCACCTTCTAGCACTCTCGATAAAGTCTTTTGGTCGCTCCTGGATGGATAGATCGCATCGTTGAAGCTCGGTCGGGTTGTTGGTTGTCTTGGAGGAGGCGGGCGAAGCCAGTATGCCGGAGACGAAGCTTGGCGAAGAAGCTCCGGCAAAGACTCCGACTATTGAAGACTCGAGCACCTGCGTGGTTAATTGCATATCCGAAGCGTGCCATACATTTCGTGCGTGAGGTGGAGTGAGATGGTCGGGCGTAAATGGGTTGAAGAAGGTGGCGGCCGATGATCTTCTCCGACGAGCCCGGAGGAGTTGGGTCGGAGGTGGTCTGGGGTTATGGAGGAAGAGGAGAGTGATCGGGGTGTCGCGCGTGGAAGGAAGGAGTGAGATGGAGCTATAGAGGTGGTCAATGAATGGAGATGGTGACCGGGGAGTTCTAATTGATTAAGAGAAAAGAGGGGGGAAATTACAAAGAAGATCAGAGGAATTACCTGGCGAATAGCGGAGCGGGGGCCTGGGCTTGAGCCTCTTGGAGAGGCTCGGGGGTCATCGCACGTCGAGGTCGGCCGTCCTCGGAGCGTGGCGGCGCATGGAGGCGACCGCAACATGGTCGGTGGACCATGGGTCTCAGTGGGGAAGACGACCGTCTTCGCTCTATCCTATCCCCTCCCCCCGTCACAGGGAGGAGGAGGAGGGTTGGGCCTCGCCCCTCGTGAAGGTGGACGTCGGTGAAAGGCAAAGGAGAGGGTATTTGAAGAGGGAGCTCGACGGTTGAAATGGCAGAATCCATGGCTTTCGTGGGTGATGTGGGACGAGTGGAGGGGAGACGTGGAGTGAATGATGACCCACGAGAAGGATGGATGAGTGGGGAAAGTCCGAGAGCAGTTAGTGAGCGGGGAAGGTGGAAGTCGTGGTCGGAAAAATAGGAAGGGGGTGGTTGTATTGCGAGCTGGGGCGACGTGGGCGAGGGTCGAACGGAGGTAGACGACGAAGTCTCCACCGTTAGATCTCACGATCCAACGGTGGAGCGGTGGTGCTAGGGAAAGGTTAGGATTAGATCGGGACGATGCGATCGAAGGGCGTTGGGTGATGCCACGTGGCAAGATGTGGTGGAGGCGCCAGCGGACGGTTGCGATGGAGACAGGATTTTGATCGGAGGGTTGAGATAAGATGCGGGAAGGAACGGCCCAGATGGAGGTATCTGGGGAAGAGATGGATGGCGTTGATAGAGCCACGTGGCGAGCTGAGGTCTGGGCGCTAAAGGAAGGTCGTGATTGCATCTGGACTTTGATCGGAGGGTCAGGAAATTGCCAGGATTGAACGGATGCGATCTGGAGAGATTAGAGCGATCGGACGGTAGAGGGAAGGGGGCACATGGCATGCGCAAAGACGGGCCACATGGCGCAACCAGAAAGCGCCACGTGGCCCAATCAGATTATTGCGACAAAGAATTTAAGCAAAGAGGAGGAAAACGATCGAATTTGGAAAAACTCAAAACATGAAAGTTGTAGATCTCAGTGAGATCTACAAGTTTCATGTTGGCCAACAACGAAGATGAGATCAAATAAAGGTTTGAAGTATTTTTGAGAGTGTTTTTAAGGTTAAAAACACCATGAATTTTAATTTGCCAATTTTTTTGTATTTTAATTTATTCAATGACTCTGACAATTACAGAGATTTGTCTGGTTTTTATTGACACTTAGTCCAAGCTAGGGGTTAATTTCAGCGAATTAAGAGCATGAAACATGGTTTCATCAAGCACCAAGAGCAGTCCACCTACGCCGCCTATTGTATCCTCTCGTCGAACAAACACGGAAGTGATCGGGAATCGCCACGCCCATCTCTCTATCTCCGACCACCCTGATCCCGTCCATGATCACAGACCAGATCATATTAGAATGCCGCCTCCCGCTAGCCACCCTGCCCTGTGAAAAAACACACTATCTGCGTCACCCTCTTTTAACCATCTGTGCCTGGATCGCTGCTTCCATTCTGCCAGCCGATTTCTATCTTCATCTGTAATCTTCTTTTGAGCCTCCGCTCTTTGAACCAATTCATCCGTAAAAAGAGCCATGTCCTCCTCTAATCTGTCAAGTCTAAGAAGCTCCTCCTCCGCTGCCATTCTAACCATACGTATGGCCTCTCTGGATTCCCTCTTGAACGTACAAAGCCTGACGTGCAAGGAGGTTAACTTTTGAATGAACCTTGAAACAGCGGACCCAGAAATGACCAAGGAGGACCAATGAGAGGTAACCAAGTCCCTAAAAGACTCTTCCAAAAGCCAGGCCCTCTCGAACCTAAAGAAACCTTGCGGATGGGAAGCCTCCCTAGAGTCCCAAATCAACGAAGAATGGTCCGACCGCGTCCGAGCCCTACTCGTAATGAACGTCAATGGGAATATCTCCATAAGCCCATCTGATGCCAAGAATAGATCAATGTGGAAGCGGGATCCAGAACACCGCCAAGTGTAGTTTAGGTCAGCAACGTCCAAAACCTCTAACTCCAAAGAATCTACTGTTTTAGCGAAATCCGCTAATCCGGGGTACTGACCCCCACGTAACCCTGGACGATCAGAAGAGAGGAGTGTGACATTGAAATCTCCACCAATTAATCACGTACATTCGAGGAAACTACTTCTCACCTCCTGCAACTCCGTCCAAAGCTGCTGCCTCAAAGCGGGTTGGCACAACCTGTACACACAGGAAAAAGCGAAGACGACGCTAGAGTGAGGGAAGAGGATCCTCTGTTGTAGAGGGTATTGCAGCAGAGGTGCTGTAAATCCCAATAATTTTTTTTGTGATTTAGATTCTAAAATCCAACCTTATAGATTGAATCTCAGGTTAATGCACTATATATCCTCCAAATTTCGCTTAAATCCGACATTATTTGTTATTTTATCTTACTAGTTTAAGATTCGGGTCTTTTTGATATGGAGTTCAAGTTGCTTAGATCTTGACCGATTGTTTGACCATTAAGATAAAATAGCAAATAATATCGTATTTAAGCTAAATTTGGAGGATATATGGAGCATTAACCTAAGATTCAATCTATAAGGTTGGATTTTAGAATCTGAATCACAAAAAAAATTTATTGGAGTTTACAGCACCTCTGCTGCAATACCCTCTACAGCAGAGAATCTTCTCCCTAGAGTGAGTGCATTCCAATAACACTGTGAGAACGTGCGTACTCCTTTTTTCGTTTTTGAGAACAAACCTGAAGTCTTTCCAGGTAATAATCAATCCCCCTGCCAATCCCACAGCACCAAATGATCTGTAACCACTCATCGAGCCCATCTCAAAAGAGCGCCAAATTGTGTCCGAAATCGAGTCTAGCATTGTTTCTTACAACATAACAATATCGCAACCCCACTCCATGAATCTCGAGCCCAAGATCTTCCTCGTGCCAGGGTCACCCAGACCCCTAATGGTCCATGATAGGATCTTAATCTATGAACAACTGTATTGCCCCAAAGGCGGATTACCCCCTCCATTGCTGTAATCTGAGCTTGTCGATCTGACACGGGTGTGATGAAACTCGATTTCATCATCTTTATATCCCATTATTAACCCCCTTGCTTAAAGTTTTGTCAATAAAACCCAGTTAAAGTCCTGTAATTTGTAATTAGCAGAGTCTCAAATAAATTAAAAACCACAAAAAAATGGCAAAATGATAATTCGTGGTATATTTAGTCTTAAAAATACCCTCAAAAATATTTTGGGTCTTTGTTTGATGTCATCTTCAGTTTTGGTCAACATGAAACTTGTAGATCTCATCAAGATCTACAACTTTCATGTTTTGAGTTTTCTCAAATTCGGCCATTTCAACCTTCAAAAATCAAAATCAAGTTCGCAATAATCTGATTGGGCCACGTGGCCCATTCTGGGGGCGCCACGTGGCCCGGCTTCCCTTGTCCTATCCGCCCTTGACCAGGACCGTTGGATCATCTCTTGATCCAACGGCTAAGTCTTCTCCACGCGCGCCCATTTTCCCTGCCGTCCGATCATCTCCCGCCTCTCATCATCACGCTCCATTCGCGCCTCAACCATATCACGCCACATGTCGCGCTGCGAGCCCTTCGATCACGACCGCGATCTTTCCATCTGAGCCACTAGTTTCGTATTCAACACTCGGCCCTTCGATCAGCACCGTCTTCACATCACTACCGTCCGCCAGCGCCGCAGCCAGACCACGACACGTAGCAGCGCCTTAGCCCTTTGATCACTTCGCCTCAGATCCCATCCGCGCCACTCATTCACGCCCAACTATCCGCCGTTGGATCTCCAGATCCAACGGCCGACCGTCGTCGTCTACCTCTGGATTACCCTCTCTCACACGTCTTCCATCTCGCGCACCCCTCTCCCCCTTCCCATTATCGCCAACACCTCCGACCACATTACACCTCGCCAACCACCTCACGGTCTCCCCCCATCTCCCTTCTTTCCCGCACATCACTCCACGATCTCCGTCGTGAGTCCCTTCGCTCCATGCACGCCCTCCAAACCCACGTCCTACCACCATGACCAGCCACCTTCAACCTTTAAATACGCCGCCCCCTCCTCCGATCACCTCGTCCACCTTTACGTAGGAGGGGGCCCAGCCCTCCTCCGTCTCCCTGTGACAGGGGGAGGCGGCGCGATTGAGCGAAGACGACCCGTCCTCCCCGGTGTCGACCCTCCGCTGATCAAGGCGGAACTGCAGTGGCTAAGGCCCCGCCGAGCTCGCTGGGACGGCCGCCCAGCACGTGCGAAGACCCCGAGCTCCTCTCGGAGCTCAAGCAAAGGCCAATTCCTCCGCATCTCTCAGGTAAGCTCTCCGACCTTTTCTCTGATTTTTATTTTTATTTTTTTGTAATTATCTAGGTCTCTACAGTTGTTCTCGACCTCCATCGAGGACTCCCCAAGCTTCGACTCACAATCCCCCTTCACGCGCCCTCGTCCGACCATATCCTTCTTCCTCCAGACCTTGAAGCACCATCGACCCATCTCCTCCGCCATTCACGGCGGAGGAGCTCTGAGCTCCCGCCTTCTCCGCCCTCTGAGCTCCCGCTTCACCTCCACTACGCACGCACCACAATTCGCGCTTCGGCTCTTTTGCCTAACACTGCAGGTCTTCAAAAGCATCAAAGATCGGAGCTTCGCCGGAGTTAGTTTCGTCAAACTCGCCATCGACATCTGACCACCGATGGACTGATCCAAGCTATCCATCGTCTTCCCTGAGCTCCGAGCTTCCTCGACGATCGTTAATGGAGCTTCGGGGAGGTTGCTAGCAGCCGAGAACGAGAGGCAGAGGAGAAGACCCGTCGCCAGAGACCTGAACCCGCCGCCCGCCTTCGGCCGAAGAAGGAGGAGCAGTGACCGTTGGATGTCCCTCTCCATGGGATCATCCAACGGTCCAAGTACGCCCACGTCGTCGATCAGATCTCCCTCCAGGTACCGTTGGATCCTCAAGATCCAACGGTTTCCATGCAGCCACGTTATCACGCCAGAGGCCCTTTGATCCTTGTGATCAAAGGGTCCACACTCAGCCACGTGTCGGATCCGTAGCCGCCCGAGCCTTCGTTTCCGACCCTCTAGGCTTGGGTCGCTCCGAACCTAGCCCGAGCCTGCATCGAGCCTGAACCAACGTCCAAGCCGACCCGAAGCAGTCCGAGCCTCTGCCGAGCCTGACTCCAAGCCTGGATAGCACGTGCTTCGCACGTGCTATTCTGGGAAATTTGCAGAGATGACCACGAGTTTCTTCAATTTGCAAAAAGGTCCCCGCGCATTTGGTATATTTACAGGGAAGGACTCGCACTTTATTTTTATTACTTATTAGTCCCTCTCAGGGACCTTTTTGTAGTTATCTTTTCATGTTTTCTTTCAGTTATGCCCTTGCTTTCCTTTATGCATATCTTGAGCTACGTATGTCTAATTGAGTTGATTTCAGTTTCATTTTAAAGCGGGTTTGATGATCTTTCTAATGGCATGCTTAATTGTTGTTTTGGACACAATGAATTTTGATGTATTATTTTGATAGCCAAGTGTCACTTGTTACTTAATCTGTGCCTTGTTCATATTGCGTTTGTCATCTCAAAAAAATTCTGAAATTAATTCCTTGTGTAGTTGGTTCATTACTTTGATTGAGGGCATATTTTCATTGCATTCCATGGCATTTCTTTGCATAATAAAAATTGATAAAAAAAAATGCATGTTTACTTTATTTAAGGCATTGTGTTGTGTCTTCTCGCATAATTTGACCTATATACTTTAACTTTACACTTAATTAGATAGATAAAAGTCTGAATAATTTGAGAAAGGCTCGTGTCCCTGAGTTCGACCTTGGTTTCTTACCAAGTAAAATAAATTATGATCGTCTCATTTTTACCTATCATACACATATCTAAATGAGACGATCTTTTTGATGAGCTGAAATTGGCCCGACTACGATGATGATTCAGAGTGCTAAAAACACTCTCTTAAAGGGCCAATTTTGTGGTTCATCAAATGGCGCCGTTGCCGGGGACACGGCTCATTTCTTTTATTTTTTGGTTTTTTTATTTAATTAAGTGTATCTTTTTTATAGGTCACTTTTGTTCATTTATTTCGCATTATAAAATTTTCTTTTTTCGATTGATCTCTAATCATTGTTTTTGTGGCAGGACCCTTGACGGATCAAGGAGGCGAGGAGCAAGAAGCTTCCCGCTGCGAGGAGCTGCAAAACATACGTGGAGCAAATAGGGAGGAAAAAAATGTCTCGCATTTTACTTTTTGCATGTCTTGTAATAAATTCGTCGTTTACAACGGTCTTCGATTGAAGGCTCGCGGTTATAATCGAACGATTGTGGTTGTGTGGGGATCGTCCCCACTTGAGTGTCGACTTAGGACCAGGCACGCGGTTCTTTGAGCAGTTTTCATTCTTATCTTTTACGTGCTTGCTCGTAGGTTAGAACACACTTTAAATTTAGACGCACCTAATCTCGCTTCACTTAGCTAAAATCAATGAAAATTATTCATCGCTAATAGATGCATGATTAGGTGCGGCTTTTATCGACTTGCATACATATTGATCTCGGTTTTCAAAACGGCCCGAGTTTTCCACAGATTTATCGCCAAATCACTGCATGATTTCTCGCTTAGCCTAGATCGCGGTTTTTATCGAATACACAGCTTTTCTCGATTTCTTTTTCCTGGCTTGATCACCTATGTTAATGGAAAAGGGAATGAACGGTAGACGATGATTTCTTGATTTATGTGCTAATCATATTTCAGTGATACGTTAAAATAAAATTTGGACTGTTAATTGCAAGTCAACCAAAAATGGAGTAAAATTCGGTTTTGGGAGAGCAATACCCTCGCTTACGCAATGATTTTCACTTCACATCTTTTCTTTGCGTAAAAATCAAACGTTTTATCACCAATAAAACCGACAAGATAATAAACCAACCTTAGTTGGTTTCATGTGTGAGTTGGTGAAACTAAGGGTTTGCTTGCTTGATTGAGCCATGTTTGTTGCGACAAACACCCCAAAACCTTAGTCCCTCCATTTCATCTCCGAAGATTCATTCGCTCCTCTGTACATCCATTCCTCTTCTTCGTTCACCCTGGATCCCTCCCAACATCAATTCCCATCTTTGTACTTAGGCTAATCTCAGCCTAAGTATAGGGGGGACCCGAGTCCCTGTGATTTCTCTACTCATCTTTTCTTGCCTTTATACTTAGGTTATTTCTAACCTAAGTATAGGGGGAGCCCACTCTTAGTTCGTGTATATTCCTATATACTTAAATGGACCTATGGACTTGTATCATCTAGTGCTATGAGGACATAGCAAAGTTTAAGGATAAGGGGTATACCGTATATACCGTATACTTACTTTAGCTAAAATCTGAAAAATTTGAAAAATTTAAAACTTTTTGGCTAAGGTAAAATTCTTTGGACTAAGAGAACTCAAATAATTTCACGGCTTTTCTATACTATGTTACACTATTTTTGATAAAAATATTTTCGAAAACGATTTGAAAAATGAGATTTTTCTCTTGTTTTGAAAAATCTTTTTGAAAAATGTTTTGAAAATCTTTTATTTGTGTGACATGGTTTTGAAAATCTTTTATCAAGAAAAGTTGAGTCTAACCTGTGTTTTAACTTTAAAACTAAAATCCATAAAATTGAGCAAAATTCAAAAAAAAAGTTTTTGAACGAAGGAGTTGGATTAAGCCTCTAAACCTACACTTACACCCAGGATCTGAAATGTTCAAGGAAGCTTGATTTATGAGGTCTTTGAGATTTGCGGTTAACCAGTCTTAGCCATCAGGGTCTTAGACTTAATCATCCACATTCCCCTAGGTCTCTAGATTTGCATGCTATATTCCATGCTTAGTCTCAGACAAAAAGAAAATGATCAGCACATCATATGCACGACTGCGGTTTTTGATTGAGATGAGTTGACGTTTCACCTGAGGAATTGGGATGAGGGATTCGAGTCTGGATTTGATCTAATGATGCTCGAGGATGGGATAAAATCTTTGAAGGCTTCAGGAAACCTGAGTGTCAGCAATTTAGCCAGTATGAGAACTTGGTTCTTATACTAATCTCTTGATATTGACCTAAGTGCCTGGGTGTGAAATAAATAAAAAAATGTTGATCAGTGTGCGCCAACTCTTGGTAAAAGCAGTGGAGTTAGCCAAAAATTATACAAGTCAAATGAAATTCAAAGAAAAGCTCTCATTCCACAAAGTCAAATATCAAAGAGCTTCCACCAAAGGCGAGCGCTTCCAAACTTTTTAAAATGTCCACTTGGACCACCGCTATTAGGACCAGGAGTCGGGCTTGCACCAAAAAAGGGCTCTGCATCATAAATGCTACAAGTCTGGGTGTCGAAGGTACGATAGGTACTCAAAAGAGACACACCTCGGTGTATTCCCAGGAAAACAAGTGCAGACGGCTCCAACTTATCTTGACGGACGCACTGATCAACACCAAAAAATGTGTTGCGTAAAAGGCACTAGAGAGAATCCTTGTTCCAATGAGAGGGAGAGAAGAAATGACACAATCCCATGCCCTCCATGACTGGCCTTCCATCTACATTTTCTAAGTCTGACAACTAAAGAGACGGTGGATCGAATGCAGGATTTGATTTATTCCCTAGTGTTGAGGATTGGGTCCTTAGGAGAATTTCTTAGACCAAGACTTTGGGTGAAGATTTGACTCTACTCTCAGAATTGCGGTCAACACTAAATGTCATATCCTTTAGATTATATGTACATCAGAGAGAGTCTAGAGAATTAGACGAATTGGGTACCTCTTGATTAAGGCTGGGTTGAACTCAAGAATTTTGGATCTCTAAAATTGAGTCGACTTGAGCAGATTGGATCCTGTATTCACATGCACAAGAGGGTTAATCCAACTTAGTCATTCTTTTTGATGCTCGAGGACGAGCATAGTTTAAGTATAGGGGGTGATGAAACTCGATTTCATCATCTTTATATCCCATTATTAACCCCCTTGCTTAAAGTTTTGTCAATAAAACCCAGTTAAAGTCCTGTAATTAGCAGAGTCTCAAATAAATTAAAAACCACAAAAAAATGGCAAAATGATAATTCGTGGTATTTTTAGTCTTAAAAATGCCCTCAAAAATATTTTGGGTCTTTGTTTGATGTCATCTCCAGTTTTGGTCAAATGAAACTTGTAGATCTCATCAAGATCTACAACTTTCATGTTTTGAGTTTTCTCAAATTCGGCCATTTCAACCTTCAAAAATCAAAATCAAGTTCGCAATAATCTGATTGGGCCACGTGGCCCATTCTGGGGGCGCCACGTGGCCCGGCTTCCCTTGTCCTATCCGCCCTTGACCAGGACCATTGGATCATCTCTTGATCCAACGGCTAAGTCTTCTCCACGCGCGCCCATTTTCCCTGTCGTTCGATCATCTCCCGCCTCTCATCATCACGCTCCATTCGAGCCTCAACCATATCGCGCCACATGTCGCGCTGCGAGCCCTTCGATCACGGCCGCGATCTTTCCATCTGAGCCACTAGTTCCGTATTCAACTCTCGGCCCTTCGATCAGCACCTTCTTCACATCACTACCGTCCGCCAGCGCCGCAGCCAGACCACGACACGTGGCAGCGCCTTAGCCCTTCGATCACTTCGCCTCAGATCCCATCCGCGCCACTCATTCGCGCCCAACTATCCGCCGTTGGATCTCCAGATCCAACGGCCGACCGTCGTCGTCTACCTCTGGATTACCCTCTCTCACACGTCTTCCATCTCGCGCACCCCTCTCCCCCTTCCCATTATCGCCAACATCTCCGACCACATTACACCTCGCCAACCACCTCACGGTCTCCCCCCATCTCCCTTCTTTCCCGCACATCACTCCACGATCTCCGTCGTGAGTCTCTTCGCTCCATGCACGCCCTCCAAACCCACGTCCTACCACCATGACCAGCCACCTTCAACCTTTAAATACGCTGCCCCCCTCCTCCGATCACCTCGTCCACCTTTACGTGGGAGGGGGCTCAGCCCTCCTCCGCCTCCCTGTGACAGGGGGAGGCGGCGCGATTGAGCGAAGACGACCCGTCCTCCCCGGTGTCGACCCTCCGCCGATCAAGGCGGAGCTGCGGTGGCTAAGGCCCCGCCGAGCTCGCTGGGACGGCCGCCCAGCACGTGCGAAGACCCCGAGCTCCTCTCGGAGCTCAAGCAAAGGCCAATTCCTCCGCCATCTCTTAGGTAAGCTCTCCGGCCTTTTGTCTGATTTTTATTTTTATTTTTTCATAATTATCTAGGTCTCTACAGTTGTTCTCGACCTCCATCGAGGACTCCCCAAGCTTCGACTCACAATCCCCCTTCACGCGCCCTCGTCCGACCATATCCTTCTTCCTCCAGACCTTGAAGCACCATCGACCCATCTCCTCCGCCATTCACGGCGGAGGAGCTCTGAGCTCCCGCCTTCTCCGCCCTCTAAGCTCCCGCTTCACCTCCACTACGCACGCACCACAATTAGCGCGCTTCGGCTCTTTTGCCTAACACTGCAGGTCTTCAAAAGCATCAAAGATCGGAGCTTCGCCGGAGTTAGTTTCGTCAAACTCGCCATCGACATCTGACCACCGATGGAATGATCCAAGCTATCCATCGTCTTCCCCGAGCTCCGAGCTTCCTCGACGATCGTTAATGGAGCTTCGGGGAGGTTGCTAGCAGCCGAGAACGAGAGGCGGAGGAGAAGACCCGTCGCCGGAGACCTGAACCCGCCGCCCGCCTTCGGCCGAAGAAGGAGGAGCAGTGACCGTTGGATGTCCCTCTCCATGGGATCATCCAACGGTCCAAGTACGCCCACGTCGTCGATCAGATCTCCCTCCAGGTACCGTTGGATCCTCAAGATCCAACGGTTTCCATGCAGCCACGTTATCACGCCAGAGGCCCTTTGATCCTTGTGATCAAAGGGTCCACACTCAGCCACGTGTCGGATCCGTAGCCGCCCGAGCCTTCGTCTCCGACCCTCTAGGCTTGGGTCGCTCCGAACCTAGCCCGAGCCTGCATCGAGCCTGAACCAACGTCCAAGACGACCCGAAGCAGTCCGAGCCTCTGCCGAGCCTGACTCCAAGCCTGGATAGCACGTGCTTCGCACGTGCTATTCTAGGAAATTTGCAGACCACGAGTTTCTTCAATTTGCAAAAAGGTCCCCGAGCGTTTGGTATATTTACAGGGAAGGACTCGCACTTTATTTTTATTACTTTTTAGTCCCTCTCAGGGACCTTTTTGTAGTTATCTTTTCATGTTTTCTTTTAATTATGCCCTTGCTTTCCTTTATGCATATCTTGAGCTACGTACGTCCAATTGAGTTGATTTCAGTTTCATTTTAAAGTTGGTTTGATGATCTTTCTAATGGCATGCTTAATTGTTGTTTTGGACACAATGAATTTTGATGTATTATTTTGATAGCCAAGCACTTGTTACTTAATCTGTGCCTTGTTCATATTGCGTTTGTCATCTCAAAAAAATTCTGAAATTAATTCCTTGTGTAGTTGGCTCATTACTTTGATTGAGGGCATATTTTCATTGCATTCCATGGCATTTCTTTGCATAATAAAAATTGATAAAAAAAATGCATGTTTACTTTATTTAAGGCGTTGTGTTGTGTCTTCTCGCATAATTTGACCTATATACTTTAACTTCACACTTAATTAGATAGATAAAAGTCTGAATAATTTGAGAAAGGCTCGTGTCCCTGAGTTCGACCTTGGTTTCTTACCAAGTAAAATAAATTATGATCGTCTCATTTTGACCTATCATACACATATCTAAATGAGACGATCTTTTTGATGAGCCGAAATTGGCCCGACTACGATGATGATTCAGAGTGCTAAAAACACTCTCTTAAAGGGTCGATTTTGTGGTTCATCAAATGGCGCCGTTGCCGGGGACACGGCTCATTTCTTTTATTTTTTGGATTTTTTTATTTAATTAAGTGTATCTTTTTTATAGGTCACTTTTGTTCATTTATTTCGCATTATAAAATTTTCTTTTTTCGATTGATCTCTAATCGTTGTTTTTGTGGCAGGGCCCTTGACGGATCAAGGAGGCGAGGAGCAAGAAGCTTCCCGCTGCGAGGAGCCGCAAAACATACGTGGAGCAAATAGGGAGGAAAAAAATGTCTCGCATTTTACTTTTTGCATGTCTTGTAATAAATTCGTCGTTTACAACGGTCTTCGATTGAAGGCTCGCGGTTGTAATCGAACGATTGTGGTTGTGTGGGGATCGTCCCCACTTGAGTGCCGACTTAGGACCAGGCATGCGGCTCTTTGAGCGGTTTTCATTCTTATCTTTTACGTGCTTGCTCATAGGTTAGAACACACTTTAATTTATACGCACCTAATCTCGCTTCACTTAGCTAAAATCAATGAAAATTATTCACCGCTAATAGATGCATGATTAGGTGTGGCTTTTATCGACTTGCATACATATTGATCTCGGTTTTCAAAACGGCCCGAGTTTTTCACAAATTTATCGCCAAATCACTGCATGATTTCTCGCTTAGCCTAGATCGCGGTTTTTATCGAATACACAGCTTTTCTCCGTTTCTTTTTTCTGGCTTGATCACCTAGGTTAATGGAAAAGGGAATGAACGGTAGACGATGATTTCTTGATTTATGTGCTAACCATATTTCAGTGATAACTTAAAATAAAATTTGGACTGTTAATTGCAAGTCAACCAAAAATGGAGTAAAATTCAGTTTTGGGAGAGCAATACCCTCGCTTACGCAATGATTTTCACTTCACATCTTTTCTTTGCGTAAAAATCAAACGTTTTATCACCAATAAAACCGACAATATAATAAACCAACCTTGGTTGGTTTCATGTGTGAGTTGGTGAAACTAAGGGTTTGCTTGTTTGATTGAGCCATGTTTGTTGCGACACACACCCCAAAACCTTAGTCCCTCCATTTCATCTCCGAAGATTCATTCGCTCCTCTGTACATCCATTCCTCTTCTTCGTTCACCTTGGATCCCTCCCAACATCAATTCCCATCTTTGTACTAGTTAGGCTAATCTCAGCCTAAGTATAGGGGGGACCCGAGTCCCTGTGATTTCTCTACTCATCTTTTCTTGCCTTTATACTTAGGTTATTTCTAACCTAAGTATAGGGGGAGCCCCCTCTTAGTTCGTGTATATTCCTATATACTTAAATGGACCTATGGACTTGTATCATCTAATGCTATGAGGACATAGCAAAGCTTAAGGATAGGGGGGTATACCGTATATACCGTATACTTACTTTAGCTATAATCTGAAAATTTTGAAAAATCTAAAATTTTTTGGCTAAGGTAAAATTCTTTGGACTAAGAGAACTCAAATGATTTCACGGCTTTTCTATACTATGTTACACTATTTTTGATAAAAAAATATTTTCGAAAACGATTTGAAAAATGAGATTTTTCTCTTGTTTTGAAAAATCTTTTTGAAAAATGTTTTGAAAATCTTTTATTTGTGTGACATGGTTTTGAAGATCTTTTATCAAGGAAAGTTGAGTCTAACCTGTGTTTTAACTTTAAAACTAAAATCCATAAAAATGAGCAAAATTCAAAAAAAAGTTTTTGAATGAAGGAGTTGGATTAAACCTCTACACCTACACTTACACCCAGGATCTGAAATGTTCAAGGAAGCTTGATTTATGAGGTCTTTGAGATTTGCGGTTAACCAGTCTTAGCCATCAGGGTCTTAGACTTAATCATCCATATTCCCCTAGGTCTCTAGATTTGCATGCTATATTCCATGCTTAGTCTCAGACAAAAAGAATATGATCAGCACAACATATGCACGACTACGGTTTTTGATTGAGATGAGTTGACTTTTCACCTGAGGAATTGGGATGAGGGATTCGAGTCTGGATTTGATCTAATGATGCTCGAGGATGGGATAAAATCTTTGAAGGCTTCAGGAAACCTGAGTGTCAGCAATTTAGCCAGTATGAGAACTTGGTTCTTGTACTAATCTCTTGATATTGACCTAAGTGCCTGGATGTGAAATAAATAAAAAAATGTTGATCAGTGTGCGCCAACTCTTGGTAAAAGCAGTGGAGTTAGCCAAAAAGAATACAAGTCAAATGAAATTCAAAGAAAAGCTCTCATTTCACAAAGTCAAATATCAAAGCGCTTCCACCAAAGGCGAGCGCTCCCAAACTTTTTAAAGTGTCCACTTGGACCACCGCTATTAGGACCAGGAGTCGGGCTTGCACCAAAAAAGGTCTCTGCATCGTAAATGCTACAAGTCTGGGTGTCGAAGTTACAATAGGTACTCAAAAGAGACACACCCCCCGGTGTATTCCCAGGAAAACAAGTACAGACGACTCCAACTTCTCTTAACGGACGCACTGATCAACACCAAAAAAATGTGTTGCGTAAAAGGCACTAGAGAGAATCCTTGTTCCAATGAGAGGGAGAGAAGAAATGACACAATCCCAAGCCCTCCATGACTGGCCTTCCATCTACATTTTCTAAGTTTGACAACTAAAGAGACGGTGGATCGAATGTAGGATTTGATTTATTCCCTAGTGTTGAGGATTGGGTCCTTAGGAGAATTTCTTGGACCAAGACTTTGGGTGAAGATTTGACTCTACTCTCAGAATTGCGGTCAACACTAAATGTCATATCCTTTAGATTATATGTACATCAGAGAGAGTCTAGAGAATTAGAGGAATTGGGTACCTAAGGCTGGGTTGAACTCAAGAATTTTGGATCTCTAAAATTGAGTCGACTTAAGCAGATTGGATCCTGTATTCACATGCACAAGGGGGTTAATCCTACTTAGTCATTCTTTTTGATGCTCGAGGACGAGCATAGTTTAAGTATAAGGGGGGTGATGAAACTCGATTTCATCATCTTTATATCCCATTATTAACCCCCTTGCTTAAAGTTTCGTCAATAAATCCCAGTTAAAGTCCTGTAATTAGCAGAGTCTCAAATAAATTAAAAACCACAAAAAAATGGCAAAATGATAATTCGTGGTATTTTTAGTCTTAAAAATACCCTCAAAATATTTTGAGTCTTTGTTTGATGTCATCTCCAGTTTTGGTCAACATGAAACTTGTAGATCTCATCAAGATCTACAACTTTCATGTTTTGAGTTTTCTCAAATTCGGCCATTTCAACCTTCAAAAATCAAAATCAAGTTCGCAATAATCTGATTGGGCCACGTGGCCCATTCTGGGGGCGCCACGTGGCCCGGCTTCCCTTGTCCTATCCGCCCTTGACCAGGACCGTTGGATCATCTCTTGATCCAACGGCTAAGTCTTCTTCACGCGCGCCCATTTTCCCTGCCGTCCGATCATCTCCCGCCTCTCATCATCATGCTCCATTCGCGCCTCAATCATATCGCGCCACATGTCGCGCTGCGAGCCCTTCGATCACGGCCGCGATCTTTCCATCTGAGCCACTAGTTCCGTATTCAACTCTCGGCCCTTCGATCAGCACCGTCTTCACATCACTACCGTCCGCCAGCACCGCAGCTAGACCACGACACGTGGCAGCGCCTTAGCCCTTCGATCACTTCGCCTCAGATCCCATCCGCGCCACTCATTCGCGCCCAACTATCCGTCGTTGGATCTCCAGATCCAACAACCGACCGTCGTCGTCTACCTCTGGATTACCCTCTCTCACACGTCTTCCATCTCGCGCACCCCTCTCCCCCTTCCCATTATCGCCAATACCTCCGACCACATTACACCTCGCCAGCCACCTCACGGTCTCCCCCCATCTCCCTTCTTTCCCGCACATCACTCCACGATCTCCGTCGTGAGTCCCTTCGCTCCATGCACGCCCTCCAAACCCACGTCCTACCACCATGACCAGCCACCTTCAACCTTTAAATACGTCGCCCCCCTCCTCCGATCACCTCGTCCACCTTTACGTGGGAGGGGGCCCAACCCTCCTCCGCCTCCCTGTGACAGGGGGAGGCGGCGCGATTGAGCGAAGACGACCCGTCCTCCCCTGTGTCGACCCTCCGTCGATCAAGGCAGAGCTGCGGTGGCTAAGGCCCCGCCGAGCTCGCTGGGACGGCCGCCCAGCACGTGCGAAGTCCCCGAGCTCCTCTCGGAGCTCAAGCAAAGGCCAATTCCTCCGCCATCTCTCAGGTAAGCTCTCCGACCTTTTCACTGATTTTTATTTTTATTTTTTCGTAATTATCTAGGTCTCTACAGTTGTTCTCGACCTTCGTCGAGGACTCCCCAAGCTTCGACTCACAATCCCCCTTCACGCGCCCTCGTATGACCATATCCTTCTTCCTCCAGACCTTGAAGCACCATCGACCCATCTCCTCCGCCATTCATGGCAGAGGAGCTCTGAGCTCCTGCCTTCTCCGCCCTCTGAGCTCCTGCTTCACCTCCACTACGCACGCACCACAATTAGCGCACTTCGGCTCTTTTGCCTAACACTGCAGGTCTTCAAAAGCATCAAAGATCGAAGCTTCGCCGGAGTTAGTTTCGTCAAACTCGCCATCGACATCCGACCACCGATGGACTGATCCAAGCTATCCATCGTCTTCCCCAAGCTCCGAGCTTCCTCGACGATCGTTAATGGAGCTTCGGGGAGGTTGCTAGCAGCCGAGAACGAGAGGCGGAGGAGAAGACCCGTCGCCGGAGACCTGAACCCGCCGCCCGCCTTCAGCCGAAGAAGGAGGAGCAGTGACCGTTGGATGTCCCTCTCCAGGGGATCATCCAACGGTCCAAGTACGCCCACGTCGTCGATCAGATCTCCCTCCAGGTACCGTTGGATCCTCAAGATCCAACGGTTTCCATGCAGCCACGTTATCACGCAAGAGGCCCTTTGATCCTTGTGATCAAAGGGTCCATACTCAGCCACGTGTCGGATCCGTAGCCGCCCGAGCCTTCGTCTCCGACCCTCTAGGCTTGGGTCGCTCCGAACCTAGCCCGAGCCTGCATCGAGCCTGAACCAACGTCCAAGCCGACCCGAAGCAGTCCGAGCCTCTGCCGAGCCTGACTCCAAGCCTGGATAGCACGTGCTTCGCACGTGCTATTCTGGGAAATTTGCAGAGACGACCACGAGTTTCTTCAATTTGCAAAAAGGTCCCCGCGCGTTTGGTATATTTACAGGGAAGGACTCGCACTTTATTTTTATTACTTATTAGTCCCTCTCAGGGACCTTTTTGTAGTTATCTTTTCATGTTTTCTTTCAGTTATGCCCTTGCTTTCCTTTATGCATATCTTGAGCTACGTATGTCCAATTGAGTTGATTTCAGTTTCATTTTAAAGCTGGTTTGATGATCTTTCTAATGGCATGCTTAATTGTTGTTTTGGACACAATGAATTTTGATGTATTATTTTGATAGCCAAGTGTCACTTGTTACTTAATCTGTGCCTTGTTCATATTGCGTTTGTCATCTCAAAAAAATCTGAAATTAATTCCTTGTGTAGTTGGCTCATTACTTTGATTGAGGGCATATTTTCATTGCATTCCATGGCATTTCTTTGCATAATAAAAATTGATTAAAAAAATGCATGTTTACTTTATTTAAGGCATTGTGTTGTGTCTTCTCGCATAATTTGACCTATATACTTTAACTTCACACTTAATTAGATAGATAAAAGTCTGAATAATTTGAGAAAGGCCCGTGTCCCTGAGTTCGACCTTGGTTTCTTACCAAGTAAAATAAATTATGATCGTCTCATTTTGACCTATCATACACATATCTAAATGAGGCGATCTTTTTGATGAGCCGAAATTGGCCCGACTACGATGATGATTCAGAGTGCTAAAAACACTCTCTTAAAGTGCCGATTTTGCGGTTCATCAGGGTGGAGGATTACTCTGTTGACGTTTAGGTCGTTGCCTCCTTTTGTATGTTTTCCCAACCTTTCTGTCCCTCACGAGTCCACCTGCAGGTCCCACATCCTCCCTGTGCAAATGCGTAGCAGCGAAAGACTGACCCCTAGCAACCCTACCCACCTCATGTTGGGCTGAGAAGAAAGCTGGGAAGAGGAAACAAGAGCAGTGCTTCCAGTCGTCGTAGAAACTCCAAAGACCTCCCCGCACGAGCTTGTAGATCCCTCTGTTCCCTCCCTGAATCAGTCTCGGAAAATGAGCTGGGGCACCGGACTCCCCGACAGTAAACGGTCATCAAACACGAACTGGGTCACCACCGGACCCGCAGACCCGGGAGCCATAAAGGAAAAACCCGCCTGCGAAACCCGCTCCTCAAGGTTCAATTCCAAAGCCCGAATAAAAGGTGGGAAAATCGGGCATTGTTCTGCCTTCAATGGAGGGAACCCGACAGGCACAGGTGGCTTTCCCCCAAGAACCGCATCTAGACTTTATCCTTCTGGAACACCTCCTCGGAAGCCACGAATTCACTCTGAAATGTCTGTTCGGAACCCGCAAAATCATCAAACCGCAATTGCTGGAGCAGGCCCCGCCTGGAATAGGAATCATCGTCTCCTATCCCACCAATGGAGTAAGACTCACCACCTGCCAGCCCCTGACCGGAAAGGGAGCCGCCACCGGCCTCCGACTACAGTGGCGGTGGCTCAGGGTCTAGGAAAGAAATTTGCAGCTAAAAAGTGAAGCGACCGATTGCGAGCTCCGTCGAAGCAATCGGCCCCGCATCGAATGGCATTCCAAAAGCACCAAGGTAACTTCAGGGTCTGACCTTGGCCTAGTTCCATATGCCAGGACCTACACCACCGAACCCACATGTCATAGCGGCGGTCCCAAACAAGCCACCGACCGTGAGAGAAATGGCACCCCCCGTATCTACGCCACCCATCTCATCGAGCGATCAATCACCCCATCAGCAAAACGAGGACTTCTCCACTGTATCTCCCCTACGCTGCTCGACGACAAGAGTTGCATTCGCTGACGCTCCGATAACCCCCTAACACAGCATCTCCTCCCACCAAGATCCGCCACATCGCCCACGAATTCACCTCCAAACATATGCATAAGCTCCGCCCAAATAGCCGAGGTCAATAAGGATACCTTGAACCAGGAATCAATCACGAAGTTACACCTCTGAGCCGCTTCAGAGCCACCGATAACCAAAGCATAGGATCGCGCTCCCCTGACAGCGCCCAAGCAGGCATCATGATAAGCCACCGGTGATGATTCCGACAAACCCCTTATAGTGTGCATGACACGTCCACGGTCGCGAAGAATCCTACAAGAGTGTTGGCTATGACCAGACATCCCACAGGTAAAGCACAACGAGGGAAGAAAGCAAGTCGGGGCCATGTGCCCCCCTCCCCACATCGGAAGCACCTTCGCCCTTGCTTCTTATGCGACATGACTATGCATCCACCCTCGTCCCCCGACTCCCTTCCACCGCCCTTCCCACCAACGAGCTCTCCAACCTCTGCTTGTGAGCATCCTCCGACCTCCGAACTTCGTTTACAAGCGCTAGCCCCCGCCCGAACTGCCACCGGAGACCATCCCTCTTCTGCCGCTCAACTCTCATTCCTCATTCGCACCACTCTTTAACTCCAGAGATAGCAATCAACTATGGTGTTTTGATTAATAAAATTTGCAGAGATCATGTGGCAGTTCTCTTTGGATTCCCCCTTCTCCCCCAGAGTGAGCAGGAAACATTAATGATAGAAAACTATGAGCTCTGAGCATCTTTTTCATCAGTCATTGTTGGAGTATTTGTTATGTGCACCTATTGAGTTGTAGCAGGGTAAGTGGATCCTGAAGAAAATCTATTTACCCCATCCAGTGTTTAGTCCCACATTGTCCGGTGATGGGACTTGGAGGCTTTGGAGAGGCTATATAAGGAGCCCCAGACCTCCTGTATCCATTGAGAAAAGCAATAGAAGCATATGCCCCTTTGAGGGCTTCTCCCGTGGTTTCATCCCGCTCCTCACGGAGTAGGGTTCCACGTTAAATCTCCGTTCTTCATATGTTCTTTATTCAGTTCTAGGGTTCTTCGTGGGTTTCTCCATTGCAGGAGGCAAAGCTCCTTGGCTGCATTTCGAGATTCAATTCTCAGGGTTTTCTTGAAACCCTTTTCATTCATGTTCGAGATCATTGCTCCAGGCAGAACCGTGTTTCGTTCAAGCGCAACCAATGTGTTACTGTTCAAGTGAACATCACATCACCTAGGGTATCATTGCTCCAGGCGGCTTCTAGATTCAGGAGATGCGCAGCCCTCCTTTTACGCGAAAACCCAAGAAGCTGCAAGAGACTTCATCATCTCCAGGCTCCATCGCCAACGTGAGGCGACACACCCTGCAGCCCTAGCTGCACTCAGGCGGCAACCTTCCTCATGTGCTCCAAGAAGCAGCGAACCCAGGCGCGATCCAGGCGATGAGATCCCTCTGCGCTCAACTGCTGCTCGCGCAGGCTCTCCAGATCTTCTCCAGGCGAAGTCCAACTCGCGCGCACCTACTCCCTGTGTGCGATTTCCGCTCAAGGCCCTCCTCTAGTCGAGAAGCCCCCGGCGCAGCATCCTCCGCGTGATGGCCCTTCTGGTAGTCGGCGGTGCATCTCTCCCATGCGGTGCCTCCCCGCACCCGCGAGCCTCCTCTCCTCCCTCGTCTTCATGCGCTCGTGTGCACTGGTTGGCGACGCGCTGGTCCAGCAACAGTGAGCGGAGCCCTCTCCTCTAGGCAACGTCGACTCCAGCGGCGACGAGACAACGTCAACTCCAACCTCCCTCTCGCGCATACCCAGATCTTGCCAAGCGAGGCCCTCGACGGCGCCCGCTTTCTCTGTTGATGCCTCTTTCCTCACGCAGGCGAGCTCCTCCTGATCGCACCAACAAGGGCTTCTGCGTTCTAGCGGGGCCCCCTTTGTAAAGGCCCAAGTAGGGTGGAGCATTGGGCTCGACCCGGCCCAACCCAGGAAAGCCCGGCCCGAGCCCATCAATTTTCCGTGGGCCTTGGGCCGGGTCGAGGCCCGCTTTTTTCAGCAAACTGAGGACCCGGGCCCGGCCCAAGGCCCGCGTGTTCGGGCTCGGGTTCGGGTCGGGCTCAACCCGCACTTATTTTGATTCCATGAAGTTGCACTTTGATTCCAATTTATTGTTATGGATATAATTCGTCCATAACACACGAATATTGGATGTATTGTTACAATATAATATTACTATTGATGTATGAAGGAAATATTGGATGTATTATGACTATAAATCCGTATCCCCTTATTTAGTTCTAATACGATATTTTGAAATATGAGGGCCCGGGCCCGGCCCACTTGTACTTCGGGTTCGGGCCCGGCCCGGCCCAAGTATAATATTTTTGAAAAATGAGGACCCGGGCCCGGCCCATTTGTATGTCGGGTTCGGGCCGGGCCCGGGCTTTTGCGGGTCGGGTCAGGGTCGGGTCAGGGCCGGCCCGGCCCAATGCTCCACCCTAGGCCCAAGTGGGCTGAAGTTATTTCAAAAGAAAAAAAAAGAGACAGAGAGAAGAGGGGGTCTGTTTTAAATTAAAAAAGAGGAGTTTATTCAAAAAAAGAAAAAAGAAAAAGAAAAGAAAAAAATGCAAGGAAAGCCGAAAAAAATGATGTGAAACGGCTTTAAAAAATTCAAAAAAATTTTGAAAAGCCGAGAAAAAAATGAATGGCTTTTGTTCAAAAAAAATTACAAGAAAAGCCGAGAAAATGTAACGGCTTATTTGGTATTGTTTCCCCATTTCCTTTTCTTCTCCCTACATTGTCGATATCACTTCCAACAAGTACGGGAGAAAGGGGGAGTATATGTGTAGAGTCACATGTCTTGATCCAGATTCCAGATTCAGATGTCAGTCTCCATACCAGACAGATTTCCAGGCTCTACAGTTTATCAGATTTGACATTCATATTTCAGACTTGACATATTAGTCAGAGTCCAAGTTCGAGGCACTCCATGTTTGAGAGGCCCAATTTCGAGTTCTCCAGAAAGAGACTCATTTCCAGACACGCATATGTTTGCGGTCATTTTCAGATGAGCACGTGTTTGCCATCTTTTGTTATGGTCCCCATCTTTTCATATTGTTTCGGCCAGAGTTTTCATGTGAGCTACAGGGACTCCAGAGTAGAGGACCATTCCCTATGCCATGTTGACAAGGGTTTTCATGTGGTATCATAGGTACACCAGAGCACCATTCTATGTGCCAGATGGGAGAGATCCAGTTCTCCGAAGAGGAGACTTTTTAGACTCCATTCTCCAGCGACCGTGGACTCCGACGAGGATTGCACAGCCACGGCACTTTTCAGTTCGGCCCTTTTCAGAGATGGAGCAGTTGTTGACATTATTGTGGCGGGCCAGGTTACTCCGACGAGGAGACTCATTTCCAGTTGCAGTGACTCTGACAGGCGCAGTTCAGAGCGCATGCCCTCCGACGAGGAGACTCAGCAGACTCACACTCCAGCTCATTCGTCCTCCTCACCTGCACGCATCGCCTCAAATTTCAGCGAAATTCGGTCGAATTTCTGTCGAATATCGATATCCAGTCGAAATCAAAATTCAACCGAAATATGGGGGTCCTAGTACAAAAAATGATCGAAATAACCGAAATTTCGGTCGAAATTCCACCGAAATTCCATCGAAATTCTGTTTTGGTCGATACCGAAATGGTGACCGAAACCGACATTTAAGGTCTTGCCTGCACGGCATGAGAAGCAAAGTCCTCGACAGCAACAGTTGTGCGCATTGGGTTGATATTGTCCGTAGTGTCATATAGCGTGGTCTAAGCTGAGCATTGCATGCTCCAGCTTGAGGAGGAGTGTTGGATTATTTATTATGTGCGCCTATTGAATTGTAGCAAGGTAAATGGATCCTGGAGAAGATCCATTTACCCCATCCAGTGTTTAGTCCCACATTGTCCAGTGGTGGGACTTGGAGGCTCTGGAGATGTTATATAAGGAGCCCCAGACCTCCTGTATCCACTGAGAAAAGCAATAAAAGCATATGCCCCTTCGAGGGCTTCTCCCGTGGTTTCATCCCGCTCCTCACAGAGTAGGGTTCCACGTTAAATCTTCATTCTTCATATGTTCTTTATCTTTTTCCGTGTTCGCTTCCGCATGTTTATTTCTTAACAGTCATCACACGTGATCTTCGCAAGAACCACGTGAAAATCTTCACCCTCAATGGTGTCTTCAAGCTCCAAATTAGCCTACAGTTCTGGTAAGGGCGCCATCCTCGTGAACACGTGCAGTATGTATCCATAGACCTTCTCGACCGAAAAATTCCCTTTCCCCGTATCTAGTGATTTCTAAAGGCGGAGGAAGGGCTATACATGGGATACAACTCCATCATCAATATCAGCTGATGTGAATAGCATCGCGCTAAAAATGGCAAAGCCTTCTCCCGCTATAAGTAGGATCAGCTACATGGATTCTTGCTCAAATTCATGTTGAAAGATTCGACTATTTTTTACGCTGGTTGTCGACTACCTAACGCAACCCCCACAGGGGGGGATTTGAACATTGGTCTTTTGGGTGAATAGCATCGCATTAGAGAAAGAAATTAGGGGTTGAGGGGAAGAAGTAAGAACATGCATGTAGCACGAGATTTTTAGGTGAAGCATGGGTATGCAACTATGCATTGGCTTCGAAGAAGAGGGTAAAAAAGAAAATGAACTCCAATTTTCCATTACTCAAATCTGATTTTTTAATAAGCCTACAAGTCCGTTTAAATTAATGGGGACATGATTAAAAAATTGTTAGAGAATATTCTATGTGTTGGATGCTAGAGAATATTCAATGTGCTGGAGAATATTCTATGAGTATATTCTTGTTAGGAGAATATTCTATGCATATTCTTGTAAACCCGTAAGGGATATTTATGTATTTTATCCTTTGAGTTCTCTAGGATTTTGTCCTATATAAAGACCACTAGACCTCTTGAATAAAGAAAGCTCTTTCATTCTTTCATTGTTCTCAACATGGTATCAGAGCAGCGGACCTAGACCGGTGTTCTGACCTAACCCCACTGCCAACCCCCTCCCCATCTTCCCTCCCTCCTCCGTACGGCCTCCCGACCTCTCCTCCCTGTGGCGACATCCCTGGGGGCTTCCGCCACCCCTGCGACAACCATCCCTGTGGGCTTCTGCCACCCCCCTCTCGACGCAGTCCAGCCGCTTACTGCGGCCTGCCCCCCTGCGGCCCCTCATTGCGCCCCCCGCCCCAACCCCTCCCTGTGGAACTGTAGCTTGTCGTCGCCCCCTACGGCCTCTCGCTGTACTCCAACGACCTCTCGCTGCCAACACTGCTAACTCGGCCCTCTATCGTTGCAATCTGCGATCCCATGCACCCCACCTCTGTTCAATGTTGTGCTAGGTCTATATGATTCCTAACACTACGAGGACTATCTAGGTCACTTTTTCTTGACCTTTGCGGCCACCATGGCACTTCTATCAAGCTCAATGGTTCAGAGAACTATGTATTGTGGTCTCGATCTTTCAAAGTTTTTATTGGTGGTCAGCGAAAGAGATATTTTCTTACAAAAGATCCGCTCAAGGAGACGAAAAAGAACTACGATACCTGGTATGTAGACAACTGCCAAGTGATTACTTGGATGACCAATAGTGTCGAACCAAATATAGTCTCCAATCTTCTCTACAAGGACACATCAAAGCCGATGTGGGGGAGTCTTGAGAACACATACTCACAGAAGACAACAAAGTCCAGACTCTCGGACATATATACATGGATCTGGTCTGCAAATCAAGGAGATACAACCTTGATCGAGTACTACCTACTCCTCACAAGCTTGTATGAAGAGCTTCTCATTTTTCAACCTGCCTGTTGTGACAAACAGATAGGTGAACGGGCGGAATGGCAAGTGTACCATTTTTTTTATCAAGACTGCATCCACGGTACAAGTCGATCAAGGACCAATTTCTGACTGCCGCAGCTCTACCCTATCTTGAGACTATTTTCTGACGTCTACAGGAACTTGAGTCTCCTTCACCACCTCTATCTGCTGAGACTACAACACATGTCGCTAGAGGACGCCCGACCTACCAAGGGGGGCGTGGATGTGATTTCGGTCGTGGCAGAGGGCGTGAGTTTGGACGGGGGCGTGAATCTGGTCGTGGCCGTGGGCGTGATACTACTACTGCTCGATATCCTCCATGTATACACTATGGATGCCTTAATCATCCGTCAGAACGCTGCTGGGTGAAGTTTGGAATGCCCACCAAGGCTAACAGTGCCTACGAGACTGTCTCCAATGATGATACCTGTGATACAGTAGACACCTCTCATGGTCAGACTTCCAGTGACAGTCAGCCGTCCTTTACTGCATCTGAGTATGCTCGCTTCGACGACTATTACAGAACTCAGCTACTGATACTCCTACTTCTGCCTCCGCTGCTAGTTTGGCCACTACATCAGGTAATATTGCCAACTCTGCCTCTACATCTGCTACTGCATGGATCATTGACTCGGGAGCATCTGCGCATCTCACAGGAAAAGGTAGTCTTCTCACCTTCTTACGTCCATCTTCCATTGTGAAGACTGTTCGAGTTGCAAATGGTGCTCATTCACCTATTACAAGTGTTGGTACCATGGAGTTTTCCTCAAAACTCCGACTTACTGGTGTTCACTGTGCTCCTGACTTCCCTCTCAGCTTATTATATGTTCACAAGCTGTGCACTGAGCTTAATGATGAATATGTGATTCATCCCTCTAAAATTTGAAAATAGAGCTTTGTTCCTGAGTAATTAGATGCATATTTCTACTTATATTGAATAATTAGTATTCATACATGCATTGATAACATCGACATTTTAGCATAAAATAAGAAGCCCATTTCACTTGTAAATATTCACCTGTATATATTCACCATATTTCACCTATTTGTATATATTTTATACTAACTTCAAAATCAATAAAATCAACTCCATAGTGTATATAATGCTAACAATAATTAAAGAAAAATATCAAAAAATACTAACTTGCAAAATTGACCAATAAACCCTCAATCCAAGTTTGAAACTAGGAGCCTTAAAATGCGCATATCTCTCTCATACAGTGTCCGATTTAGGTCTACTCACTTTTAAATTAATATACATTCAGAGATCTTCAAAACAAGACCAATTTCATTAAAATCGGAGATCGTATGCAAAACTTGGGTTTGGGCCCCTATTGTATATTGTACATATTGACCTTTTTGCCCCTGTATTTTCTTAATTATTAAAAATCCAAAAAAATATATTAAGTTGTAAATATTCTTCTCATATTTTCTCTATTTTTATTTTGATTTTTCTCTTATTGAAAAATAAAAAAAATTGCAAAAGAAAAAATGTGGTATTTTATACCTATAAGGTACCACCCAAAAATACATTTTTGTAAAGATAATTTTATTTGATTTTCGGCCCTTCGCCAAAGTTGTAGATCTCGTCGAGACGAGCAACTTTCGTGTTGACCACTTTTTTGATTTAATCCCTTTTGTTATTTCTTTTTGATTTTCTTTACATTTAATTTTTGAATTTTCTTGGAGCGACATGTGGCAGCTCCTGTAGCCGCCACATGTCACCCTATTTTTTAATTATTTTCGGATTTATTTTATTATTTTCGGATTTATTATTATTATTTTATTATTACTATTTTAATTATTTTTAGTAGCCTACTATATTATTTTATTATTTTATTTATTTTACTCCCTTTTACTTCTTCCTCCTTACTTGCCTTCTACTCCAAGCCACACTTACCCCACTTCCTCCACCATTCTCTCCACTTTCTCCATCTCTACTCCAACTTCCTCCTCCTCTTTATATTCTCATCCCCTCCTCCATTGTTCTTCATCCGTCATTCCGTATTTCAATGAAAAGAGAGCAAGCTTGGAGTGTTCCCGTCGGTGACAGCGACCTAACATCATCCTCGAGCAATGACCTCTCTACGGCGAGATCCGAGGTGGTATTAACCACTTCGTCGCAGTCATCCTTCGCAGGAAGTTGCTCAAGCTTCGGAGGCCGCCATCTCCTTGAAGCGACGATCATCGGAGTCGAAGTTTATCTCCTCCCCCACAGGCGACAACATCCACCCATCACATGTAAATCTCTCTATTTTCCCTTGTCATCTTATTTTTTATCTAACAATTCTCTTCCTTATTTTTCATCACATTACCCAACACAATTCAACAACATCACCACCATCATCACACAAGTCACATTATCACCACCAAACTATTTTCAACATTTCATCATCACAAAAAAACCACCACCATTATCATCATCACATCATTCACCATTTTTTATTTCATTTCCCTATTGTTTGCTGTTTACAAAGAAAATGTAAAAAAAGTGCAAAAAAATCAAAAAAAACAAGGGAAGCAGCCGCAGCATTCGCCGTCGTCGCCCCCATGGAGACGCGTCCGCGCAGCAGCCATCTCCACATGTGCTTGCAACGCCGCCTCGTGTCGCAGCCAGGCCAGCCGCTCCAGCGTGCCGCCGCACCCCCTCGTCACCGCCCACTTCCCAGCCGCACGTCGCCAGCGACTACGCGATGTTCCGCCGTCCACCGACCGCTTGCGGCCTGCTGCAGGCCGCTCGTCGCCGTCCCCCCCCCTCTTCCGCCACGCCGGCCTGCTGTTGCTGCCCACCGCACGGCTGCGGCGCCCGAAGCCACACTTCCCCGTGCCGCCGAGCCCTTCGACCGCGACGCGTGTCCTCCCTCCGCCCGTCCGCCTTCCGTCGCGCTCCTCCCGCACCGCATCTCCTTCCACCGCCTTCCGGAGCTTCCCCTCCGTGCGCAGCGGCCGCCGTTGTGCCTCCGCGCGGCTGCGCGCCGCCCCTCGACCCCGCGTGCCGCCCTCGTGGGATGCGTTCCACCTCCAGCTCCCGCACTTCGCGCGTAGCCGCGCGACGGCCGCCGTCCTCCACCACGTGGCCTCCGCGCTGCCGCGCGTCACCTCCAGCACCGCCATCGAGCTCCGCACACCGTCCTCCGCGAGCCCGCCGCCCCTTGTGCCGCCCCGCGAAGTCATTCCCTGCGCCTTGCCCTAGCGTGAGTCAAGAAGGTCCCATTTCATTTTTTTATTATATTGTAAAAATTGTATAGTCTTCATTCGAAGTTTTAGTTATTGCAAAAGCTTCTCTTTTTGCATTTTAGTTAGTTTTTTTTATTTTTGTATTGCACTTATACCCCTGACTTCACATGATAATTTGGACCTCAAAATAGCATCATTTAGTTCAATCAAAAATATCATTTTTTAGAGGATCTAATTCTTTATCTTGTGCTTATTTATATTTTTGTGAGCATCAGATAATTTATTAAAAATCAGAGATTGAAAATCAGTGACATTTTTCCCATTTAAGCTCTGAAATTCGCACATAGTCATTTATTGCTCCAACAATTGTGAAAAAATTGTAAATGATGTCTTTAAGTGTGTTTTAATTACAGTCCGAATTTCGTCCAATTAGGAGTTGTCTTGTACATAAAATAAATTATAGAGTGATTTAGGTAATTGATTTTTAATTAACTCCACGAATAAGATTTTTGCGAAATTTCAACTATCTTGGATTCCTTATTAAAATATCTATATGAGATAATTCGTACTCTAGATAATTTAACTTCGTGGATTTATTAGGAATTAAATACCCGCAGTCGCTCTGTTTTCAGTAAAAAAATCATAAAAAAATCATAGTGTCAGAAAATTCCAAAAAAATTAGTGTAGCTTCATTTTATCATGTTTATATTCCAGTAAATTTTTCATAGTTTTTGCATAACGTTTGTAGGAAAAATTGCATAAAAACCCCAAAAAAGTTTGTATTTTTCATTTGTGCATTTTAAATCCAAAAATTCCAAAAAAAATACATTTCGCATTCGTTGTTGGATTATTCTTAGGAAAAATGTAACTTGGTTGATTTCAATTAATTTCACATTAAAATTAAATTTGGCTAAGTCGGTTATTTTCTTGTTAACTTAATCCAATTCATATTTTGCATTTGGCATTTTTATTGCATAAAAAAATTAAAAAATCCCACTTGGAAAACCGCAATCTAATCCCTTTATCTTGATCCCGAGTTGTTCCTTTACCTCCTTGAGTCGACCCTGAGGCTTGCTCAGGCTAAATAAACATAAAACCGCATGTTAATTCATTCGACGATTCATCGATTTGTGCGGTTATTTTTGATCGATCTGGATTTATCCGACTGCAACGAAAACGTCAATTCGACAACATAAAAAAGGGTAGGTCTGCGGTTCATCAAACGACGCCGTTGCCGGGGAAGCAAACGGCTTAGGATTACTTTAGAAAAAATAGATTTACTTTTTCATTCACTCGGGTAGTCTAACCCCCGAGCCATCTTGTAATTAACCATTTTTTATTTAATTGTTTTTATGACCATTTCTGTATATATATATCTCTGACATAATTTCTATCTTTTTGTGCGAGAGCCCGGTGGATTTGGAGCAGCTTTCTTGAAGTTGACGCATCTCGAAGTGCATCGGAGGCTGACGATTCGTAGATCGAGTCGGATGTTGAGACGCCAACAAGTTTTTGTTAACTTGTAAAAAAAATAAAAAAAATGTCTGCATTTACAGTGGTTCCCGTTTGGGTTCTCGCGTGGGTAAACATAGTGGAACCTTGTCCCGTCTGCTGTGTGGGTTGAATTTTTAGAATAGGCTTGCACTAGCGGCTCCTCGACCACTCTAGGATTTGCTTGTTCTCGTAATTTTTAGGACCATACATCACTTAAAAGACGCACTTAGACCGCAGATCTAGCCAAACGTAATCTGTTCTTCACTCGCTAATAGAACTGCCTATCTAGGAGCGGCTTTTCATCGATTCCATTCATTTAGTGTAAAATTTCAATTCTGTATTGCATCCCACATTGTAGAGAGTTGGAGGCACTGTAAGTCTTCTTACTCAAGCATTCATCATCGTTTTCTTGATTGCATCAGCTTTTTTCTGATTCTCTCTCTCTCTCTCTCGATTTTCTAACCTAGGATAAAGGAATTGGGACTGGACGGTAGACGTGATTGCTTGTGTGGATTAATATCAGTGACAACTAATCTTTAAAATCGGGACTGCTAATTGAATTGGACCAAAAAAATTAACTAAAATTAACCCTTGTTTGCGGGAGAGTAACCCCGACCTTGTTTTCAGGCTGAGTGAGGGTACTTGAGTGTGTGAACATCTTAAGGCAGAGATCAAATCCTCGCCTTCCATATCACGTGCCAACTGATCCTAGCAAATATCATGAGTTGAATATTCTCATGTTCATCGACTAGTACCAAGTAGCCTCCGCTTGTTTACAGGTAGTCAGGGGTGAACCAGCGGTACTCCGCGACAAGCTGCTAGTAACCCTTCGGGGTGAAGTTCCAGCCTTGTCAGCCTCCGCCTGCTTGTAGGTAGATAGGGGCATGGTCTTTGAATCCATCAACTTGGGATAGGAACGAAGAAAGGAAGGGCGCAAGTATCTTAGGCGACAGGTTAAACAAGGGAGATGCATCCGGCTTTTTAGCCGACTCCCTTATAGGCTGCGTAACCTTTGCTACCTGTCTGAAAATTCACACTTAAAATCAACAAAACTAATCGAACTCAGTTTCGGGTCCTTCACCGTGTTGAGTGTGAACTCAGGGTTTGCTCTTGCGTTTATATTTGTGTCTGTCCGTGTGTGTTATCCTGTATAATTGCACATTTTCTACCTCAACCTACTTACATTCATCATTTCCTCTTAAAGATGTCGGGATATTGGTCCCCATATCCTGTGACCTCTGGTCATTTCTCCTCGACCATATATCGTTCATCTTCGCCTTCACCTTCTTCCATATATCCTCCGCCATCCACGGGAGACCCTTACCCGTGGTCGGTTCCACCTCAAACCGATTATGAAGTCAGAACTTCGACTGACTTCTCCACCTCTTCGCATTTCTCACCTACTCCATATTCAAACACTCCGGATCCACTTCCACCTTGGGCTGACTGTCCTTACTCTCGAGAGCTTGCAGAATCAAAGAATCAAATGAAGAGCAAGCCACTGCTGAGACAGATGATTGGCAAAATTATATGCCCCCACATACTTCATTCTCACCTCAAGTAGGGACCATACAACAATTTACATATACACATCCCGACTTGACCTTAGGGTATAACTTGGTCGACCAAACAACCTGAATAAAGAGGCATGTACATCATGATTTCCCAAACTTAATTGACTTCAGTGATCAAGCTTCCATTAACCAGCCTTCATTCGTAGAGCCTATACATTCACAGGAGTGGACTCATGAGCTAGACCTACCAGTCCCCTATTCATTGACTCCATCAGATGAGGCTCCGACCAATATCTGTCATTCGGATGATCCATATTCAACCCAGGATTACATGCCAAAGTCTAGGTATGTTGAGTATGAGACCCCAATATCTCAGCAGTATCCTCCACTTGATCAGAACTCTCCCGTGATTTGTCATGAGAATTTTGTGGAGGATGACATCTCTAGACTTATTAAGAAAAATGAATCGTTTGGTAACGAGTTGAGAGATGTCATGGAAATATTGCACTCAATTTCTGCTAGCCTGGGTATGAAAGTGGAGAAGGAAGTAAGTAGCTTTGAGTTGAAAATCGGGCGAACATTAGGAAAACCACATCGTCTGTACAGCTGGATTCCATTCTATCTTCCTCTTCTACTAACCACCTGCCCTCCAATCCAGAGTCTGATCATTCATCCATCAAAAACACCACAAAAATTGAAAAATCAAAAAATCACATAAAAATTGAAAATGATCTAAAAAAAATTGGATTCCACCCTAAGGGAAGTACTTGATGAGGAATTGATCTTTAAACTTCCCTTAATAAAGGCCATAGATTACTTCCCCGACCTCAACAGATTTGTAAAGAGTAAATTGATGCCCAAGAGGTCGGGTACTAAGAGAACAAGGACCGAGAGACACATAGTGTCTATGGCCACCTCCTTGATCATGGGGAGAAAGACCAAGAGCCGCAGAGTGAATCGGTTGCCTAGGGTGGAATGTGAAATCAAAGACACTATCTTTACCCATGCAAGAATCGATGATGACTCTGATAAATATCCTCCCGACCTCTGTGTTTGACAAGCTCAAACTCAGGCCAATCAGGAAGTCGACAGAGATCGTTCAGCTGGCTGATCGATCCCTCAAACGGTCTAGAGGAAATATTTCAGTCATTATTACTTTCCACAGTGCTCTACTCCAGGTGGACTTCACAGTCATTGACATTGAGCACCGAGGAGACTTCACCCAGTCTCCGATTATTCTCAAGAAGCCGTTCTTAGCCTCAACGAAAGCGACTAAATATTACGAGACTCGGGAGATCGATTTTCAGCATTGGGAGCACTTCGACCTCACCCATTCTTTGATACACTTTACTCTAAGGTGACACACACATCCGCTGACAGTCGTGACCGTCGAGAGGTAGACGAGTCCCACCTCTCTGCTACACCTGAGAGACCAATTGACCGGACGACCGTTGGTTTTGAGACTCCCCACACCTTCACTTCATCAAATGCTTGCACCATCACCGTGACAGCTTCTAAGGAGGACTCACGACCAGAAGCTATCATTAAGTCGGACACAACCTTTGTTGATTGCCTTGACCATTTTGATGATCCGACAGAAGAGCCCAATAATGTCAAGCCAACTGAGACTACTAGCACCTTCCCGAGACATGTGCTGACCCTTCAGGAATATTACAATCTATATGGTGACTCGTCTGATGAGAAATCCATGTTCAGCACCACACCACGTCCCGGACCTTCAAAGGAAACAACCAAGACTAAATTGACTCCACATAAAAATACGGTTGCTCCATCTCCTAGTCGGCTATCTAGTGAGAGGAAGTCGAGAATTGATTCCTCGAGATGTTCCCCCGAACCTCTCAAGGCGCGTCGCTCTCATCTCCCTCTCAATGATTCAGGTTCTAGAAAACCGACTAAGAAAGTTTCCTTCAACACACCGGAGAAGGAATTTTTGGAGGAGTCCTCATCTGGTCCAGATAAGGTGATTTATATGAGTGAGCTCAGTTCGGCTGTTCTCAAGCCTTATCTAAGCAAGCAGCCGTGTGTCGACCCTCGTTGAACGATCCCTGCACCTCACTATTATTCATCTGAGGAAGATTCCGATAGAGACACATATGTATATTATCCACCTCCTCACATTCACAAGAAGGTTTGTCACAAACCTTCTTAATCCTTGTATATTCTCACTTTTTCTTATATATACTTTCTAATCCCTCCCTCCTCGGTGATTCGAATCACTCGCCCCGGCTCCATATCGTTTCATTTTGTGACTATACTTAGGATAACCAGATCCTAAGTATAGGGGGGAGAGTGACCCGCATCTATTCACTATACATCCTCCAGATCACATCGGTTCTCATACTCACTCTTGTCCTATACTTAGGTTGACCAGAGCCTAAGTATAGGGGGGACCGATGCCCGCCATGTATATACTCATCCATTTCCCATTTTGCCCTCGTCCGCCCCATTTTTTGATCTTCTTCTGCACTTAGGCTGCCAGAGCCTAAGTATAGGGGGGCGGAGCGACTTCTATACTTTTTGTAATTTTAGCTCTCCTACGCTTAGCACGAGCTATGTCTTTTTCCTTGCTTTTCGTGCTATGAGGACATAGCACAAGCTAAGTATAGGGGGCGTGTATATATTACATATATACTTTACCCATAGCTCGCACTTTCACATATTTTCGTGTGTTTTTTTATATATTATGAAATAATTACGGGGTGGGTAAAATTTGAAAAAAAATTATGTATAATTTTGTACTATATGTATAATACTTGTATAAAAAGTTGTAAAATTCTTGTAAAACATACTTTTGTAAAATTTATTGTAAAATAGGATGTATACCAAAAAAATTGTATACTATGTATATTACAAACAAAAAATTATTGTAAAAATTGTTGTATAATAGAAAATAAAATGAAAATGTAAAAAATAAAGGCTTCTTATTTACTTTTGCATCCTTGCATTAAAAAAAGAGTCTTGCATTTCATTCATAGCATGTCATCTACACTTCATCTGCATATCTTGCATATGCAAGGTGAAAAGCTAGTGGGGTCTGAACCAAGTTATGAGTAGATATTGAGGATGGACTTGATTTGACCTTAATCTACCTAATTTCAGAGGAACCTTATAGGAACTAGAGTTAAGATTTTTCAGGTCAAGTGACTTAATTCTTTGAGTCCGCAAGTCTATGTTCACATGTCATCTTGATTAGTCTAACTAGAATATCTTGTGCACACGCATGATTCTTTTAGACAGTGACCTAACTTGGACAAGCACAATGCACGTAGCTCTTCATTGATGGGGTGGTGAGGAAGTAGAATCCTTTAGCTTGGAGTAGCACACGGATGGAAACATCCGTCCTCTAGGGAGGGTAGTGCATCTCAACCTAATCTGATGGTGTTGACGTCTGAGGACAGGACGATGTGGGTTGCAATAATGCTTCAAAAGAGGGATAGTCTACTGGCTCAAGAGGAAAAACTCCTGATGTACATGCTACACCTTGTATATAGTTCCAAAAAAAGGAAAAGAAAAAGAAAAAAATGCAAGAACTCCAAAAAAAATAGACAGGCCAAAAAAATATTGCATGTCGGAGTATGTATATTAGCAAGAAGTCTGCAACTGGATGACTTGGCTACATTGGTCAGGCATCCCAGGATAGGTAGCTACACTGGCTACCGTCCATTCTTTTCTCCACCCCCTCCTCTTGAGCCGGTCGCACTTGAACTTAGAAGAGAATACCCCGCTCCTCGAGGAAAGAGTTACTGGACCGGGTAATTAGAGTTACCTTGTTAGAGGAGGTTGCTTCTTAATCATTTCTTATGTGGAGAGCTATTTTACACTTACACAGTACAAGTAAGAATCATAGTCATCAGAAATTTGCGTCTGAGGATTTGTTCTGACCTGACTATCGAGGCGTCTTGAATAGAAGACTTGTGGAACTTAAAGTCTGTTAGGTCTTAAATTCAGATCCCAATAAGGTTCCGCCACACAATTAATCCAAAGGTCGAGTTAAGCTCCATTTTAAACTTTTGTTCATGACCTTGGTATGGAACCCAATCTCATTTTACTCTTGCATTTCATTTTAGTTGCTCAGGGACGAGCAAGGTTTAAGTATAGGGGGTTGATCAATCTGCGATTCATGACTCTAAAAGTTGAAAATATAGCTTTGTTCCCGAGTAATTAGATGCATATTTCTACTTATATTGAATAATTAGCATTCATGCATGCACTGATAACATCGGCATTTTAGCATAAAATAAGAAGCCCATTTCACTTGTAAATATTCACTTGTATATTCACCATATTTCACCTATTTGTATATATTTTATACTAACTCCAAATTCAATAAAATCAACTCCATAGTGTATATATTACTAACACTAATTAAAGAAAAATATCAAAAAAAATACTAACTTGCAAAATTGACCAATAAACACTCAATCCAAGTTTGAAATTAGGAGCCTTAAAATGCACATATCTCTCTCATACAGTATCCGATTTAGGTCTACTCATTTTTAAAGTAATATACATTCAGAGACCTTCAAAACAAGACCAATTTCATTAAAATCGGAGCTCGTATGCAAAACTTGGGTTTTGGGCCCCTATTGTATATTGTACATATTGACCTTTTTGCCCCTATATTTTCTTAATTATTAAAAATCCAAAAAAATAGATTAAGTTGTAAATATTCTTCTCATATTTTCTCTATTTTTATTTTGATTTTTCTCTTATTGAAAAATAATAAAAAAATGCAAAAGAAAAAATGTGGTATTTTATACCTATAAGGTACCACCCAAAAATACATTTTTGTACAAATAATTTTATTTGATTTTCGGCCCTTCACAAAAGTTGTAGATCTCGTCGAGACAAGCAACTTTCATGTTTACCACTTTTTGATTTAATCCCTTTTGTTATTTCTTTTTTATTTTCTTTACATTTAATTTTTGAATTTTCTAGGAGCGACATTGATGAATCTCAGATTCATCACATGCATTTGCATTTGTGAAAAGTCATTGGGTTCTGAACCGAGTTATGAGCCGAAACCGAGAGTGGTCTGGACTTGACCTTAATCCACCTAATTTTCAGAGGAACTTCACTGAGAAAAAGGATTTTAAGAGCTTCAGGTCTTTTTGACGTAATTCCTTAAGTTCCACATGACAATGTGCAGCGTTTGACTCTTAGTGTTTAACCTGATCTCTTCATTCTGGGTAAAACTCTGGAATAGGGAATTAATTTGTACTCTCGCACTATGCACTTAGCTCAACCCAGACGGGATGTTGGAAGACTATGTGAGTTTCTTTTCTGGTAGCGTGGAAATCTAAAGACCGGAGTTCGGGTTGAAATAAAGCTTCGAAAAAGGGATGGACGGCTGGGCACAATTTTTTCTAAGACCCCAAAAAATGTACGGAATAAAAAGATGCTATATCCGTAGGGGCAAAACAAGATCCAAGCAGAACCACCAAAAATTCCAAATACAAAGAAGCATTCTACCAAATAAAAATTCGACCAAAAAGGTCCAAGCTTCAAGAAACCTGCAGATCTTGGTGGAGACTTGGCTACACTGGCCATCTTCACAAGGAGAGGTGACTACACTGGCCACCCCCTCCAGTTTTTTTCTCTTTCTTCTAGCTTCTCCCCCATTTCGATTGTGAACACAGCACGACAGACCTTAGAAGGAAATACCTGACTCCCCGAGGACGAGTTACTGGAAAGGAGAGGAGCATGGTAGTCTGGCATTCTGGATGGGAAGAGCTAAAACCCTTCACACACACGAGTCGGTTATTCAATGTTCATAGGATATACTTTGGGAAGAGGATTGATCTAAGATGACTTCTGAGCCGAAACTGTAACAATGATGTGTAGAACTTGAGGGCTGTTGATTTTAAAATTCTAAGTCTCACAGAAGTTCCGCCACACTACTAATCCAAAGGTCGAGTTTAGTTTCATTCTCACCTTCAGCTCATGGTCTTGGTATGGAACCCAATCTCATTTCACTTCATGGCATGTCTTTTTGATGCTCAGGGACGAGCATGGTTTAAGTATAGGGGGATGATGAATCTCATATTCATCACTCTAAATCTCATTTATTAAGCTCAATTCCCTAACAATCAACAGCATATCTGCATCTATTTCGCATAATTAGCAATTGTGCATGATTTCATAAGAATTGCATTTTAGCATTAAATTCTGCATCAAATAAGAAGCCAAAAATCCAAGCCCAAATTGACATGTAAATAGCCTAACTTCCCCTATTTTTAACTCCTTCATGCTAACTCTGAATAACCCAAAACCACTTCCATTGTGTACATATCACTCACAAGAATAAATGAAAAATACAAAAAAATCACTAACTCAAATAAGTGGACCAAAAACCCAAACCCTAGTTCCAGGATTTTCGGACTAAAAGCCCCATATCTTCTCCATCCATTGTCCGATTTGATCCTACTCACTTTTGAACTAATGCACATTCAATTACCTTCAAAACAAGACCAAGTTCAAGTGAATCGGAGCTCGTATGTGAAAGATGGGTTTTGGGCCTCTTTTGTACATTGTATTTTTTCGCGGCTTTTGACCTTGTATTTTCTTTATAAATAAAAATCCAAAAAAATTAGAATAAGGTATCTTTTATTTATCTTTGATTTTTCCATATTTTTCTGGATCTTTATCTTGTTTTAAAAATGACAAAAAAATTAGAAAACCCAAAAATCAAGGTATTCTATGTACATGGGATACCCCAGAAATTCACTTTTTACATTTGACCGAATGACATTGATGTCTTCATGAAAGTTGTAGATCTCGTTGAGACGAGCATTTTTCGTGAAGAAACCTTTTTAATCCGAGGTCATTTGATATTTCTTTTGGATTTTACAAAGGTTTCTATCTCTGATTTTTCTGGTGCTGACACGTGGCAGCCCCAGAGGCCGCCACGTGTCATTGATTTTTGGCCTTTTTAACTTTCGTTTTTTATTAAAAAAAATTATTAAAAAATTTAAATTAAATCGCCCGCACGGGCAGCGCACGTGCCACCCTCGCACGCGCACTGCACGTGCGCCCTCCTTTCACCCCCAGGCCACATATCACCTCAATGGTCGTCCGATCTCGGCCGATCGGACGGCCATCCACCTTCGTCCTCTTCCCCCGCAATCCTCGCCAAACCGCCGCCGCTCGACTCCCCGAATTCTCCGCCAATGACTCCCCGTGATTTCGCCGGTCACCTCTTCTCCTTTATCTTCGCCTCCCGCACCGGCCCAACGCCCTCCGCCATCTCCCTTATCTCCCTCTCTCCTATTTAAACGCCGTCGCCGCCCTTCTTCTCGGACATCCGTCGATTCACACCAGAAGGGAGGGCCTCCGCCGGAGGTGACAGCTCCGAGTCACCGCCCCCCCCCCCCTGCGGCGAGATCCGAAGCCCTAGTGCTTCGTTGCAGCGCGCCTCCGCCTTGGCTGCTCCGCTCCGAGCTTCTCGTCGAGCTACGTCTCCATCTGCGCCGTCGTTCACCTCCATCGCCAACGACCACCGCCATCAACTTTCGAGCTTCGCCGCCTACCGCTCGGAGCTCCTCCGCCTTCAACACCTACGATTCCACCGACTCCATCGACAACCGCTCCGCCTTGCTCCATCGAGCTTCGTCTTCACCGACCTCCTGGCTCCTTCAACGCCTTCGTCATCTCCGCCCTCTTCACCGGCCACCGTCGACGATTGCTGCGCCTCAGCAACCACCGCCAGCCGTCTCGCTTCGACGGTCGACATCTCCAGCTTCGACTCCACCGACCGACGTTCTCCACCGGCCATCGGAGCACCTTCGCCGCCAAGGCTTCATCTTCTCCGTCGCCCCTCCAGGAACTACATCTCCAGCCACGACGTTGCGCCATCGGCAGCCACCTGCCTCGCCTCGGCCGGCCTCCGCCTCGCCATCGCCTCCACGCCGCTGGGCTCCGTGCCTGAGGCCCTCCCACGTGAGGCGCACGTGCGGAGGGAACGACGCCAGCAGCAAGCAACCCCAGGGGTCACGTGCCTTGCACGTGCCCTTTGGGCATATTGCAGTCACACCCCCGGAGCTTCTTCATATTGCGCGCCAAGTCCAGCCTCGAGAGGGCACGTGCCACGCACGTGCCCCTCTGGGTAATTTGCAGAAATATCCCCCCTAGCATTGGTAATTACGCACTACCCCCCTCCCATCTTTTCTTTATTTTATTTATATTTATTGCATTTACCCCCCTGTGTTCTCCCTCTGTTTTGAACATCTTCTAGACATCATTTTATTATACAAAAATAGCACTTTGTCCATCATATAATTCTCTACATTTTGACATGCTGTGGATATTTTCGTGATTTATGGTTGATTAATAAATAATTGTTTTGTGAAAATTGGAATATTTTGCTCAATCTGTGCTCGGAAATTCATAGTAAATTAACCATTGCTCTAAAAATCTCCGAAAAATCATGTATCGTAGAGATTATTTTGATTAACATTGTGCCCAAAAATCTTTGCATTTGCATGCATATTTTGCTCTGTAAAAATCATTTAGCACATTTCAGTATTTGATTTTTAATAGGTATTAGACCCCACATTTTTGAGATTTAGGATTTTTCTGAGATCCATCACCTAGTGATAGATCTTAGATAATTTTATCTCTCGGAAATAAATAGGTTTAATATTTATTATAATTAAATATTGAAAATTAATTTGTTTGCACTTAGAAATTCATAAAAAATTCATATTGCATCTAAAAATTCCAAAAATTGCAGTGCACTCATTTCATCGTCATTTATTTTGTGGCCAAGTTTCGTATTTTTCGGACATCGTTTGATTGAAATTTACATTTTAATCCCTAAAATAGGCCGAACTTGCATTTTGCATCTCATATTGCATTGAAAAATTCCAAAAAAGACCGCCTTGAAAACCGAACTAAAAATTGGATAGACACAACTCTAGGTTGTTCCTTTGCCTCCTTGTGATCGACCTTGGGACTTGCCCAAGTAAAATAAACATAAAACCACTTGATTAAAATTGAATAAAATTTGTGGTTATTTCTTGACTGTTTCCGATCGCCGCCTACAACGAACGACACATCATTGTTTTTACTCACGAACATTAAAAACAACTTCTTAACGCGGCTTTTGCGGACCCGTCAGATGGCGCCGTTGCCGGGGAGGCAAACGGCTTAGTTTTGTGTTTTGAAATTTTTTCGCTCGGTTTTCCGCATTCGGGTAGTCTGACCCCCGAATTTTTCATTGTGAATACCATTTTTCTAGCATTTATTTTTCTGCAATTATTCGCTTATTCTATTTTGAGTCACTCTCTTACATTTTCTCTCTTATTTTTTCTTGCGAGGTACCCGGCGTACGTGGAGCGGTTTTCAAGAAACCGACGCCTCTTCACCGACAACCGAAAAAGCCGTAATTAATTTAAGATCGAGTCGAGTCGTGAGAGAGCGTAGAGTCTAGGTTTTTAATTTCTGCAAATTTCCATTTCTGCTCATTTACAGCGGTGTCCGTTTGGACACTCACGCATGTAAAAAAAGACCTTGAACTTTTTCTGTGGTGTGTCGTGGCCTATTTCACTCTCCAGAGAGGGTGGGACCCGACTTGAGTGGCGATTAGGATAGACCTGCACATACGGCTCTTAGACCATTTTTATTTTTGATTGTGCTCGTAGGATCTTAAGCCACACTTCACTTTAATCAAGACGCACATAGATCGTTGAACTTAGCCAAATTCAACTCAATTCTTCCCGCTAATAGAACTTTCTGTTTAGGTGCGATTTTTATAGGCTTGCGCGCATATAGAATAATTTTTAAATTCTGTCTAGCATCCCACATGGAGATTGCGAGGAGGTACTGTAAGTCTTCTAACTGAGCATTCATCATAGTTTTCCGCGTGCATCGGCTTTTCCCGACTTTCTCCCCTATGTTTTATCACATAAATCTAAAGGAACTTGGGACTGGACGGTAGACGTGTATTTGTGCTCATCTAAATTCTTCAGTGATCACCTAATTAAAATTGAGACTGCTAAATATAGCCGATCAAAATAACCCATAAAATCAAGAATTTCTGCGGGAGAGGAACCCCGATCTTGTGTGTTTTCATTTTTCTGAGTGAGCGAGAGACGACACTTAAGGCTAGAGCCCAAATCCGAAATCTCAGCTCGCTAAATTTTTGCCAAGATTGGTTTATCACCAACTAAAATTGAAAACATAATAGCCGAACTCTTACGGCTTCATTGTGTGCGTTGGTGAACCCAGGGTTTGAATTGTGTTTGCGTTGGTGTGCGTGAACCCATTTCAAGATCAATAGCCGCACATTTGATTTCTCTTGACTATCCCGTGCAATCATCTCTCTCCTTTCTTGATTTAAAATTCCCATGGAATTCTTGTCCAATAACTCTTGCAAGCCCAACCCCTCATTCCTTTCAGCTCTTTCAAAAATAGCCGAACGTTTATCCGAGAATCCATCAGAGCTATACTATGAAAATGAATTCGTATCGGTTAGACCCAAAACCCCTCCCCCTCAACCACCAATAAATCCATTTCCTTCTGCTAATCCGACCTGTTTCATGAATGGCAACACTTTGTATTCAGAGCAGACAAACCAAGAAATGATTGAGGGCTCTACTTCTTCATTTAATCCTCTTTTCATCGATCATACAATTCATCCCTCATATTCGGTAAATGTCAATCCATCATTCATGGGAGAAGATAACCACATGATCGAATTGAACACTTCTTCACCTCTTCCATCAATCTCGAACACCAAAGAAAAATCATTACCTTGGATTGAACATAATAATCCCCTCTTCACTCATACAGAGGATTGGGCCGACCACATAAGATCACAACTCCCCTTGGACCAACTCCACTTACCTAGACCATATGAGCAGCCACCTTCCATGATTATTGAGGAGATACTTTCAGAAAATGATGATTGTACATCGGATATTTCCAGAGATCCCTCCCCTAGTACATATAGAAAAATGGAAGAGGACATTGAATTACAAAAACATACCCCAACTGCTCTCATACTTGACCAAGAAGAGATTTTGGAGAATATTTTGAGGATAAATAAGAAATTTGATTTAATGGAGGATAAATTTCAAGAACTTGCCGATCGATTAATCTCTGGTAGCTCGGATATAAAAATGAATGAGGAAATGATTGGATCTAAGATTGAAAATTTTGCGGATATTCAGGGACCTATGGACAATTCTGAAAATGACTATGTCGTTGACCCTCACCCTGAACTCCAGAGCCCCTTTTCCTCTGAAGAACACCCCACACCCCCACACCACCCAGAAAATACCAAAAAATGGAAATATTTGAAAACCACAAAAAAATTGAAAATTTAGAAAATTTCATAAAAATTGAGACAGAGGACGATCTGAGGAATTTGGATCCAACCGTACGGGAAGCATTAGGAAAGAAATTGATTTTTGAACTTCCTTTTCTACAGGCCATTGAACACTTCCCCGATCTTAAAGGATTTGTGATAGACAAATTAACGATGAAGAAATCGGGCAGGATTAGAAAAAAGACCGAGAGACATATCTTGTCAATGGCCTCCTCCTTGGTATTGAGAAGAAAAACCAAGAGCCGCATAGTAAAGCGGTTGCCCAGATTTGACTGTAAAATCAAAGACACAATCTTCACCCATGCTCGGATTGATGACGACACACCGATCAATATCCTTCTGACTTCTTTATTTCACGAACTCAAACTCGGACCGATTCGGAAGATACGAGAGATCATTCAATTGGCGGACCGATCGATAAAACGTCCAAGAGGAACCATTTCTGTCATCATTAAATTCCAAGGTGCTCCGCTCAAAGTAGAATTCACGATCATTGATATTGAGCATCAAGGAGAATTCACCCAGTCTCCAATCATTCTCGGAAAGCCATTCTTGGCATTGGCCAAGGCGAGTATTGATTGTGAGACTCGGGAAATCAATTTCACAGCATTGGAAGCACTTAGATCTGACCATGTCTTTGAGGAACCACGATCTTCTAAGGAAACCCACGAAGTCCCCGACAACCGTAACCATGAAGCGGTAGAAGAGCCCTACCCCGCAGCCACACCTGAGATAGCGGTGGTTGATGAGACTATTGGTTTAGAAAATCTCCCCCCCTGCTCCATTCCCAGCCGCTCTCACCAGGGAGAATCATGTTTATGAATCATATGATCCGGAGACTTATGCATGGGCACACCCTGGGTCTACCTACTCTGACTACATGGATTACATCAACTCAACTCAGGAATGCACCAACATCGAATCAATGGAGAAAGAACATGCAGAGACTCTCCCCAATATTCAAATCCCCGAGGATCTCAAAATAGACAAATCTTTCTACTGCGATCCTGAGACATATGCATGGTCTCACCCTGGAGCAACATTCGCTGAATATCTTGACCAAATCATCCCAAATCGAGAGTGCTCAAACATACGGGAGACTAAGAGCAAGCACACAGACCAAACACCAATCAAGGAGAATTTAAATGGCTATTCATCTGGATACTCAAGTGAACCGACACCTTCACGACGAAATAAAAAGAGAGTCACCTTTGACCTTCCGGAAGAGGTATCGTCTGATGGTCCCTCATCAGGTCCGGAAAAGGTAGTCTACATGAGTGAAGTCTGTTCGGCAGCCCTAAAGCCATATCTTCGTAAGGATCCAAAATTCAATTCTCATTGGACAACTCCCGTTCCTAACTACTACTCATCCAAAGCTGATGCTCCTGCACTCTTCAAGTACACTGGAATTCTTTCGTATGAGCTGACTGAGACCGGTGCTTCTGAACTATCATCTGAGGATAAATTGATTGACCCCAAGAAGGAACGAATTCTGAGGAAACAATTAAAGAAACAAAGAGATATGCAGACTTGGAGTATGTCCACTTTCAAATACTACTCCTCTGAGGATAACTCTGATGATGGATATCTTTCATCTGACTCAAACACTTCATCTATTATCCATCACGATTTTTCTGAGGATGACACTGATTGTAGTTGGGAATCATATGCTCCATCTTCACCTCATCATTATGATCTCCCACCACAGGCTCACAAGAAGATCAGCCGAAAACCGCCTTAATCATTCGGCTACCCACCCTCCCTCCCGACCACATCGGTCTCCTTGTACAGCTTCTTCCTCTACTTAGGCCAAGGCCTAAGTATAGGGGGGACCGATGCCATCTGTTTATACCATCCTTCTCATTCTCCCGACCGCTCCATTTCCACCCTTCTTCTATACTTAGGCTGTCCAGAGCCTAAGTATAGGGGGAACCGACACCCACCTGTATATACTCTCCTCATTCACATATCATGACCGCCTCTTTTCCGCTTTACTTCCTAACCCATTGTATATAAATTTTCCACTCCCTTACGCTTAGCACGAGCTATGTCTTCATTACGCTTTTGTGCTCTGAGGACACAACACTCGCTAAGTATAGGGGGGTCTGTATATATACTTTATATATATTTTACCCATATCTCGTACTTTCGCGTAAGTCTATATATATTTACGGGGTGGGTACTAACTTAAAAAAAATAAAAGAAGAGTTTTTCTACTAACACTGACTTGCCCAAAATTTTTGAAAAAAAATGGCTTCTTATTACACACACGCGCAAAAAAAATCTACATTTCACACACTTGCACTTCATCCAACATCACATGCATTTGCATTTGTGAAAAGTCATTGGGTTCTGAACCGAGTTATGAGCCGAAACCGAGAGTGGTCTGGACTTGACCTTAATCCACCTAATTTTCAGAGGAACTTCACTGAGAAAAAGGATTTTAAGAGCTTCAGGTCTTTTTGACGTAATTCCTTAAGTTCCACATGACAATGTGCAGCGTTTGACTCTTAGTGTTTAACCTGATCTCTTCATTCTGGGTACAACTCTGGAATAGGGAATTAATTTGTACTCTCGCACTATGCACTTAGCTCAACCCAGACGGGATGTTGGAAGACTATGTGAGTTTCTTTTCTGGTAGCGTGGAAATCTAAAGACCGGAGTTCGGGTTGAAATAAAGCTTCGGAAAAGGGATGGACGGCTGGGCACAATTTTTTCTAAGACTCCAAAAAATGTACGGAATAAAAAGATGCTATATCCGTAGGGGCAAAACAAGATCCAAGCAGAACCACCAAAAATTCCAAATACAAAGAAGCATTCTACCAAATAAAAATTCGACCAAAAAGGTCCAAGCTTCAAGAAACCTGCAGATCTTGGTGGAGACTTGGCTACACTGGCCATCTTCACAAGGAGAGGTGACTACACTGGCCACCCCCTCCAGTTCTTTTCTCTTTCTTCTAGCTTCTCCCCCATTTCGATTGTGAACACTGCACGACAGACCTTAGAAGGAAATACCTGACTCCCCGAGGACGAGTTACTGGAAAGGAGAGGAGCATGGTAGTCCGGCATTCTGGATGGGAAGGGCTAAAACCCTTCACACACACGAGTCGGTTATTCAATGTTCATAGGATATACTTTGGGAAGAGGATTGATCTAAGATGACTTCTGAGCCGAAACTGTAACAATGATGTGTAGAACTTGAGGGCTGTTGATTTTAAAATTCTAAGTCTCACAGAAGTTCCGCCACACTACTAATCCAAAGGTCGAGTTTAGTTTCATTCTCACCTTCATCTCATGGTCTTGGTATGGAACCCAATCTCATTTCACTTCATGGCATGTCTTTTTGATGCTCAGGGACGACCATGGTTTAAGTATAGGGGGATGATGAATCTCAGATTCATCACTCTAAATCTCATTTATTAAGCTCAATTCCCTAACAATCAACAGCGTATCTGCATCTATTTCGCATAATTAGCATTTGTGCATGATTTCATAAGAATTGCATTTTAGCATTAAATTCTGCATCAAATAAGAAGCCAAAAATCCAAGCCCAAATTGACATGTAAATAGCCTAACTTCCCCTATTTTTAACTCCTTCATGCTAACTCCGAATAACCCAAAACCACTTCCATTGTGTACATATCACTCACAAGAATAAATGAAAAATACAAAAAAATCACTAACTAAAATAAGTGGACCAAAAACCCAAACCCTAGTTCCAGGATTTTCGGACTAAAAGCCCCATATCTTCTCCATCCATTGTCCGATTTGATCCTACTCACTTTTGAACTAATTCACATTCAATTACCTTCAAAACAAGACCAAGTTCAAGTGAATCGGAGCTCGTATGTGAAAGATGGGTTTTGGGCCTCTTTTGTACATTGTATTTTTTCGCGGCTTTTGACCTTGTATTTTCTTTATAAATAAAAATCCAAAAAAATTAGAATAAGGTATCTTTTATTTATCTTTGATTTTTCCATATTTTTCCGGATCTTTATCTTGTTTTAAAAATGACAAAAAAATTAGAAAACCCAAAAATCAAGGTATTCTATGTACATGGGATACCCCAGAAATTCACTTTTTACATTTGACCGAATTTGACTTTGATGTCTTCATGAAAGTTGTAGATCTCGTTGAGACGAGCATTTTTCGTGAAGAAACCTTTTTAATCCGAGGTCATTTGATATTTCTTTTGGATTTTACAAAGGTTTCTATCTCTGATTTTTCTGGTGCTGACACGTGGCCGCCCCAGAGGCCGCCACGTGTCATTGATTTTTGGCCTTTTTAACTTTCGTTTTTTATTAAAATAAATTATTAAAAAAATTAAATTAAATCGCCCGCATGTGCAGCGCACGTGCCACCCTCGCACGCGCACTGCACGTGCGCCCTCCTTTCACCCCCAGGCCACATGTCACCTCAATGGCCGTCCGATATCGGCCAATCGGACGGCCATCCACCTTCGTCCTTCTCCCCCGCAATCCTCGCCAAACCGCCGCCGCTCGTCTCCCCGAATTCTCCGCCAACGACTCCCCGTGATTTCGTCGGTCACCTCTTCTCCTTTATCTTCGCCTCCCGCACCGGCCCAACGCCCTTCGCCATCTCCCTTATCTCCCTCTCTCCTATTTAAACGTCGTCGCCGCCCTTCTTCTTGGACATCCGTCGATTCACACCAGAAGGGAGGGCCTCCGCCGGAGGTGACAGCTCCGAGTCACCGCCCCCCCTGCGGCGAGATCCGAAGCCCTAGTGCTTCGTTGCAGCGCGCCTCCGCCTTGGCTGCTCCGCTCCGAGCTTCTCGTCGAGCTACGTCTCCATCTGCGTCGTCGTTCACCTCCATCGCCAACGACCACCGCCATCAACTTTCGAGCTTCGCCGCCTACCGCCTGGAGCTCCTCCGCCTTCAACACCTACGATTCCACCGACTCCATCGACAACCGCTCCGCCTTGCTCCATCGAGCTTCGTCTTCACCGACCTCCTGGCTCCTTCAACGCTCTCCAACTCCGCTTCAACGCCTTCGTCATCTCCGCCCTCTTCACCGGCCACTGTCGACGATTGCTGCGCCTCCGCAACCACCGCCAGCCGTCTCGCTTCGACGGTCGACATCTCCAGCTTCGACTCCACCGACCGACGTTCTCCACCGGCCATCGGAGCACCTTCGCCGCCAAGGCTTCATCTTCTCCGTCGCCCCTCCAGGAACTACATCTCCAGCCATGACGCTGCGCCATCGGCAGCCACCTGCCTCGCCTCGGCCGGCCTCCGCCTCGCCATCGCCTCCTCGCCGCCGGGCTCCGTGCCCGAGGCCCTCCCACGTGACGCGCACGTGCGGAGGGAACGACGCCAGCAGCAAGCAACCCCAGGTGTCACGTGCCTTGCACGTGCCCTTTGGGCATATTGCAGTCACACCCCCGGAGCTTCTTCATATTGCGCGCCAAGTCCAGCCTCGAGAGGGCACGTGCCACACACGTGCCCCTCTGGGTAATTTGCAGAAATATCCCCCTAGCATTGGTAATTACGCACTACCCCCCCCCCCCCCCGTCTTTTCTTTATTTTATTTATATTTATTGCATTTACCCCCCTGTGTTCTCCCTCTGTTTTGAACATCTTCTAGACATCATTTTATTATACAAAAATAGCACTTTGTCCATCATATAATTCTCTACATTTTGACATGCTGTGGATATTTTCATGATTTACGGTTGATTAATAAATAATTGTTTTGTGAAAATTGGAATATTTTGCCCAATCTGTGCTCGGAAATTCATAGTAAATTAACCATTGCTTTAAAAATCTCCGAAAAATCATGTATCGTAGAGATTACTTTGATTAACATTGTTCCCAAAAATCTTTGCATTTGCATGCATACTTTGCTCTGTAAAAATCATTTAGCACATTTCAGTATTTGATTTTTAATAGGTATTAGACCCCACATTTTTGAGATTTAGGATTTTTCTGAGATCCATCACCTAGTGATAGATCTTAGATAATTTTATCTCTTGGAAATAAATAGGTTTAATATTTATTATAATTAAATATTGAAAATTAATTTGTTTGCACTTAGAAATTCATAAAACATTCATATTGCATCTAAAAATTCCAAAAATTGCAGTGCACTCATTTCATCGTCATTTATTTTGTGGCCAAGTTTCGTATTTTTCGGACATCGTTTGATTGAAATTTACATTTTAATCCCTAAAATAGACCGAACTTGCATTTTGCATCTCATATTGCATTGAAAAATTCCAAAAAAGACCGCCTTGAAAACCGAACTAAAAATTGGATAGACACAACTCTAGGTTGTTCCTTTGCCTCCTTGTGATCGACCTTGGGACTTGCCCAAGTAAAATAAACATAAAACCACTTGATTAAAATTGAATAAAATTTGTGGTTATTTCTTGACTGTTTCCGATCGCCGCCTACAACGAACGACACATCATTGTTTTCACTCACGAACATTAAAAACAACTTCTTAACGCGGCTTTTGCGGACCCGTCAGACATGTGGCAGCTCTTGGAGCCGCCACATGTCACCCCATTTTTTATTTATTTTCGGATTTATTTTATTATTTTCGGATTTATTATTATTATTTTATTATTATTATTTTAATTATTTTTAGTAGCCTACTATATTATTTTATTTTTTTTATTTATTTTACTCCATTTTACTTCTTCCTCCTTACTTGCCTTCTACTCCAAGCCACACTTACCCCACTTCCTCCATCATTCTCTCCACTTTCTCCATCTCTACTCCAACTTCCTCCTACTTTTTAGATTCTCATCCCCTCCTCCATTGTTCTTCATCCGTCATTCCGTATTCCAACGAAAAGAGAGCAAGCTTGGAGTGTTCCCGTCGGTGACATCGACCTAACATCATCCTCGAGCAACGATATTAACCACTTCGTCGCAGTCATTCTTCGCAGGAAGCTGCTCAAGCTTCGGATACCGCCATCTCCTTGAAGCGAAAATCATCGGAGTCGAAGTTTATCTCCTCCCCCACAGGCGACAACATCCACCCATCACAGGTAAATCTCTCTACTTTCCCTTGTCATCTTATTTTTTATCTAATAATTCTCTTCCTTGTTTTTGTCACATTACCCAACACAATTCAACAACATCACCACCATCATCACACAAATCACATTATCACCACCAAACTATTTTCAACATTTAAATATCACAAAAAAACCATCACCATTATCATCATCACATCATTCACCATTTTTTATTTCATTTCCCTACTGTGTGCTATTTACAAAGAAAATGTAAAAAAATTGCAAAAAAATTCAAAAAAAAACAAGGGAAGCAGCCACAGCATTCGCTACCCCCCTGGAGACGCGCCCGCGCAGCAGCCATCTCCACCTGTGCCTGCAACGCCGCCACATGTCGTAGCCAGGTCAGCCGCTCCAGCACGCCGTTGTGCCCCCTCGTCACCGCCCGCTTCCCAGCCGCACGCCGCTAGCGACTCCGCGATGTTCCGTCTTCCACCGACCACTTGCGGCCTGCTTCAGGCCGCTCGCCACCGTTCCCCCCTCTTCCGGCACGCCGGCCTGCTGCTGTTGCCCGTTGCGCGGCTGCGGCGCCTGAAGCCGCACCTCCCCGCATCGCCGAGCCCTTCGACCGCGACGCGTGTCCTCCCTCCGCCCGTTCGCCTTCCGTCGTGCTCCTCCCGCGCCGCATATTCTTCCACCGCCTTCCGGTGCTTCCCCTCCGTGCGTAGCGGCAGCCGATGTCCCTCCGCGCGGCTGTGCGCCGCCCCTCATGAATAATTAGCATTCATGCATGCATTGATAACATCGGCATTTTAGCATAAAATAAGAAGCCCATTTCACTTGTAAATATTCACCTGTATATTCACCATATTTCACCTATTTGTATATATTTTATACTAACTCCAAATTCCATAAAATCAACTCCATAGTGTATATATTACTAACACTAATTAAAGAAAAATATCAAAAAATACTAACTTGCAAAATTGACCAATAAATCCTCAATCTAAGTTTGAAACTAGGAGCCTTAAAATGCACATATCTCTCTCATACAGTGTCCAATTTAGGTCTACTCACTTTTAAATTAATATACATTCAGAGACCTTCAAAACAAGACCAATTTCATTAAAATCGGAGATCGTATGCAAAACTTGGGTTTGGGCCCCTATTGTATATTGTACATATTGACCTTTTTGCCCCTGTATTTTCTTAATTATTAAAAATCCAAAAAATATATTAAGTTGTAAATATTCTTATCATATTTTCTCTATTTTTATTTTGATTTTTCTCTTATTGAAAAATAAAAAAATTGCAAAAGAAAAAATGTGGTATTTTATACCTATAAGATACCACCCAAAAATACATTTTTGTAAAGATAATTTTATTTGATTTTCGGCCCTTCACCAAAGTTGTAGACCTCGTCGAGACGAGCAACTTTTGTGTTGACCACTTTTTGATTTAATCCCTTTTGTTATTTCCTTTTGATTTTCTTTACATTTAATTTTTGAATTTTCTTGGAGCGACATGTGGCAGCTCCTGGAGCCGCCACATGTCACCCTATTTTTTAATTATTTTCGGATTTATTTTATTATTTTCGGATTTATTATTATTATTTTATTATTACTATTTTAATTATTTTTAGTAGCCTACTATATTATTTTATTATTTATTATTTTATTTATTTTACTCCCTTTTACTTCTTCCTCCTTACTTCTTCTACTCCAACCCACACTTACCCCACTTCCTCCACATTCTCTCCACTTTCTCCATCTCTACTCCAACTTCCTCCTCCTCTTTATATTCTCATCCCCTCCTCCATTGTTCTTCATCCGTCATTCCGTATTTCAACGAAAAGAGAGCAAGCTTGGAGTGTTCCCATCGGTGACAGCGACCTAACATCATCCTCGAGCAATGACCTCTCTACGGCGAGGTGGTATTAACCACGTCGTCGCAGTCATCCTTCGCAGGAAGCTGCTCAAGCTTCGGAGGCCGCCATATCCTTGAAGCGACGATCACCATTTTTTATTTTATTTCCCTACTATGTGTTGTTTACAAAGAAAATGTAAAAAAATGCAAAAAAAAATTCAAAAAAAAGGGAAGCAGCCACAGCATTCCCTACCCCCTGGAGACGCGCCCGCGCAGCAGCCATCTCCACATGTGCCTGCAGCGCCGCCACGTGTCGTAGCCAGGTCAACCGCTCCAGCACGCCGTTGCGCCCCCTCGTCACCGCCCGCTTCCCAGCCGCACGCCGCCAGCGACTCCGCGACGTTCCGCCTTCCACCGACCCGCCTGCGGCCATGCAGGCCGCTCGTCGTCGTTCCCTCCTCTTCTGCCACGCCGGCCTACTGTTGCTGCCCGCCGCGCGGCAGCGGTGCCCGAAGTCGCACCTCCCCGCGCCGTCGAGCCCTTCGACCGCGATGCGTGTTCTCCCTCCGCTCGTCCGCATTCCGTCGCGCTCCTTCCACGTCGCATCTCCTTCCATCGCCTTCCGGTGCTTCCCCGCTGTGCACAGCGGCCACCGCTGTCCCTCCGCGCGGCTGCACACTGCCCCTCGACCCCGCACACCGCCTCGTAGGACGCGCGCCACCTCCAGCTCCCGCACTTCACGCGCAGCCGTGCGACGGCCGTCGTCCTCCACCGCGTGGCCTCCACGCCGTCACGCATCACCTGACTTCACATGATAATTTGGACCTCAAAATAGCATCATTCTGTTCAATCAAAAATAGCATTTTCTAGAGGATCTAATTCTTTATCTTGTGCCTATTTATTTATATTTTTGTGAGCATCAGATTATTTATTAAAAATTAGAGATTGAAAATCAGTGACATTTTGCCCATTTAAGCTCTGAAATTCGCACGTAGTCATTTATTGCTCCAAAAATTGTGAGAAAATTGTGAATGATGTCTTTAAGCGTGTTTTAATTACAGTCCGAATTTCGTTCAATTAGGAGTTGTCTTGTACATAAAATAAATTATAGAGTGATTTAGCTAATTGATTTTTAATTAACTCCACGAATAAGATTTTTGTTAAATTTCACTATCTTGGATTCCTTATTAAAATATCTATCTGAGATAATTCATACTCTGGATAATTTAACTTCGTGGATTTATTAGGAATTAAATACCCGCAGTCGCTCTGTTTTCAGTAAAAAAATTCATAAAAAATCATAAAGTGTCAGAAAATCCAAAAAAATTTAGTAGCTTCATTTCATCATGTTTATATTCCAATAAATTTTTCATAGTTTTGCATATCATTTGCACGAAAAATTGCATAAAAATCCCAAAAAAGTTTGTATTTTTCATTTGTGCTTAAATCCAAAAATTCAAAAAAAAAATACATTTCGCATTCGTTGTTGGATTAGGTTCTTAGGAAAAATGTAACTTGGCTGATTTGAATTAATTTCACATTAAAATTAAATTTGGCTAAGTCGGTTATTTTCTTGTTAACTTAATCCAATTCATATTTTGCATTTGGCATTTTTATTGCATAAAAATTTTTAAAAATCCCACTTGGAAAACCGCAATCTAATCCCTCTAGCTTGATCCCGAGTTGTTCCTTTGCCTCCTTGAGTCGACTCTGGGGCTTGCCAGGCTAGATAAACATAAAACCGCGCGTTAATTCATTCGACGATTCATCGAGTGCAGTTATTTTTGATCGATCTGGATTTATCCGACTACAACGAAAACGTCAATTGGATAACATAAAAAAAGGTAGGTTTGTGGTTCATCACTTAACTGTCGAGTTATATTTGATGAATTCTGTTGCTATTTTCAGGATATCCAGACGAGGCAGATTTTTGATGGGGGGCATGAGAAGAATGGTCTTTATTATCTTGATATCCCGTCTGACTCTAGTTTTGTTGGCGCTTCATCAATCCCTGTTGATCCTCTTCTTTGGCATCTCTGTCTCGACCACCGTCTGCTAAAGCTCTCTCTCTCTCTGATGTTCCCTGAACTTTCTTCGCTAAAGCCATTTGAATGCAAAGCATGTCAATTCGGGAAACATCATCGTGCCTCTTTTCCTGCTCACAATGTATCTCGTCGTAAAGTTCCTTTCTCTCTAGTCCATTGTGATATTTGGGGACCCTGTCCGGTCCGTACTCTGAGCGGACACAAGTATTTTGTTGTCATTGTTGATGATTATAGTAGGTCTTCATGGGTATGTCTTCTAAAAGAGCGTTCGGAGATTAATAAATTGTCAAAAATTTCTTTCAATATGTCAAGAAGATCTTCTCCCATGGTATACAACACTTTCGCTCTGATAACGCACTGGAGTTTACCCAACATGACCTAACGGATTTCTTTGCCTCCCAAGGAACCATCCATCAAACCTCTTGTCCATATACGTCCCAACAAAACGGGATAGCAGAAAGAAAACTCAGACATCTCCTAAATATTGCTCGTTCCCTCCTTACACGGATGAAGGTTCCCAAAACCTACTGAGGTGATTCTATACTGACTGTCGTTCATCTTATCAATAGAATTCCATCTCCAAACCTCAATGGCTCAACCCCTTCTACCTACTTTACCCAAATGAGTCTCCCTTCCCTCTTCCCTTACGAATCTTTAGATGTGTGTCTTTTGTTCATATCTTACACACTACAGACAAACTTTCTCCTCGTACAATCAAGTGTGTCTTCCTCGGTTATTCTCGTACTCAAAAAGATTACAGATGTTATGATCCTAATGGACCGCTATTATATCTCTGCAGATGTAACTTTTTTAAACAGACCAATTTCTTCACTTAACATGTTACAGATATCCCTCTGGATCTCCAACCTCAAACCATTGTCTACAAACGTAGATCTTCACCACCAGATGTCCCTTTACCTGTTTCTTTATTGCAGGATGATATGCCTTCTATAAGTGTCCCCTCCAATACTGTCCCGGATGCTCCCCAAGATCTACTAATTGCTCTTCGCAAAACTAAGAGGCAATGTACTTCTCATCCAATGACTCACTTCACTTCTACTGTTGGTTTATCTTGCGCTGACAGAAGTTAGACAGATGCTCTCATGTCTATATCCATTCCGAGAGACCACCACAGTGCTCTACAGGATTCAGGATGGCGAAAGGGCATGGACGAAGAGATGGATGCTCTTCTTTCCAGGGGTACATGGGATCTAGTGCAATGTCCTAAAGGGGCCAAACCGATGGCGTGCAAATGGGTCTTCATGACTAAGAAGTCACCCGATGGGTCGATTTACAGACTAAAAGCTCGTCTTGTAGCAAAGGGCTTCACACATACATATGGAGTGGATTATTTTGAGACATTCTCACCGGTTGCATGCATGGGGTCAATAAGGACTATACTTTCTGTGGCAGCTAATAAGCATGGCCTATCTTTCAGTTGGATGTGAAAAATGTGTTTCTATATGACGATCTTGACGAGGAAGTGTACATGATGCAGCCTCCAGGTTATGAAGTCGAGGGGGAGTGTGTATGCCGACTTCGCAAAGCCATATATGGCCTAAAGCAGAGTCCAAGGGCATGGTTTGACAGACTTACTACAGAAATCAACACCCTTGGCTCTCAGAAAACAACGTCTGACTACTCTGTGTTTGTCAGGAGACGAGCAACTAGTACTATTATACTTGCAGTCTATGTGGATGATATGGTTATCACAGGTAATGATGAAAAAGGAATACTAGAGACCAAGGTCTTCCTCCAGAAAGTATTTGTTACCAAGGACCTTGGTCCACTTCGTTACTTTCTGAGCATAGAAATACTACGCACTACGGAGGGTCTTCATCTCTCACAGAGGAAATACTGTCTGGACATTCTTACTGAAGACGAATTACTTGGATGCAAGCCCGCTGGTATTCCTGCATATCCTAAGAAACACATCGCATCCTCTGATCCTATCTTTGAAGATGTTACTATATACAGTATCCTGGTTGGTAAACTTCTCTACCTTACTGTCACCAGACCAGATATTGCTTATGCAGTAAGCAGAGCTAGCCAACACAAGGAACAACCTTGTTACAGTCACTGGCAGGATGTTCTTCATATTCTACGGTATTTAAAAGAATCACCAGGATGTGGCCTTTTCTATAGGGCAAATGGGTACACCGATGTTATTGCATATGTCGATGCTGATTATGCAAGTTCATCAGAGGATCGACGCTCCACAATAGGTTATGCCATGATGGTTGGAGGAAATCTTGTTTCTTGGAGAAGCAAGAAGCAGACGGTTGTATCGAGATCCAGTGTTGAAGCATAATACAGGGCGATGGCTCAAGCTACTTGTGAGATCACGTGGCTATTAACGTTTCTACAAGAACTTGGTATTGTTGTCAATATTCCTATTCCACTATACTGCGAAAACAAATCTGCCACTTATATTGCCACGGATCTCGTGTTTCATGAGTGAACCAAGCATATAGAAGTTGACGGTCATTTCGTCCATGATGCTATCAGAACTGGAAGAATCATTACTCCTCATGTTAGCACTGAGATCCAGCTTGCAGATATATATGAAGGCACTACCCAATAAGCAACTCTCCTAGATTGTTTCCAAGTTGGGCATGATTGATAAATATGCTCCAACTTGAGGGGGAGTGTTAGAGAATATTCTATGTGCTGGATGTTAGAGAATATTCTATGTGCTGGAGAATATTCAATGAGTATATTCTTGTTACGAGAATATTCTATGCATATTCTTGTAAACCCGTAAGGGGTATTTATGTATTTTATCCTTTGAGCTCTCTAGGGTTTTGTCCTATATAAGGACCACTAGACCTCTTGAATAAAGAAAGCTCTTTCATTCTTTCATTGTTCTCAATAAAAATGAAGAACTAAAACTATGGTTTATGATTACAAAAAGAGAAGAGAGATAGCAGCCATAGAAAATGGTTGAATGGCTAAAAGAAAAAAGTTTGAATGAATGGCATGCATCCAAGAAAAAAAGGACCGAAAAAAGGGTTTTGTAACCGCAAAAAAGAGAGGCAAAAGTTGTTGAAAATGATTACAAAAAAATTGTGACTGAAATAACGAAAAAAAGAGAGATGACATGTTTGACTCCCATCTTCGTTTGTTCTCCCACCTTCGTTGATTACCCATATATTTCCAACAAGTACGGAAGGAACTGGAATATTGAGTAGAGATTTCATGCTTTACCACGGTTTGAGACACTATATTAAAGTTACTCATTTTCTCAAAGTTTTCCCAGAGAGACATAGAGAGACATTGCAGGTTCCATCTTCCAGTGACCGTGAACTCCAGTACGAGATCCTCCCAAAGGTTCTTATGAGAGAAAACCAGCTTTAAGGTCCCAATGAGAGTGACCCATTTCGCACATCTATGTTGAATATTCCCACGGCTTTCTTTATTCAACCCTTCAGAGAGATGGAGAAATCTTCAATCTTCCACATGTTGCATGCCAAAGTACTCCATGAAGGACACTCATTGCAATACCGGTGAATTTGATTAATGCAGATATACAGCACATGAACCATTTATTGATCCAGAATCATAATGCCACATATAAAACTGGGCTACATACATGGGCAACGGGGATCGATTTCACTATATAAAAATTTGATTCCGGAGGCATCTGGAGCTAGTAAAGGTGGTTCTTGTGGCAATTCTAGTGTTCCAGACTAATGTTGGTCAAGGTTCTTCTAGGGAACTTCTAATAAGTATACACTTCAACGATACATTTGATAGATTGGGACATTGTTACCCTCCCAAGGGATAAGGGGGTCAGGGGACCTGGTGAATTTTGTTTAGAGATTTTGAACAGAGCCTTGTTGTTGAAGTAGGTGGCAAGAATCTGTGTATACAGTGAAGATTCATTTTGCCGACTGATGCGAGGCATTTATAGAATTCATGCCTTAAGCACTATAGACCTTCGCCCATTTCATTATGCCTTTACTTTTTGGAAGGGAATCTGTGCCATGTTGCCTTAGCTCCCAACTTTCTTTCACCCATTGTGGCTCTTCTATGATCTGGAAAAATAACTAGAATGATGGGGGACCACTAGTAGAACGGTTCCACACCTCTTTGCTCTAGCCGTTGATCATGGTTTTTTGGTTTCAGAAACATGGGTAGATGGTACTTTCCTCCCAACTTTCGAGATGAAATTATCATAACAACGATTCCAGGGGTTACTCGAGTTATTGAGGCCATTGGAACTGTTGAGGGCCCTATAGAGTGTCGAGACCATTGGAGGTGGAGAAAAGGGGAATTCCCAGTGAGGCAGACTTATCAAGCACTAGAAAGGCCCCTGAATTATACACCCTCGAGAGAGCTAGCTTGGGACTGCAGATTCATCGGGACATGCATGTTCCACTGCATATTAATGTCTTCCCTTAATTACTATGACACGATAACATTGGCCAAGGAGAAGTGGAACAAAATTTTTTGAGTCCAACAAAGAGGGAAACACGCTATGGTGTTCATCCCAATATATTAATTAAAAAAGCAGGAAAGTCTTACAGAAGACAGGACTCAAGGATAGTCCTGGAGTGAATAAAAACATTTTCACAGTAGAATTGCCGTGAGGAAAAAAGTACACCATTTCTAACCAGCCAAATGGCCCAATAACTGCCAAAGACAAGAGTAGTTCTTCTCTGGGTTTGTCTTCCGCCTTAGTCAGTGAGTTTCGGATCGACTCCAAACTCTGAATGTTGATCCAACTCGGGCAAGCGTCACCCCAAATTGGTGAAGTAACTGAGCAATGGAAGAAAATATGATCTATAGTTTCAATTGGACTCTAACACATGGGGCAAATGCTTGACAGAATCGGAAAGAGACTAGCACATTGGTCTTTTGTCATGATACGCTTCCTTCTGAACAGCCGCATAAAAAACCCGATTCTTTCAGGTAGTTTGAGCTTCCAGATCAGGTTGCAGTCCCTGACCACATTGTCGGTCCTAGATTGTGGAGTCCTACAAACTGCACCTTACACATTTTTGACCGAAAAAGAATTGCCCTTTCACTGAATCCACTGCCAGTGATCTCGCCAGTCAGAAGGCCTGTCATGTTGCCTCAAAGACTCCAGGAGCACAAGGAATTCCTCCAAACGTTGGTCAGGAAATTCGCAGCGAAAGAAGGCATCCAGTTACCATTCACCCAGCAATCAGTAACACGAGTGTCACGATCTGCCACCAAAGCAAAGAAACGAGGAAATCTGTTGGAGATCTGCCCCTCTCTAGTCCAATTATCAGTCCAAAAGGCGAAAGAGTTGACATTCCCGAGAACAGGATGAAAGAGTTTGTGGACTCTAGGTAACACTGATAAGATCCCCCTCCAGAACCGCAAGGTCCATGTACTAGGGCACTGAATCATACAGTCCGGTTGGCCGATGTCGTAAATGCTCTGTATCAGTCTGCAACACATATCTTTGTTTCTTCCCATATTCAATCCACCCATTTAAGCAGTAGTGCCTCGTTCATGGCCTCCAGATGTTTGACACCAAGGCCACCATCAGATTCCGGTAACGTTACTGTCTCCCAGTCCACCAAATGTATCATCACCAGACTTACTCCAAAGGAAACACCGCATCAACTTCTCAATGCTCTTTAGAATACCAACATGCAGTAGCCGCGACGACATGAAGAAACTGGTATAGCGGACATGACTACCTTCACCAACACCAGGCGCCCACCCCGTGATAGAATTTTTGCCTTCCAACCTGATAATTTTTTCTCTATCTTCTCAATCACTGGTAAACAGTCAGATAACTTGATACTACCGTGAGTTAGAGGTAGACCTAGGTATGGAATGGGCGGAGAGCCACAAGTCATGCTAAGCACCTCACTACAAGAACAGGCATCCTTTATAGAGAGACCAAATGGGATCACACTAGATTACTATGGTTTAGGACAAGGGCATACATCTCCCTGAAGATCTCAAGGGTGATTGCCAAACAGATTTTACTCTAGCAATAACAACGTTTACTCCATAAGTGAGTCGGAGATTGAAATAGTGGAGCACATTTTCTTTACCTAAGAGAAAGCAGACATTTGGTATGCGTTGGGCATCATGCTAGGGCAAAGTCGGTGTAGCGTGAAGACCCTAACATAAAGACAAGACATGTTAACAACTACACCCTGCATTGGGGGGGGGGCAGCTGTGAGCAATGACCGATGAAAGAAGATTGTAAGCGATAAGGAGCTCGGTAGGGAAGGCGATAAGTCATCGGTGACCAGAGATAGGGCCCAATGAGATGAATTGCTTGGCATTACAATCCCTTAGGGTGCGTTCGGTTGAGAGGTTACCCCAAACTTTGGGTGGGTAACCCCTCAAAACCCACACTTTTAACCCACTAGTGGGGTCCACTCCCTTCCCATCAAAAAAATTATATATTATACCATCATATCATCTAAAAATCATAAAATACTCAACTTCTACTCACTATTTCAAACTTCAATACAATCACATCACAACAACTACCCACTTTTTCAAATTTCAATACAATCATATCATAATAACTACCAACTTTTTCAAATTTCAATACAATCACATCACACAAACCCTCCCAACCCTTAACCCACCAACCAAACACACAAATACAAAAATGGGTTATCCTCCTCCGGATAACCCACGAACCAAACGCACCCTTAAGAAAGTCAAGATTAGGTAGAGTGTTGGAGGAATGAGAGCATCAATCTAGGATTGTTATTCTAATACCATGTGTAAGAAAATTTGCGCCTTATTTATAATGAGACCATAGACCTTTCTTACATAGGAGAGGAATATACCATAAAGAAATACCTCGATTGAGTTTCAACCCCCCTTTACTTCCATTCTATTCCCCTTTGCCTTCTTCGCAAAAACCTTAACATCCCTAGATTCCACATAGATCGAGGCGATTTGAAGCTCGCTTCTTCGCCTTCATCGGAGCTCATCACCCCTACATCCCATGTCGCTTTCAAGTTCACCGAACGATCGAGGTATTCTAGAATATGGGATATGTTTCCTTATCGACCTTGCTATGGATGTGTGGAATCTGGCGATGTTGATTTGGTGATCTAGAGAAAGGTGGGAAATGGGCCCTTTTAGGGGCTTATACTCGTATGTTGCCACTTCGATGAGATATTTAACATTTTATGATTAATTAGTGTGTGTCGATAAAATGAATAACTGCAGTGGGAGTAAACTAAGGGGACTTATTCCATTATCAAAATCAATAATGTCGGGGCCATCACAACAGATAAATGCCCTTAATCCTAATTACACATGCTTGATGCAAGTTTTGGGATGATTAACACCCTTTTGAGATCATACTATATTGTGGTCGCTAAGAACAAAGTTGATTATCAAAGTATACAAATTTTAGGTAGATGGATCACGCCAAGTGATGTTTTTTGTATAATTAATAATAAGAGGGTGTCGGTCATTTTCCGATACCACTTTCTGCAGCACGATTCTTTTACCATAAAAGGGGAGAAACACACTATGGTGTCCGCCCTAACTTTATTGTTGAAAGATTAAAGTTACATAGTGAGTTACATGAGCCATGAATCAAGAAGAGCCCTAGAGTGAAAGATCACATTTTCGCAATAGAAATGCTGAGTAGAGAAAAGTGAATCGTTACGAGCTAACCAGATAGCCCAGATTATGGCCATCGGCCGAAGAATAACGTCTTTATCACTAGTCCTCGTCGTCACCAAAGAATTCCAAAAGAGGTCCAAGTCTTAGGTGGAAAGCCATGTTTGGTTTGCCGCCATCCATATTGGGGTTGTCCTCGTGCCATTGAAGAACAATTCAATCACCGTTTCAATGTGTAGGTCAAAAAGGGGGCAACTGTTGGAGATGTCAGGGAACAGTCTGGCACGTCGGTCTCTAGTAATAATACATATTTTTTGTAACAACCAAATAAAAAATTTATTCTCTCTGACATTTAGAGTTCCCAAATGAAGTTGCAATCTTGACTCACAGTATATGTCCTTGACGGCGGGGGTCTACAACTTGTGCGATAAGCTCTAGTAACAGAAAAGGAGTTATCCCTCCAAACCCAATGATCCTTACCATCGAAAAGCCTAGGGAAGTGTCGCATAGACTCAAGCATAGAGAGGAACTCCTCAAACATTTGATCAAAAAAGCCTGCAGAGAAAGAGGACATCCAATTCTCATCGACTCAACAATCTGAGACGCAAATCTCGCGATCCCTCGCCAAAGCAAACAATCATGGATAGCGCTCAGAGAAGGCGCCTTCATCCGTCTAATTGTCCCGCCAAAATAAGAAAGAGTTGACACCACCGAGGACAAACCGAAAGAGATCCTAAAAACGAGCAGCACCAAGGAAATCCCTTTCCAGAACGCGGATGGGAGATGTTGCGAACGTCACGTAGCACCAAGTGGATCACTCAATTCAACACATACAGTTTGTGTATCAATCTACAGTAGATATCTTCATATCTCCCCGAAAGCATGCTAACCCACTTCAACAAGAGTGCTTTATTCATACTTTCAAGGCGTCGGATACCCAGATCACCATCAACCATAGGTAGAGTAATTGTTTCCCATTCAATCAGGTGCATACCAGGCCCATCCTGTCCAGACTTACCCCAAAGGAACTTACGCATAACTTTTTCCATTCTGTCTCTGATACCAGCGAGTAGCGATTAGGAGGACATAAAAAATAGGTATAGATGCGAGAAAAGCCTTAACAAGCACTAGTCTTCCCCCTCTGGAAAGGATACCCGCTTTCCATCTCGAAAGTTTTTTCTCCATCTTCTCAAGCACAGGCAGGCAATCCGAAATCTTTAATCTACCATACATGAGAGGAACCCCAAGGTAGAAAATTAGGAGTTCATCGCAAGCAGTCCCCAGCGTTGTAGCACAATTACGGGAGAGAAAATGGAATAGTCATGGATTTACCATGATTGAGGACCAAATCGACCATTTCCCTGAAAATTTCTAGCGTTGCAGCCATGCCCTGATGCTCCAGCACGCCATCCTCAATGAAAAAAATCTTATCGTCTGCATACTGAAGGATGGGAATAGAAATTTTCCCATAGGAGTAACTTGAAGTAATGCCTCTGCTGACAACCTGGCAAACCATATAAAAAAGGACATCCGTCGTAATAATGAACAACACTAGCGCAAGAGGACAGCCCTGCCTGACGCCTCGCTGAGGCTGGAAGAAACCCCACTCTGGGAAGTAGTTGACAAGCACAGAGTATGATGCAATAGTGACACAACGTTTCATCCAAGAGATCCACAGCTCTGGGAATCCCCTTTTGCTCAACGCAGACCATAGGAAGCGCCAATCCAAAGTATCGTACGCCTTCGAGAAGTCAACTTTCTATACTATCCCCTGCACCTGCCTATGCTTCCAGTCTGTGACAATCTCACTAGCCATGACAACGTTGTCCTCAATATGTCGATTTGGGATGAGAGCCGACTGGAGCGGAGAGATGATATGATCCATAACAAGGTTCAAATGAATTTACTATACTCTCCTGTGTTCTCCCTCTGTTTTGAACATCTTCTAGACATCATTTTATTATACAAAAATAGCACTTTGTCCATCATATAATTCTCTACATTTTGACATGCTGTGGATATTTTCGTGATTTAGGTTGATTAATAAATAATTGTTTTATGAAAATTGGAATATTTTGCCCAATCTGTGCTCGGAAATTCATAGTAAATTAACCATTGCTCTAAAAATCTCCGAAAAATCACGTATCGTAGAGATTACTTTGATTAACATTGTGCCCAAAAATCTTTGCATTTGCATGCATACTTTGCTCTGTAAAAATCATTTAGCACATTTCAGTATTTGATTTTTAATAGGTATTAGACCCCACATTTTTGAGATTTAGGATTTTTCTGAGATCCATCACCTAGTGATAGATCTTAGATAATTTTATCTCTCGGAAATAAATAGGTTTAATATTTATTATAATTAAATATTGAAAATTAATTTGTTTGCACTTAGAAATTCATAAAAAAATTCATATTGCATCTAAAAATTCCAAAAATTGCAGTGCACTCATTTCATCGTCATTTATTTTGTGGCCAAGTTTCGTATCTTTCGGACATTGTTTGATTGAAATTTACATTTTAATCCCTAAAATAGGCCGAACTTGCATTTTGCATCTCATATTGCATTGAAAAATTCCAAAAAAGACCGCCTTGAAAACCGAACTAAAAATTGGATAGACACAACTCTAGGTTGTTCCTTTGCCTCCTTGTGATCGACCTTGGGACTTGCCCAAGTAAAATAAACATAAAACCACTTGATTAAAATTGAATAAAATTTGTGGTTATTTCTTGACTGTTTCCGATCGCCGCCTACAACGAACGACACATCATTGTTTTCACTCACGAACATTAAAAACAACTTCTTAACGCGGCTTTTGCGGACCCGTCAGATGGCGCCGTTGCCGGGGAGGCAAACGGCTTAGTTTTGTGTTTTGAAATTTTTTCGCTCGGTTTTCCGCATTCGGGTAGTCTGACCCCCGAATTTTTCATTGTGAATACCATTTTTCTAGCATTTATTTTTCTGCAATTATTCGCTTGTTCTATTTTGAGTCACTCTCTTACATTTTCTCTCTTATTTTTTCTTGCGAGGTACCCGGCGTACGTGGAGCGGTTTTCAAGAAACCGACGCCTCTTCACCGACAACCGAAAAAGCCGCAATTAATTTAAGATCGAGTCGAGTCGTGAGAGAGCGTAGAGTCTAGGTTTTTAATTTCTGCAAATTTCCATTTCTACTCATTTACAGCGGTGTCCGTTTGGACTCTCGCGCATGTAAAAAAAGACCTTGAACTTTTTCTGTGGTGTGTCGTGGCCTATTTCACTCTCCAGAGAGGGTGGGACCCGACTTGAGTGGCGATTAGGATAGACCTGCACATACGGCTCTTAGAGCATTTTTATTTTTGATTGTGCTCGTAGGATCTTAAGCCACACTTCACTTTAACCAAGACGCACATAGATCGTTGAACTTAGCCAAATTCAACTCAATTCTTCCCGCTAATAGAACTTTCTGTTTAGGTGCGGTTTTTATAGGCTTGCACGCATATAGAATAATTTTTAAATTCTGTCTAGCATCCCACATGGAGATTGCGAGGAGGCACTGTAAGTCTTCTAACTGAGCATTCATCATAGTTTTCCGCGTGCATCGGCTTTTCCCGACTTTCTCCCCTATGTTTTATCACATAAATCTAAAGGAAATTGGGACTGGACGGTAGACGTGTATTTGTGCTCATCTAAATTCTTCAGTGATCACCTAATTAAAATTGGGGCTGCTAAATATAGCCGATCAAAATAACCCATAAAATCAAGAATTTCTGCGGGAGAGGAACCCCGATCTTGTGTGTTTCTATTTTTCTGAGTGAGCGAGAGACGACACTTAAGGCTAGAGCCCAAATCCGAAATCTCAGCTCGCTAAATTTTTGCCAAGATTGGTTTATCACCAACTAAATTGAAAAGATAATAGCCGAACTCTTACGGCTTCATTGTGTGCGTTGGTGAACCCAGGGTTTGAATTGTGTTTGCGTTGGTGTGCGTGAACCCATTTCAAGATCAATAGCCGCACATTTGATTTCTCTTGACTATCCCGTGCAATCATCTCTCTCCTTTCTTGATTTAAAATTCACCATGGAATTCTTGTCCAATAACTCTTGCAGACCCAACCCCTCATTCCTTTCAGCTCTTTCAAAAATAGCCGAACGTTTATCCGAGAATCCATCAGAGCTATAGTATGAAAATGAATTCGTATCGGTTAGACTCAAAACCCCTCCCCCTCAACCACCAATAAATCCATTTCCTTCTGCTAATCCGACCTATTTCATGAATGGCAACCCTTTGTATTCAGAGCAGACAAACCAAGAAATGATTGAGGGCTCTACTTCTTCATTTAATCCTCTTTTCATCGATCATACAATTCATCCCTCATATTCGGTAAATGTCAATCCATCATTCATGGGAGAAGATAACCACATGATCGAATTGAACACTTCTTCACCTCTTCCATCAATCTCGAACACCAAAGAAAAATCATTACCTTGGATTGAACATAATAATCCCCTCTTCACTCATACAGAGGATTGGGCCGACCACATAAGATCACAACTCCCCTTGGACCAACTCCACTTACCTAGACCATATGAGCAGCCACCTTCCATGATTATTGAGGAGATACTTTCAGAAAATGATGATTGTACATCGGATATTTCCAGAGATCCCTCCCCTAGTACATATAGAAAAATGGAAGAGGACATTGAATTACAAAAACATACCCCAACTGCTCTCATACTTGGCCAAGAAGAGATTTTGGAGAATATTTTGAGGATAAATAAGAAATTTGATTTAATGGAGGATAAATTTCAAGAACTTGCCGATAGATTAATCTCTGGTAGCTCGGATATAAAAATGAATGAGGAAATGATTGGATCTAAGATTGAAAATTTTGCGGATATTCAGGGACCTATGGACAATTCTGAAAATGACTATGTCGTTGACCCTCACCCTGAACTCCAGAGCCCCTTTTCATCTGAAGAACACCCCACACCCCCACACCACCCAGAAAATACCAAAAAAATGGAAATATTTGAAAACCACAAAAAAATTGAAAATTTAGAAAATTTCATAAAAATTGAGACAGAGGACGATCTGAGGAATTTGGATCCAACCGTACGGGAAGCATTAGGAAAGAAATTGATTTTTGAACTTCCTTTTCTACAGGCCATTGAACACTTCCCCGATCTTAAAGGATTTGTGATAGACAAATTAACGATGAAGAAATCGGGCAGGATTAGAAAAAAGACCGAGAGACATATCTTGTCAATGGCCTCCTCCTTGGTATTGAGAAGAAAAACCAAGAGCCGCATAGTAAAGCGGTTGCCCAGATTTGACTGTAAAATCAAAGACACAATCTTCACCCATGCTCGGATTGATGACGACGCACCGATCAATATCCTTCCGACTTCTTTATTTCACGAACTCAAACTCGGACCGATTCGGAAGATACGAGAGATCATTCAATTGGCGGACCGATCGATAAAACGTCCAAGAGGAACCATTTCTGTCATCATTAAATTCCAAGGTGCTCCGCTCAAAGTAGAATTCACGATCATTGATATTGAGCATCAAGGAGAATTCATCCAGTCTCCAATCATTCTCGGAAAGCCATTCTTGGCATTGGCCAAGGCGAGTATTGATTGTGAGACTCGGGAAATCAATTTCACAGCATTGGAAGCACTTAGATCTGACCATGTCTTTGAGGAACCACGATCTTCTAAGGCAACCCACGAAGTCCCCGACAACCGTAACCATGAAGCGGTAGAAGAGCCCTACCCCGCAGCCACACCTGAGATAGCGGTGGTTGATGAGACTATTGGTTTAGAAAATCTCCCCCCTGCTCCATTCCCAGCCACTCTCACCAGGGAGAATCATGTTTATGAATCATATGATCCGGAGACTTATGCATGGGCACACCCTGGGTCGACCTACTCTGACAACATGGATTACATCAACTCAACTCAGGAATGCACCAACATCGAATCAATGGAGAAAGAACATGCAGAGACTCTCCCCAATATTCAAATCCCCGAGGATCTCAAAATAGACAAATCTTTCTACTACGATCCTGAGACATATGCATGGTCTCACCCTGGAGCAACATTCGCTGAATATCTTGACCAAATCATCCCAAATCGAGAGTGCTCAAACATACGGGAGACTAAGAGCAAGCACACAGACCAAACACCAATCAAGGAGAATTTAAATGGCTATTCATCTGGATACTCAAGTAAACCGACACCTTCACGACGAAATAAAAAGAGAGTCACCTTTGACCTTCCGGAAGAGGTATCGTCTGATGGTCCCTCATCAGGTCCGGAAAAGGTAGTCTACATGAGTGAAGTCTGTTCGGCAGCCCTAAAGACATATCTTCGTAAGGATCCAAAATTCAATTCTCATTGGACAACTCCCGTTCCTAACTACTACTCATCCAAAGCTGATGCTCCTGCACTCTTCAAGTACACTGGAATTCTTTCGTATGAGCTGACTGAGACCGGTGCTTCTGAGCTATCATCTGAGGACAAATTGATTGACCCCAAGAAGGAACGAATTCTGAGGAAACAATTAAAGAAACAAAGAGATATGCAGACTTGGAGTATGTCCACTTTCAAATACTACTCCTCTGAGGATAACTCTGATGATGGATATCTTTCATCTGACTCAAACACTTCATCTATTATCCATCACGATTTTTCTGAGGATGACACTGATTGTAGTTGGGAATCATATGCTCCATCTTCACCTCATCATTATGATCTCCCACCACAGGCTCACAAGAAGATCAGCCAAAAACCGCCTTAATCATTCGGCTACCCACCCTCCCTCCCGACCACATCGGTCTCCTTGTACAGCTTCTTCCTCTACTTAGGCCAAGGCCTAAGTATAGGGGGGACCGATGCCATCTGTTTATACCATCCTTCTCATTCTCCCGACCGCTCCATTTCCACCCTTCTTCCATACTTAGGCTGTCCAGAGCCTAAGTATAGGGGAAACCGACACCCACCTGTATATACTCTCCTCATTCACATATCATGACCGCCTCTTTTCCGCTTTACTTCCTAACCCATTGTATATAAATTTTCTACTCCCTTACGCTTAGCACGAGCTATGTCTTCATTACGCTTTTGTGCTCTGAGGACACAGCACTCGCTAAGTATAGGGGGTCTGTATATATACTTTGTATATATTTTACCCATATCTCGTACTTTCGCGTAAGTCTATATATATTTACGGGGTGGGTACTAACTTAAAAAAATTAAAAGAAGAGTTTTTCTACTAACACTGACTTGCCCAAAATTTTTGAAAAAAAAATGGCTTCTTATTACACACACACGCAAAAAAAATCTGCATTTCACACACTTGCACTTCATCCAACATCACATGCATTTGCATTTGTGAAAAGTCATTGGGTTCTGAACCGAGTTATGAGCCGAAACCGAGAGTGGTCTGGACTTGACCTTAATCCACCTAATTTTCAGAGGAACTTCACCGAGAAAAAGGATTTTAAGAGCTTCAGGTCTTTTTGACGTAATTCCTTAAGTTCCACATGACAATGTGCAGCGTTTGACTCTTAGTGTTTAACCTGATCTCTTCATTCTGGGTACAACTCTGGAATAGGGAATTAATTTGTACTCTCGCACTATGCACTTAGCTCAACCCAGACGGGATGTTGGAAGACTATGTGAGTTTCTTTTCTGGTAGCGTGGAAATCTAAAGACCGGAGTTCGGGTTGAAATAAAGCTTCGAAAAAGGGATGGACGGCTGGGCACAATTTTTTCTAAGACCCCAAAAAATGTACGGAATAAAAAGATGCTATATCCGTAGGGGCAAAACAAGATCCAAGCAGAACCACCAAAAATTCCAAATACAAAGAAGCATTCTACCAAATAAAAATTCGACCAAAAAGGTCCAAGCTTCAAGAAACCTGCAGATCTTGGTGGAGACTTGGCTACACTGGCCATCTTCACAAGGAGAGGTGACTACACTGGCCACCCCCTCCAGTTCTTTTCTCTTTCTTCTAGCTTCTCCCCCATTTCGATTGTGAACACAGCACGACAGACCTTAGAAGGAAATACCTGACTCCCCGAGGACGAGTTACTGGAAAGGAGAGGAGCATGGTAGTCCGGCATTCTGGATGGGAAGAGCTAAAACCCTTCACACACACGAGTCGGTTATTCAATGTTCATAGGATATACTTTGGGAAGAGGATTGATCTAAGATGACTTCTGAGCCGAAACTGTAACAATGATGTGTAGAACTTGAGGGCTGTTGATTTTAAAATTCTAAGTCTCACAGAAGTTCCGCCACACTACTAATCCAAAGGTCGAGTTTAGTTTCATTCTCACCTTCAGCTCATGGTCTTGGTATGGAACCCAATCTCATTTCACTTCATGGCATGTCTTTTTGATGCTCAGGGACGAGCATGGTTTAAGTATAGGGGGATGATGAATCTCAGATTCATCACTCTAAATCTCATTTATTAAGCTCAATTCCCTAACAATCAACAGCATATCTGCATCTATTTCGCATAATTAGCAATTGTGCATGATTTCATAAGAATTGCATTTTAGCATTAAATTCTGCATCAAATAAGAAGCCAAAAATCCAAGCTTAAATTGACCTGTAAATAGCCTAACTTCCCCTATTTTTAACTCCTTCATGCTAACTCCGAATAACCCAAAACCACTTCCATTGTGTACATATCACTCACAAGAATAAATGAAAAATACAAAAAAATCACTAACTCAAATAAGTGGACCAAAAACCCAAACCCTAGTTCCAGGATTTTCGGACTAAAAGCCCCATATCTTCTCCATCCATTGTCCGATTTGATTTTACTCACTTTTGAACTAATGCACATTCAATTACCTTCAAAACAAGACCAAGTTCAAGTGAATCGGAGCTCGTATGTGAAAGATGGGTTTTGGGCCTCTTTTGTACATTGTATTTTTTCGCGGCTTTTGACCTTGTATTTTCTTTATAAATAAAAATCCAAAAAAATTAGAATAAGGTATCTTTTATTTATCTTTGATTTTTCCATATTTTTCTGGATCTTTATCTTGTTTTAAAAATGACAAAAAAATTAGAAAACCCAAAAATCAAGGTATTCTATGTACATGGGATACCCCAGAAATTCACTTTTTACATTTGACCGAATTTGACTTTGATGTCTTCATGAAAGTTGTAGATCTCATTGAGACGAGCATTTTTCGTGAAGAAACCTTTTTAATCAGAGGTCATTTGATATTTCTTTTGGATTTTACAAAGGTTTCTATCTCTGATTTTTCTGGTGCTGACACGTGGCAGCCCCAGAGGCCGCCACGTGTCATTGATTTTTGGCCTTTTTATCTTTCGTTTTTTATTAAAAAAAATTATTAAAAAAATTAAATTAAATCGCCCGCACGGGCAGCGCACGTGCCACCCTCGCACGCGCACTGCACGTGCGCCCTCCTTTCACCCCCAGGCCACATGTCACCTCAATGGTCGTCCGATCTCGGCCGATCGGACGGCCATCCACCTTCGTCCTCTTCCCCCGCAATCCTCGCCAAACCGCCGCCGCTCGACTCCCCGAATTCTCCGCCAACGACTCCCCGTGATTTCGCCGGTCACCTCTTCTCCTTTATCTTCGCCTCCCGCACCGGCCCAACGCCCTCCGCCATCTCCCTTATCTCCCTCTCTCCTATTTAAACGCCGTCGCCGCCCTTCTTCTCGGACATCCGTCGATTCACACCAGAAGGGAGGGCCTCCGCCGGAGGTGACAGCTCCGAGTCACCGCCCCCCCCCCTGCGGCGAGATCCGAAGCCCTAGTGCTTCGTTGCAGCGCGCCTCCGCCTTAACTGCTCCGCTCCGAGCTTCTCGTCGAGCTACGTCTCCATCTGCGCCGTCGTTCACCTCCATCGCCAACGACCACCGCCATCAACTTTCGAGCTTCGCCGCCTACCGCCCGGAGCTCCTCTGCCTTCAACACCTACGATTCCACCGACTCCATCGACAACCGCTCTGCCTTGCTCCATCGAGCTTCGTCTTCACCGACCTCCTGGCTCCTTCAACGCCTTCGTCATCTCCGCCCTCTTCACCGGCCACCGTCGACGATTGCTGCGCCTCAGCAACCACCGCCAGCCGTCTCGCTTCGACGGTCGACATCTCCAGCTTCGACTCCACCGACCGACGTTCTCCACAGGCCATCGGAGCACCTTCGTCGCCAAGGCTTCATCTTCTCCGTCGCCCCTCCAGGAACTACATCTCCAGCCACGACGCTGCGCCATCGGCAGCCACCTGCCTCGCCTCGGCCGGCCTCCGCCTCGCCATCGCCTCCACGCCGCTGGGCTCCGTGCCCGAGGCCCTCCCACGTGAGGCGCACGTGCGGAGGGAACGACGCCAGCAGCAAGCAACCCCAGGGGTCACGTGCCTTGCACGTGCCCTTTGGGCATATTGCAGTCACACCCCCGGAGCTTCTTCATATTGCGCGCCAAGTCCAGCCTCGAGAGGGCACGTGCCACGCACGTGCCCCTCTGGGTAATTTGCAGAAATATCCCCCCTAGCATTGGTAATTACGCACTACCCCCCCCCCATCTTTTCTTTATTTTATGTATATTTATTGCATTTACCCCCCTGTGTTCTCCCTCTGTTTTGAACATCTTCTAGACATCATTTTATTATACAAAAATAGCACTTTGTCCATCATATAATTCTCTACATTTTGACATGCTGTGGATATTTTCGTGATTTACGGTTGATTAATAAATAATTGTTTTGTGAAAATTGGAATATTTTGCCCAATCTGTGCTCGGAAATTCATAGTAAATTAACCATTGCTCTAAAAATCTCCGAAAAATCATGTATCGTAGAGATTATTTTGATTAACATTGTGCCCAAAAATCTTTGCATTTGCATGCATATTTTGCTCTGTAAAAATCATTTAGCACATTTCAGTATTTGATTTTTAATAGGTATTAGACCCCACATTTTTGAGATTTAGGATTTTTCTGAGATCCATCACCTAGTGATAGATCTTAGATAATTTTATCTCTCGGAAATAAATAGGTTTAATATTTATTATAATTAAATATTGAAAATTAATTTGTTTGCACTTAGAAATTCATAAAAAATTCATATTGCATCTAAAAATTCCAAAAATTGCAGTGCACTCATTTCATCGTCATTTATTTTGTGGCCAAGTTTCGTATTTTTCGGACATCGTTTGATTGAAATTTACATTTTAATCCCTAAAATAGGCCGAACTTGCATTTTGCATCTCATATTGCATTGAAAAATTCCAAAAAAGACCGCCTTGAAAAGCGAACTAAAAATTGGATAGACACAATTCTAGGTTGTTCCTTTGCCTCCTTGTGATCGACCTTGGGACTTGCCCAAGTAAAATAAACATAAAACCACTTGATTAAAATTGAATAAAATTTGTGGTTATTTCTTGACTGTTTCCGATCGCCGCCTACAACGAACGACACATCATTGTTTTTACTCACGAACATTAAAAACAACTTCTTAACGCGGCTTTTGCGGACCCGTCAGATGGCGCCGTTGCCGGGGAGGCAAACGGCTTAGTTTTGTGTTTTGAAATTTTTTAGCTCGGTTTTCCGCATTCGGGTAGTCTGACCCCCGAATTTTTCATTGTGAATACCATTTTTCTAGCATTTATTTTTCTGCAATTATTCGCTTATTCTATTTTGAGTCACTCTCTTACATTTTCTCTCTTATTTTTTCTTGCGAGGTACCCGGCGTACGTGGAGCGGTTTTCAAGAAACCGACGCCTCTTCACCGACAACCGAAAAAGCCGTAATTAATTTAAGATCGAGTCGAGTCGTGAGAGAGCGTAGAGTCTAGGTTTTTAATTTCTGCAAATTTCCATTTCTGCTCATTTACAGCGGTGTCCGTTTGGACACTCACGCATGTAAAAAAAAGACCTTGAACTTTTTCTGTGGTGTGTCGTGGCCTATTTCACTCTCCAGCGAGGGTGGGACCCGACTTGAGTGGCGATTAGGATAGACCTGCACATACGGCTCTTAGAGCATTTTTATTTTTGATTGTGCTCGTAGGATCTTAAGCCACACTTCACTTTAATCAAGACGTACATAGATCGTCGAACTTAGCCAAATTCAACTCAATTCTTCCCGCTAATAGAACTTTCTGTTTAGGTGCGATTTTTATAGGCTTGCACGCATATAGAATAATTTTTAAATTCTGTCTAGCATCCCACATGGAGATTGCGAGGAGGTACTGTAAGTCTTCTAACTGAGCATTCATCATAGTTTTCCGCGTGCATCGGCTTTTCCCGACTTTCTCCCCTATGTTTTATCACATAAATCTAAAGGAACTTGGGACTGGACGGTAGACGTGTATTTGTGCTCATCTAAATTCTTCAGTGATCACCTAATTAAAATTGAGACTGCTAAATATAGCCGATCAAAATAACCCATAAAATCAAGAATTTCTGCGGGAGAGGAACCCCGATCTTGTGTATTTCTATTTTTCTGAGTGAGCGAGAGACGACACTTAAGGCTAGAGCCCAAATCCGAAATCTCAGCTCGCTAAATTTTGTCAAGATTGGTTTATCACCAACTAAAATTGAAAAGATAATAGCCGAACTCTTACGGCTTCATTGTGTGCGTTGGTGAACCCAGGGTTTGAATTGTGTTTGCGTTGGTGTGCGTGAACCCATTTCAAGATCAATAGCCGCACATTTGATTTCTCTTGACTATCCCGTGCAATCATCTCTCTCCTTTCTTGATTTAAAATTCACCATGGAATTCTTGTCCAATAACTCTTGCAAGCCCAACCCCTCATTCCTTTCAGCTCTTTCAAAAATAGCCGAACGTTTATCCGAGAATCCATCAGAGCTATACTATGAAAATGAATTCGTATCGGTTAGACCCAAAACCCCTCCCCCTCAACCACCAATAAATCCATTTCCTTCTGCTAATCCGACCTGTTTCATGAATGGCAACCCTTTGTATTCAGAGCAGACAAACCAAGAAATGATTGAGGGCTCTACTTCTTCATTTAATCCTCTTTTCATCGATCATACAATTCATCCCTCATATTCGGTAAATGTCAATCCATCATTCATGGGAGAAGATAACCACATGATCGAATTGAACACTTCTTCACCTCTTCCATCAATCTCGAACACCAAAGAAAAATCATTACCTTGGATTGAACATAATAATCCCCTCTTCACTCATACAGAGGATTGGGCCGACCACATAAGATCACAACTCCCCTTGGACCAACTCCACTTACCTAGACCATATGAGCAGCCACCTTCCATGATTATTGAGGAGATACTTTCAGAAAATGATGATTGTACATCGGATATTTCCAGAGATCCCTCCCCTAGTACATATAGAAAAATGGAAGAGGACATTGAATTACAAAAACATACCCCAACTGCTCTCATACTTGGCCAAGAAGAGATTTTGGAGAATATTTTGAGGATAAATAAGAAATTTGATTTAATGGAGGATAAATTTCAAGAACTTGCCGATCGATTAATCTCTGGTAGCTCGGATATAAAAATGAATGAGGAAATGATTGGATCTAAGATTGAAAATTTTGCGGATATTCAGGGACCTATGGACAATTCTGAAAATGACTATGTCGTTGACCCTCACCCTGAACTCCAGAGCCCCTTTTCATCTGAAGAACACCCCACACCCCCACACCACCCAGAAAATACCAAAAAATGGAAATATTTGAAAACCACAAAAAAATTGAAAATTTAGAAAATTTCATAAAAATTGAGACAGAGGACGATCTGAGGAATTTGGATCCAACCGTACGGGAAGCATTAGGAAAGAAATTGATTTTTGAACTTCCTTTTCTACAGGCCATTGAACACTTCCCCGATAAAAGGATTTGTGATAGACAAATTAACGATGAAGAAATCGGGCAGGATTAGAAAAAAGACCGAGAGACATATCTTGTCAATGGCCTCCTCCTTGGTATTGAGAAGAAAAACCAAGAGCCGCATAGTAAAGCGGTTGCCCAGATTTGACTGTAAAATCAAAGACACAATCTTCACCCATGCTCGGATTGATGACGACACACCGATCAATATCCTTCCGACTTCTTTATTTCACGAACTCAAACTCGGACCGATTCGGAAGATACGAGAGATCATTCAATTGGCGGACCGATCGATAAAACGTCCAAGAGGAACCATTTCTGTCATCATTAAATTCCAAGGTGCTCCGCTCAAAGTAGAATTCACGATCATTGATATTGAGCATCAAGGAGAATTCACCCAGTCTCCAATCATTCTCGGAAAGCCATTCTTGGCATTGGCCAAGGCGAGTATTGATTGTGAGACTCGGGAAATCAATTTCACAGCATTGGAAGCACTTAGATCTGACCATGTCTTTGAGGAACCACGATCTTCTAAGGCAACCCACGAAGTCCCCGACAACCGTAACCATGAAGCGGTAGAAGAGCCCTACCCCGCAGCCACACCTGAGATAGCGGTGGTTGATGAGACTATTGGTTTAGAAAATCTCCCCCCTGCTCCATTCCCAGCCGCCGCTCTCACCAGGGAGAATCATGTTTATGAATCATATGATCCGGAGACTTATGCATGGGCACACCCTGGGTCTACCTACTCTGACTACATGGATTACATCAACTCAAACTCAGGAATGCACCAACATCGAATCAATGGAGAAAGAACATGCAGAGACTCTCCCCAATATTCAAATCCCCGAGGATCTCAAAATAGACAAATCTTTCTACTGCGATCCTGAGACATATGCATGGTCTCACCCTGGAGCAACATTCGCTGAATATCTTGACCAAATCATCCCAAATCGAAGAGTATTTTTATTTCTTGCTCAAACATACGGGAGGACTAAAACACCAATCAAGGAGAATTTAAATGGCTATTCATCTGGATACTCAAGTGAACCGACACCTTCACGACGAAATAAAAAGAGAGTCACCTTTGACCTTCCGGAAGAGGTATCGTCTGATGGTCCCTCATCAGGTCCGGAAAAGGTAGTCTACATGAGTGAAGTTTGTTCGGCAGCCCTAAAGCCATATCTTTGTAAGGATCCAAAATTCAATTCTCATTGGACAACTCCCGTTCCTAACAACTACTCATCCAAAGCTGATGCTCCTGCACTCTTCAAGTACACTGGAATTCTTTCGTATGAGCTGACTGAGACCGGTGCTTCTGAGCTATCATCTGAGGACAAATTGATTGACCCCAAGAAGGAACGAATTCTGAGGAAAACAATTAAAGAAACAAAGAGATATGCAGACTTGGAGTATGTCCACTTTCAAATACTACTCCTCTGAGGATAACTCTGATGATGGATATCTTTTCATCTGACTCAAACACTTCATCTATTATCCATCACGATTTTTCTGAGGATGACACTGATTGTAGTTGGGAATCATATGCTCCATCTTCACCTCATCATTATGATCTCCCACCACAGGCTCACAAGAAGATCAGCCGAAAACCGCCTTAATCATTCGGCTACCCACCCTCCCTCCCGACCACATCGGTCTCCTTGTACAGCTTCTTCCTCTACTTAGGCCAAGGCCTAAGTATAGGGGGGACCGATGCCATCTGTTTATACCATCCTTCTCATTCTCCCGACCGCTCCATTTCACCCTTCTTCTATACTTAGGTTGTCCAGAGCCTAAGTATAGGGGGAACCGACACCCACCTGTATATACTCTCCTCATTCACATATCATGACCGCCTCTTTTCCGCTTTACTTCCTAACCCATTGTATATAAATTTTCCACTCCCTTACGCTTAGCACGAGCTATGTCTTCATTACGCTTTTGTGCTCTGAGGACACAACACTCGCTAAGTATAGGGGGGTCTGTATATATACTTTGTATATATTTTACCCATATCTTGTACTTTTGCGTAAGTCTATATATATTTACGGGGTGGGTACTAACTTAAAAAAAATAAAAGAAGAGTTTTTCTACTAACACTGACTTGCCCAAAATTTTTGAAAAAAAAATGGCTTCTTATTACACACACGCAAAAAAATCTACATTTCACACACTTGCACTTCATCCAACATCACATGCATTTGCATTTGTGAAAAGTCATTGGGTTCTGAACCGAGTTATGAGCCGAAACCGAGAGTGGTCTGGACTTGACCTTAATCCACCTAATTTTCAGAGGAACTTCACCGAGAAAAAGGATTTTAAGAGCTTCAGGTCTTTTTGACGTAATTCCTTAAGTTCCACATGACAATGTGCAGCGTTTGACTCTTAGTGTTTAACCTGATCTCTTCATTCTGGGTACAACTCTGGAATAGGGAATTAATTTGTACTCTCGCACTATGCACTTAGCTCAACCCAGACGGGATGTTGGAAGACTATGTGAGTTTCTTTTCTGGTAGCGTGGAAATCTAAAGACCGGAGTTCGGGTTGAAATAAAGCTTCGGAAAAGGGATGGACGGCTGGGCACAATTTTTTCTAAGACCCCAAAAAATGTACGGAATAAAAAGATGCTATATCCGTAGGGGCAAAACAAGATCCAAGCAGAACCACCAAAATTCCAAATACAAAGAAGCATTCTACCAAATAAAAATTCGACCAAAAAGGTCCAAGCTTCAAGAAACCTGCAGATCTTGGTGGAGACTTGGCTACACTGGCCATCTTCACAAGGAGAGGTGACTACACTGGCCACCCCCTCCAGTTCTTTTCTCTTTCTTCTAGCTTCTCCCCCATTTCGATTGTGAACACAGCACGACAGACCTTAGAAGGAAATACCTGACTCCCCGAGGACGAGTTACTGGAAAGGAGAGGAGCATGGTAGTCCGGCATTCTGGATGGGAAGGGCTAAAACCCTTCACACACACGAGTCGGTTATTCAATGTTCATAGGATATACTTTGGGAAGAGGATTGATCTAAGATGACTTCTGAGCCGAAACTGTAACAATGATGTGTAGAACTTGAGGGCTGTTGATTTTAAAATTTCTAAGTCTCACAGAAGTTCCGCCACACTACTAATCCAAAGGTCGAGTTTAGTTTCATTCTCACCTTCATCTCATGGTCTTGGTATGGAACCCAATCTCATTTCACTTCATGGCATGTCTTTTTGATGCTCAGGGACGAGCATGGTTTAAGTATAGGGGGATGATGAATCTCAGATTCATCACTCTAAATCTCATTTATTAATCTCAATTCCCTAACATCAACAGCATATCTGCATCTATTTCGCATAATTAGCATTTGTGCATGATTTCATAAGAATTGCATTTTAGCATTAAATTCTGCATCAAATAAGAAGCCAAAAAATCCAAGCCCAAATTGACATGTAAATAGCCTAACTTCCCCTATTTTTAACTCCTTCATGCTAACTCCGAATAACCCAAAACCACTTTCCATTGTGTACATATCACTCACAAGAATAAATGAAAAATACAAAAAAATCACTAACTCAAATAAGTGGACCAAAAACCCAAACCCTAGTTCCAGGATTTTCGGACTAAAAGCCCCATATCTTCTCCATCCATTGTCCGATTTGATCCTACTCACTTTTGAACTAATGCACATTCAATTACCTTCAAAACAAGACCAAGTTCAAGTGAATCGGAGCTCGTATGTGAAAGATGGGTTTTGGGCCTCTTTTGTACATTGTATTTTTTCACGGCTTTTGACCTTGTATTTTCTTTATAAATAAAAATCCAAAAAAATTAGAATAAGGTATCTTTTATTTATCTTTGATTTTTCCATATTTTTCCGGATCTTTATCTTGTTTTAAAAATGACAAAAAAAATAGAAAATCCAAAAATCAAGGTATTCTATTTACATGGGATACCCCAGAAATTCACTTTTTACATTTGACCGAATTTGACTTTGATGTCTTCATGAAAGTTGTAGATCTCGTTGAGACGAGCATTTTTTGTGAAGAAACCTTTTTAATCCGAGGTCATTTGATATTTCTTTTGGATTTTACAAAGGTTTCTATCTCTGATTTTTCTGGTGCTGACACGTGGCCGCCCAGAGGCCGCCACGTGTCATTGATTTTTGGCCTTTTTAACTTTCGTTTTTTATTAAAAAAAATTATTAAAAAAATTAAATTAAATCGCCCGCATGTGCAGCGCACGTGCCACCCTCGCACGCGCACTGCACGTGCGCCCTCCTTTCACCCCCAGGCCACATGTCACCTCACATGGCCGTCCGATCTCGGCCAATCGGACGGCCATCCACCTTCGTCCTTCTCCCCCGCAATCCTCGCCAAACCGCCGCTGCTCGTCTCCCCGAATTCTCCGCCAACGACTCCCCGTGATTTCGTCGGTCACCTCTTCTCCTTTATCTTCGCCTCCCGCACCGGCCCAACGCCCTCCGCCATCTCCCTTATCTCCCTCTCTCCTATTTAAACGTCGTCGCCGCCCTTCTTCTCGGACATCCGTCGATTCACACCAGAAGGGAGGGCCTCCGCCGGAGGTGACATCTCCGAGTCACCGCCCCCCCTGCGGCGAGATCCGAAGCCCTAGTGCTTCGTTGCAGCGCGCCTCCGCCTTGGCTGCTCCGCTCCGAGCTTCTCGTCGAGCTACGTCTCCATCTGCACCGTCGTTCACCTCCATCGCCAACGACCACCGCCATCAACTTTCGAGCTTCGCCGCCTACCGCCTGGAGCTCCTCCGCCTCAACACCTACGATTCCACCGACTCCATCGACAACCGCTCCGCCTTGCTCCACTCGAGCTTCGTCTTCACCGACCTCCTGGCTCCTTCAACGCTCTCCAACTCCGCTTCAACGGCCTTCGTCATCTCCGCCCTCTTCACCGGCCACTGTCGACGATTGCTGCGCCTCCGCAACCACCGCCAGCCGTCTCGCTTCGACGGTCGACATCTCCAGCTTCGACTCCACCGACCGACGTTCTCCACCGGCCATCGGAGCACCTTCGCCGCCAAGGCTTCATCTTCTCCGTCGCCCCTCCAGGAACTACATCTCCAGCCATGACGCTGCGCCATTGGCAGCCACCTGCCTCGCCTCGGCCGGCCTCCGCCTCGCCATCGCCTCCTCGCCGCCGGGCTCCGTGCCCGAGGCCCTCCCACGTGACGCGCACGTGCGGAGGGAACGACGCCAGCAGCAAGCAACCCCAGGTGTCACGTGCCTTGCACGTGCCCTTTGGGCATATTGCAGTCACACCCCCGGAGCTTCTTCATATTGCGCGCCAAGTCCAGCCTCGAGAGGGCACGTGCCACGCACGTGCCCCTCTGGGTAATTTGCAGAAATATCCCCCTAGCATTGGTAATTACGCACTACCCCCCCCCCCCCCCGTCTTTTCTTTATTTTATTTATATTTATTGCATTTACCCCCCTGTGTTCTCCCTCTGTTTTGAACATCTTCTAGACATCATTTTATTATACAAAATAGCACTTTGTCCATCATATAATTCTCTACATTTTGACATGCTGTGGATATTTTCGTGATTTACGGTTGATTAATAAATAATTGTTTTATGAAAATTGGAATATTTTGCCCAATCTGTGCTCGGAAATTCATAGTAAATTAACCATTGCTCTAAAAATCTCCGAAAAATCATGTATCGTAGAGATTATTTTGATTAACATTGTGCCCAAAAATATTTGCATTGCATGCATATTTTGCTCTGTAAAAATCATTTAGCACATTTCAGTATTTGATTTTTAATAGGTATTAGACCCCACATTTTTGAGATTTAGGATTTTTCTGAGATCCATCACCTAGTGATAGATCTTAGATAATTTTATCTCTCGGAAATAAATAGGTTTTAATATTTTTATAATTAAATATTGAAAATTAATTTGTTTGCACTTAGAAATTCATAAAAAATTCATATTGCATCTAAAAATTCCAAAAATTGCAGTGCACTCATTTCATCGTCATTTATTTTGTGGCCAAGTTTCGTATTTTTCGGACATCGTTTGATTGAAATTTACATTTTTAATCCCTAAAATAGGCCGAACTTGCATTTTGCATCTCATATTACATTGAAAAATTCCAAAAAAGACCGCCTTGAAAACCGAACTAAAAATTGGATAGACACAACCTCTAGGTTGTTCCTTTGCCTCCTTGTGATCGACCTTGGGACTTGCCCAAGTAAAATAAACATAAAACCACTTGATTAAAATTGAATAAAATTTGTGGTTATTTCTTGACTGTTTCCGATCGCCGCCTACAATGAATGACACATCATTGTTTTTACTCACGAACATTAAAAACAACTTCTTAACGCGGCTTTTGCGGACCCGTCAGATGGCGCCGTTGCCGGGGAGGCAAACGGCTTAGTTTTGTGTTTTTGAAATTTTTTCGCTCGGTTTTCCGCATTCGGGTAGTCTGACCCCCGAATTTTTCATTGTGAATACCATTTTTCTAGCATTTATTTTTCTGCAATTATTCGCTTGTTCTATTTTGAGTCACTCTCTTACATTTTCTCTCTTATTTTTTCTTGCGAGGTACCCGGCGTACGTGGAGCGGTTTTCAAGAAACCGACGCCTCTTCACCGACAACCGAAAAAAGCCGTAATTAATTTAAGATCGAGTCGAGTCGTGAGAGAGCGTAGAGTCTAGGTTTTTAATTTCTGCAAATTTCCATTTCTGCTCATTTACAGCGGTGTCCGTTTGGACACTCACGCATGTAAAAAAAAGACCTTGAACTTTTTCTGTGGTGTGTCGTGGCCTATTTCACTCTCCAGAGAGGGTGGGACCCGACTTGAGTGGCGATTAGGATAGACCTGCACATACGGCTCTTAGAGCATTTTTATTTTGATTGTGCTCGTAGGATCTTAAGCCACACTTCACTTTAATCAAGACGCACATAGATCGTTGAACTTAGCCAAATTCAACTCAATTCTTCCCGCTAATAGAACTTTCTGTTTAGGTGCGATTTTTATAGGCTTGCACGCATATAGAATAATTTTTAAATTCTGTCTAGCATCCCACATGGAGATTGCGAGGAGGTACTGTAAGTCTTCTAACTGAGCATTCATCATAGTTTTCCGCGTGCATCGGCTTTTCCCGACTTTCTCCCCTATGTTTTATCACATAAATCTAAAGGAACTTGGGACTGGACGGTAGACGTGTATTTGTGCTCATCTAAATTCTTCAGTGATCACCTAATTAAAATTGAGACTGCTAAATATAGCCGATCAAAATAACCCATAAAATCAAGAATTTCTGCGGGAGAGGAACCCCGATCTTGTGTGTTTCTATTTTTCTGAGTGAGCGAGAGACGACACTTAAGGCTAGAGCCCAAATCCGAAATCTCAGCTCGCTAAATTTTTGCCAAGATTGGTTAATCACCAACTAAAATTGAAAGATAATAGCCGAACTCTTACGGCTTCATTGTGTGGCGTTGGTGAACCCAGGGTTTGAATTGTGTTTGCGTTGGTGTGCGTGAACCCATTTCAAGATCAATAGCCGCACATTTGATTTCTCTTGACTATCCCGTGCAATCATCTCTCTCCTTTCTTGATTTAAAATTCACCATGGAATTCTTGTCCAATAACTCTTGCAAGCCCAACCCCTCATTCCTTTCAGCTCTTTCAAAAATAGCCGAACGTTTATCCGAGAATCCATCAGAGCTATACTATGAAAATGAATTCGTATCGGTTAGACCCAAAACCCCTCCCCCTCAACCACCAATAAATCCATTTCCTTCTGCTAATCCGACCTGTTTCATGAATGGCAACCCTTTGTATTCAGAGCAGACAAACCAAGAAATGATTGAGGGCTCTACTTCTTCATTTAATCCTCTTTTCATCGATCATACAATTCATCCCTCATATTCGGTAAATGTCAATCCATCATTCATGGGAGAAGATAACCACATGATCGAATTGAACACTTCTTCACCTCTTCCATCAATCTCGAACACCAAAGAAAAATCATTACCTTGGATTGAACATAATAATCCCCTCTTCACTCATACAGAGGATTGGGCCGACCACATAAGATCACAACTCCCCTTGGACCAACTCCACTTACCTAGACCATATGAGCAGCCACCTTCCATGATTATTGAGGAGATACTTTCAGAAAATGATGATTGTACATCGGATATTTCCAGAGATCCCTCCCCTAGTACATATAGAAAAATGGAAGAGGACATTGAATTACAAAAACATACCCCAAACTGCTCTCATACTTGGCCAAGAAGAGATTTTGGAGAATATTTTGAGGATAAATAAGAAATTTGATTTAATGGAGGATAAATTTCAAGAACTTGCCGATCGATTAATCTCTGGTAGCTCGGATATAAAAATGAATGAGGAAATGATTGTATCTAAGATTGAAAATTTTGCGGATATTCAGGGACCTATGGACAATTCTGAAAATGACTATGTCGTTGACCCTCACCCTGAACTCCAGAGCCCCTTTTCATCTGAAGAACACCCCACACCCCCACACCACCCAGAAAATACCAAAAAATGGAAATATTTGAAAACCACAAAAAAATTGAAAATTTAGAAAATTTCATAAAAATTGAGAACAGAGGACGATCTGAGGAATTTGGATCCAACCGTACGGGAAGCATTAGGAAAGAAATTGATTTTTGAACTTCCTTTTCTACAGGCCATTGAACACTTCCCCGATCTTAAAGGATTTGTGATAGACAAATTAACGATGAAGAAATCGGGCAGGATTAGAAAAAAGACCGAGAGACATATCTTGTCAATGGCCTCCTCCTTGGTATTGAGAAGAAAAACCAAGAGCCGCATAGTAAAGCGGTTGCCCAGATTTGACTGTAAAATCAAAGACACAATCTTCACCCATGCTCGGATTGATGACGACACACCGATCAATATCCTTCCGACTTCTTTATTTCACGAACTCAAACTCGGACCGATTCGGAAGATACGAGAGATCATTCAATTGGCGGATCGATCGATAAAACGTCCAAGAGGAACCATTTCTGTCATCATTAAATTCCAAGGTGCTCCGCTCAAAGTAGAATTCACGATCATTGATATTGAGCATCAAGGAGAATTCACCCAGTCTCCAATCATTCTCGGAAAGCCATTCTTGGCATTGGCCAAGAGTATTGATTGTGAGACTCGGGAAATCAATTTCACAGCATTGGAAGCACTTAGATCTGACCATGTCTTTGAGGAACCACGATCTTCTAAGGCAACCCACGAAGTCCCCGACAACCGTAACCATGAAGCGGTTGAAGAGCCCTACCCCACAGCCACACCTGAGATAGCGGTGGTTGATGAGACTATTGGTTTAGAAAATCTCCCCCCTGCTCCATTCCCAGCCGCTCTCACCAGGGAGAATCATGTTTATGAATCATATGATCCGGAGACTTATGCATGGGCACACCCTGGGTCTACCTACTCTGACTACATGGATTACATCAACTCAACTCAGGAATGCACCAACATCGAATCAATGGAGAAAGAACATGCAGAGACTCTCCCCAATATTCAAATCCCCGAGGATCTCAAAATAGACAAATCTTTCTACTGCGATCCTGAGACATATGCATGGTCTCACCCTAGAGCAACATTCGCTGAATATCTTGACCAAATCATCCCAAATCGAGAGTGCTCAAACATACGGGAGACTAAGAGCAAGCACACAGACCAAACACCAATCAAGGAGAATTTAAATGGCTATTCATCTGGATACTCAAGTGAACCGACACCTTCACGACGAAATAAAAAGAGAGTCACCTTTGACCTTCCGGAAGAGGTATCGTTTGATGGTCCCTCATCAGGTCCGGAAAAGGTAGTCTACATGAGTGAAGTCTGTTCGGCAGCCCTAAAGCCATATCTTCGTAAGGATCCAAAATTCAATTCTCATTGGACAACTCCCGTTCCTAACTACTACTCATCCAAAGCTGATGCTCCTGCACTCTTCAAGTACACTGGAATTCTTTCGTATGAGCTGACTGAGACCGGTGCTTCTGAGCTATCATCTGAGGACAAATTGATTGACCCCAAGAAGGAACGAATTCTGAGGAAACAATTAAAGAAACAAAGAGATATGCAGACTTGGAGTATGTCCACTTTCAAATACTACTCCTCTGAGGATAACTCTGATGATGGATATCTTTCATCTGACTCAAACACTTCATCTATTATCCATCACGATTTTTCTGAGGATGACACTGATTGTAGTTGGGAATCATATGCTCCATCTTCACCTCATCATTATGATCTCCCACCACAGGCTCACAAGAAGATCAGCCGAAAACCGCCTTAATCATTCGGCTACCCACCCTCCCTCCCGACCACATCGGTCTCCTTGTACAGCTTCTTCCTCTACTTAGGCCAAGGCCTAAGTATAGGGGGGACCGATGCCATCTGTTTATACCATCCTTCTCATTCTCCCGACCGCTCCATTTCCACCCTTCTTCTATACTTAGGCTGTCCAGAGCCTAAGTATAGGGGGAACCGACACCCACCTGTATATACTCTCCTCATTCACATATCATGACCGCCTCTTTTCCGCTTTACTTCCTAACCCATTGTATATAAATTTTCCACTCCCTTACGCTTAGCACGAGCTATGTCTTCATTACGCTTTTGTGCTCTGAGGACACAACACTCGCTAAGTATAGGGGGGTCTGTATATATACTTTGTATATATTTTACCCATATCTCGTACTTTCGCGTAAGTCTATATATATTTACGGGGTGGGTACTAACTTAAAAAAAAATAAAAGAAGAGTTTTTCTACTAACACTGACTTGCCCAAAATTTTTGAAAAAAAATGGCTTCTTATTACACACACACGCAAAAAAAATCTACATTTCACACACTTGCACTTCATCCAACATCACATGCATTTGCATTTGTGAAAAGTCATTGGGTTCTGAACCGAGTTATGAGCCGAAACCGAGAGTGGTCTGGACTTGACCTTAATCCACCTAATTTTCAGAGGAACTTCACCGAGAAAAAGGATTTTAAGAGCTTCAGGTCTTTTTGACGTAATTCCTTAAGTTCCACATGACAATGTGCAGCGTTTGACTCTTAGTGTTTAACCTGATCTCTTCATTCTGGGTACAACTCTGGAATAGGGAATTAATTTGTACTCTCGCACTATGCACTTAGCTCAACCCAGACGGGATGTTGGAAGACTATGTGAGTTTCTTTTCTGGTAGCGTGGAAATCTAAAGACCGGAGTTCGGGTTGAAATAAAGCTTCGGAAAAGGGATGGACGGCTGGGCACAATTTTTTCTAAGACCCCAAAAAATGTACGGAATAAAAAGATGCTATATCCGTAGGGGCAAAACAAGATCCAAGCAGAACCACCAAAAATTCCAAATACAAAGAAGCATTCTACCAAATAAAAATTCGACCAAAAAGGTCCAAGCTTCAAGAAACCTGCAGATCTTGGTGGAGACTTGGCTACACTGGCCATCTTCACAAGGAGAGGTGACTACACTGGCCACCCCCTCCAGTTCTTTTCTCTTTCTTCTAGCTTCTCCCCCATTTCGATTGTGAACACAGCACGACAGACCTTAGAAGGAAATACCTGACTCCCCGAGGACGAGTTACTGGAAAGGAGAGGAGCATGGTAGTCCGGCATTCTGGATGGGAAGGGCTAAAACCCTTCACACACACGAGTCGGTTATTCAATGTTCATAGGATATACTTTGGGAAGAGGATTGATCTAAGATGACTTCTGAGCCGAAACTGTAACAATGATGTGTAGAACTTGAGGGCTGTTGATTTTAAAATTCTAAGTCTCACAGAAGTTCCGCCACACTACTAATCCAAAGGTCGAGTTTAGTTTCATTCTTACCTTCATCTCATGGTCTTGGTATGGAACCCAATCTCATTTCACTTCATGGCATGTCTTTTTGATGCTCAGGGACGACCATGGTTTAAGTATAGGGGGATGATGAATCTCAGATTCATCACTCTAAATCTCATTTATTAAGCTCAATTCCCTAACAATCAACATCATATCTGCATCTATTTCGCATAATTAGCATTTGTGCATGATTTCATAAGAATTGCATTTTAGCATTAAATTCTGCATCAAATAAGAAGCCAAAAATCCAAGCCCAAATTGACATGTAAATAGCCTAACTTCCCCTATTTTTAACTCCTTCATGCTAACTCCGAATAACCCAAAACCACTTCCATTGTGTACATATCACTCACAAGAATAAATGAAAAATACAAAAAAATCACTAACTCAAATAAGTGGACCAAAAACCCAAACCCTAGTTCCAGGATTTTCGGACTAAAAGCCCCATATCTTCTCCATCCATTGTCCGATTTGATCCTACTCACTTTTGAACTAATGCACATTCAATTACCTTCAAAACAAGACCAAGTTCAAGTGAATCGGAGCTCGTATGTGAAAGATGGGTTTTGGGCCTCTTTTGTACATTGTATTTTTTTCGCGGCTTTTGACCTTGTATTTTCTTTATAAATAAAAATCCAAAAAAATTAGAATAAGGTATCTTTTATTTATCTTTGATTTTTCCATATTTTTCCGGATCTTTATCTTGTTTTAAAAATGACAAAAAAAATTAGAAAACCCAAAAATCAAGGTATTCTATGTACATGGGATACCCCAGAAATTCACTTTTTACATTTGACCGAATTTGACTTTGATGTCTTCATGAAAGTTGTAGATCTCGTTGAGACGAGCATTTTTTGTGAAGAAACCTTTTTAATCCGAGGTCATTTGATATTTCTTTTGGATTTTACAAAGGTTTCTATCTCTGATTTTTCTGGTGCTGACACGTGGCCGCCCCAGAGGCCGCCACGTGTCATTGATTTTTGGCCTTTTTAACTTTCGTTTTTTATTAAAAAAAATTATTAAAAAAATTAAATTAAATCGCCCGCATGTGCAGCGCACGTGCCACCCTCGCACGCGCACTGCACGTGCGCCCTCCTTTCACCCCCAGGCCACATGTCACCTCAATGGCCGTCCGATCTCGGCCAATCGGACGGCCATCCACCTTCGTCCTTCTCCCCCGCAATCCTCGCCAAACCGCCGCCGCTCGTCTCCCCGAATTCTCTGCCAACGACTCCCCGTGATTTCGTCGGTCACCTCTTCTCCTTTATCTTCGCCTCCCGCACCGGCCCAACGCCCTCCGCCATCTCCCTTATCTCCCTCTCTCCTATTTAAACGTCGTCGCCGCCCTTCTTCTCGGACATCCGTCGATTCACACCAGAAGGGAGGGCCTCCGCCGGAGGTGACAGCTCCGAGTCACCGCCCCCCCTGCGGCGAGATCCGAAGCCCTAGTGCTTCGTTGCAGCGCGCCTCCGCCTTGGCTGCTCCGCTCCGAGCTTCTCGTCGAGCTACGTCTCCTTCTGCACCGTCGTTCACCTCCATCGCCAACGACCACCGCCATCAACTTTCGAGCTTCGCCGCCTACCGCCTGGAGCTCCTCCGCCTTCAACACCTACGATTCCACCGACTCCATCGACAACCGCTCCGCCTTGCTCCATCGAGCTTCGTCTTCACCGACCTCCTGGCTCCTTCAACGCTCTCCAACTCCGCTTCAACGCCTTCGTCATCTCCGCCCTCTTCACCGGCCACTGTCGACGATTGCTGCGCCTCCGCAACCACCGCCAGCCGTCTCGCTTCGACGGTCGACATCTCCAGCTTCGACTCCACCGACCGACGTTCTCCACCGGCCATCGGAGCACCTTCGCCGCCAAGGCTTCATCTTCTCCGTCGCCCCTCCAGGAACTACATCTCCAGCCATGACGCTGCGCCATCGGCAGCCACCTGCCTCGCCTCGGCCGGCCTCCGCCTCGCCATCGCCTCCTCGCCGCCGGGCTCCGTGCCCGAGGCCCTCCCACGTGACGCGCACGTGCGGAGGGAACGACGCCAGCAGCAAGCAACCCCAGGTGTCACGTGCCTTGCACGTGCCCTTTGGGCATATTGCAGTCACACCCCCGGAGCTTCTTCATATTGCGCGCCAAGTCCAGCCTCGAGAGGGCACGTGCCACGCACGTGCCCCTCTGGGTAATTTGCAGAAATATCCCCCTAGCATTGGTAATTACGCACTACCCCCCCCCCCCCCGTCTTTTCTTTATTTTATTTATATTTATTGCATTTACCCCCCTGTGTTCTCCCTCTGTTTTGAACATCTTCTAGACATCATTTTATTATACAAAAATAGCACTTTGTCCATCATATAATTCTCTACATTTTGACATGCTGTGGATATTTTCGTGATTTACGGTTGATTAATAAATAATTGTTTTATGAAAATTGGAATATTTTGCCCAATCTGTGCTCGGAAATTCATAGTAAATTAACCATTGCTCTAAAAATCTCCGAAAAATCATGTATCGTAGAGATTATTTTGATTAACATTGTGCCCAAAAATATTTGCATTTGCATGCATATTTTGCTCTGTAAAAATCATTTAGCACATTTCAGTATTTGATTTTTAATAGGTATTAGACCCCACATTTTTGAGATTTAGGATTTTTCTGAGATCCATCACCTAGTGATAGATCTTAGATAATTTTATCTCTCGGAAATAAATAGGTTTAATATTTATTATAATTAAATATTGAAAATTAATTTGTTTGCACTTAGAAATTCATAAAAAAATCATATTGCATCTAAAAATTCCAAAAATTGCAGTGCACTCATTTCATCGTCATTTATTTTGTGGCCAAGTTTCGTATTTTTCGGACATCGTTTGATTGAAATTTACATTTTAATCCCTAAAATAGGCCGAACTTGCATTTTGCATCTCATATTGCATTGAAAAATTCCAAAAAAGACCGCCTTGAAAACCGAACTAAAAATTGGATAGACACAACTCTAGGTTGTTCCTTTGCCTCCTTGTGATCGACCTTGGGACTTGCCCAAGTAAAATAAACATAAAACCACTTGATTAAAATTGAATAAAATTTGTGGTTATTTCTTGACTGTTTCCGATCGCCGCCTACAATGAACGACACATCATTGTTTTTACTCACGAACATTAAAAACAACTTCTTAACGCGGCTTTTGCGGACCCGTCAGATGGCGCCGTTGCCGGGGAGGCAAACGGCTTAGTTTTGTGTTTTGAAATTTTTTCGCTCGGTTTTCCGCATTCGGGTAGTCTGACCCCCGAATTTTTCATTGTGAATACCATTTTTCTAGCATTTATTTTTCTGCAATTATTCGCTTGTTCTATTTTGAGTCACCCTCTTACATTTTCTCTCTTATTTTTTCTTGCGAGGTACCCGGCGTACGTGGAGCGGTTTTCAAGAAACCGACGCCTCTTCACCGACAACCGAAAAAGCCGTAATTAATTTAAGATCGAGTCGAGTCGTGAGAGAGCGTAGAGTCTAGGTTTTTAATTTCTGCAAATTTCCATTTCTGCTCATTTACAGCGGTGTCCGTTTGGACACTCACGCATGTAAAAAAAAGACCTTGAACTTTTTCTGTGGTGTGTCGTGGCCTATTTCACTCTCCAGAGAGGGTGGGACCCGACTTGAGTGGCGATTAGGATAGACCTGCACATACGGCTCTTAGAGCATTTTTATTTTTGATTGTGCTCGTAGGATCTTAAGCCACACTTCACTTTAATCAAGACGCACATAGATCGTTGAACTTAGCCAAATTCAACTCAATTCTTCCCGCTAATAGAACTTTCTGTTTAGGTGCGATTTTTATAGGCTTGCACGCATATAGAATAATTTTTAAATTCTGTCTAGCATCCCACATGGAGATTGCGAGGAGGTACTGTAAGTCTTCTAACTGAGCATTCATCATAGTTTTCCGCGTGCATCGGCTTTTCCCGACTTTCTCCCCTATGTTTTATCACATAAATCTAAAGGAACTTGGGACTGGACGGTAGACGTGTATTTGTGCTCATCTAAATTCTTCAGTGATCACCTAATTAAAATTGAGACTGCTAAATATAGCCGATCAAAATAACCCATAAAATCAAGAATTTCTGCGGGAGAGGAACCCCGATCTTGTGTGTTTCTATTTTTCTGAGTGAGCGAGAGACGACACTTAAGGCTAGAGCCCAAATCCGAAATCTCAGCTCGCTAAATTTTTGCCAAGATTGGTTTATCACCAACTAAAATTGAAAAGATAATAGCCGAACTCTTACGGCTTCATTGTGTGCGTTGGTGAACCCAGGGTTTGAATTGTGTTTGCGTTGGTGTGCGTGAACCCATTTCAAGATCAATAGCCGCACATTTGATTTCTCTTGACTATCCCGTGCAATCATCTCTCTCCTTTCTTGATTTAAAATTCACCATGGAATTCTTGTCCAATAACTCTTGCAAGCCCAACCCCTCATTCCTTTCAGCTCTTTCAAAAATAGCCGAACGTTTATCCGAGAATCCATCAGAGCTATACTATGAAAATGAATTCGTATCGGTTAGACCCAAAACCCCTCCCCCTCAACCACCAATAAATCCATTTCCTTCTGCTAATCCGACCTGTTTCATGAATGGCAACCCTTTGTATTCAGAGCAGACTAACCAAGAAATGATTGAGGGCTCTACTTCTTCATTTAATCCTCTTTTCATCGATCATACAATTCATCCCTCATATTCGGTAAATGTCAATCCATCATTCATGGGAGAAGATAACCACATGATCGAATTGAACACTTCTTCACCTCTTCCATCAATCTCGAACACCAAAGAAAAATCATTACCTTGGATTGAACATAATAATCCCCTCTTCACTCATACAGAGGATTGGGCCGACCACATAAGATCACAACTCCCCTTGGACCAACTCCACTTACCTAGACCATATGAGCAGCCACCTTCCATGATTATTGAGGAGATACTTTCAGAAAATGATGATTGTACATCGGATATTTCCAGAGATCCCTCCCCTAGTACATATAGAAAAATGGAAGAGGACATTGAATTACAAAAACATACCCCAACTGCTCTCATACTTGGCCAAGAAGAGATTTTGGAGAATATTTTGAGGATAAATAAGAAATTTGATTTAATGGAGGATAAATTTCAAGAACTTGCCGATCGATTAATCTCCGGTAGCTCGGATATAAAAATGAATGAGGAAATGATTGTATCTAAGATTGAAAATTTTGCGGATATTCAGGGACCTATGGACAATTCTGAAAATGACTATGTCGTTGACCCTCACCCTGAACTCCAGAGCCCCTTTTCATCTGAAGAACACCCCACACTCCCACACCACCCAGAAAATACCAAAAAATGGAAATATTTGAAAACCACAAAAAAATTGAAAATTTAGAAAATTTCATAAAAATTGAGACAGAGGACGATCTGAGGAATTTGGATCCAACCGTACGGGAAGCATTAGGAAAGAAATTGATTTTTGAACTTCCTTTTCTACAGGCCATTGAACACTTCCCCGATCTTAAAGGATTTGTGATAGACAAATTAACGATGAAGAAATCGGGCAGGATTAGAAAAAAGACCGAGAGACATATCTTGTCAATGGCCTCCTCCTTGGTATTGAGAAGAAAAACCAAGAGCCGCATAGTAAAGCGGTTGCCCAGATTTGACTGTAAAATCAAAGACACAATCTTCACCCATGCTCGGATTGATGACGACACACCGATCAATATCCTTCCGACTTCTTTATTTCACGAACTCAAACTCGGACCGATTCGGAAGATACGAGAGATCATTCAATTGGCGGATCGATCGATAAAACGTCCAAGAGGAACCATTTCTGTCATCATTAAATTCCAAGGTGCTCCGCTCAAAGTAGAATTCACGATCATTGATATTGAGCATCAAGGAGAATTCACCCAGTCTCCAATCATTCTCGGAAAGCCATTCTTGGCATTGGCCAAGGCGAGTATTGATTGTGAGACTCGGGAAATCAATTTCACAGCATTGGAAGCACTTAGATCTGACCATGTCTTTGAGGAACCACGATCTTCTAAGGCAACCCACGAAGTCCCCGACAACCGTAACCATGAAGCGGTTGAAGAGCCCTACCCCGCAGCCACACCTGAGATAGCGGTGGTTGATGAGACTATTGGTTTAGAAAATCTCCCCCCTGCTCCATTCCCAGCCGCTCTCACCAGGGAGAATCATGTTTATGAATCATATGATCCGGAGACTTATGCATGGGCACACCCTGGGTCTACCTACTCTGACTACATGGATTACATCAACTCAACTCAGGAATGCACCAACATCGAATCAATGGAGAAAGAACATGCAGAGACTCTCCCCAATATTCAAATCCCCGAGGATCTCAAAATAGACAAATCTTTCTACTGCGATCCTGAGACATATGCATGGTCTCACCCTGGAGCAACATTCGCTGAATATCTTGACCAAATCATCCCAAATTGAGAGTGCTCAAACATACGGGAGACTAAGAGCAAGCACACAGACCAAACACCAATCAAGGAGAATTTAAATGGCTATTCATCTGGATACTCAAGTGAACCGACACCTTCACGACGAAATAAAAAGAGAGTCACCTTTGACCTTCCGGAAGAGGTATCGTTTGATGGTCCCTCATCAGGTCCGGAAAAGGTAGTCTACATGAGTGAAGTCTGTTCGGCAGCCCTAAAGCCATATCTTCGTAAGGATCCAAAATTCAATTCTCATTGGACAACTCCCGTTCCTAACTACTACTCATCCAAAGCTGATGCTCCTGCACTCTTCAAGTACACTGGAATTCTTTCGTATGAGCTGACTGAGACCGGTGCTTCTGAGCTATCATCTGAGGACAAATTGATTGACCCCAAGAAGGAACGAATTCTGAGGAAACAATTAAAGAAACAAAGAGATATGCAGACTTGGAGTATGTCCACTTTCAAATACTACTCCTCTGAGGATAACTCTGATGATGGATATCTTTCATCTGACTCAAACACTTCATCTATTATCCATCACGATTTTTCTGAGGATGACACTGATTGTAGTTGGGAATCATATGCTCCATCTTCACCTCATCATTATGATCTCCCACCACAGGCTCACAAGAAGATCAGCCGAAAACCGCCTTAATCATTCGGCTACCCACCCTCCCTCCCGACCACATCGGTCTCCTTGTACAGCTTCTTCCTCTACTTAGGCCAAGGCCTAAGTATAGGGGGGACCGATGCCATCTGTTTATACCATCCTTCTCATTCTCCCGACCGCTCCATTTCCACCCTTCTTCTATACTTAGGCTGTCCAGAGCCTAAGTATAGGGGGAACCGACACCCACCTGTATATACTCTCCTCATTCACATATCATGACCGCCTCTTTTCCGCTTTACTTCCTAACCCATTGTATATAAATTTTCCACTCCCTTACGCTTAGCACGAGCTATGTCTTCATTACGCTTTTGTGCTCTGAGGACACAACACTCGCTAAGTATAGGGGGGTCTGTATATATACTTTGTATATATTTTACCCATATCTCGTACTTTCGCGTAAGTCTATATATATTTACGGGGTGGGTACTAACTTAAAAAAAAATAAAAGAAGAGTTTTTCTACTAACACTGACTTGCCCAAAATTTTTGAAAAAAAATGGCTTCTTATTACACACACACGCAAAAAAAATCTACATTTCACACACTTGCACTTCATCCAACATCACATGCATTTGCATTTGTGAAAAGTCATTGGGTTCTGAACCGAGTTATGAGCCGAAACCGAGAGTGGTCTGGACTTGACCTTAATCCACCTAATTTTCAGAGGAACTTCACCGAGAAAAAGGATTTTAAGAGCTTCAGGTCTTTTTGACGTAATTCCTTAAGTTCCACATGACAATGTGCAGCGTTTGACTCTTAGTGTTTAACCTGATCTCTTCATTCTGGGTACAACTCTGGAATAGGGAATTAATTTGTACTCTCGCACTATGCACTTAGCTCAACCCAGACGGGATGTTGGAAGACTATGTGAGTTTCTTTTCTGGTAGCGTGGAAATCTAAAGACCGGAGTTCGGGTTGAAATAAAGCTTCGGAAAAGGGATGGACGGCTGGGCACAATTTTTTCTAAGACCCCAAAAAATGTACGGAATAAAAAGATGCTATATCCGTAGGGGCAAAACAAGATCCAAGCAGAACCACCAAAAATTCCAAATACAAAGAAGCATTCTACCAAATAAAAATTCGACCAAAAAGGTCCAAGCTTCAAGAAACCTGCAGATCTTGGTGGAGACTTGGCTACACTGGCCATCTTCACAAGGAGAGGTGACTACACTGGCCACCCCCTCCAGTTCTTTTCTCTTTCTTCTAGCTTCTCCCCCATTTCGATTGTGAACACAGCACGACAGACCTTAGAAGGAAATACCTGACTCCCCGAGGACGAGTTACTGGAAAGGAGAGGAGCATGGTAGTCCGGCATTCTGGATGGGAAGGGCTAAAACCCTTCACACACACGAGTCGGTTATTCAATGTTCATAGGATATACTTTGGGAAGAGGATTGATCTAAGATGACTTCTGAGCCGAAACTGTAACAATGATGTGTAGAACTTGAGGGCTGTTGATTTTAAAATTCTAAGTCTCACAGAAGTTCCGCCACACTACTAATCCAAAGGTCGAGTTTAGTTTCATTCTTACCTTCATCTCATGGTCTTGGTATGGAACCCAATCTCATTTCACTTCATGGCATGTCTTTTTGATGCTCAGGGACGACCATGGTTTAAGTATAGGGGGATGATGAATCTCAGATTCATCACTCTAAATCTCATTTATTAAGCTCAATTCCCTAACAATCAACATCATATCTGCATCTATTTCGCATAATTAGCATTTGTGCATGATTTCATAAGAATTGCATTTTAGCATTAAATTCTGCATCAAATAAGAAGCCAAAAATCCAAGCCCAAATTGACATGTAAATAGCCTAACTTCCCCTATTTTTAACTCCTTCATGCTAACTCCGAATAACCCAAAACCACTTCCATTGTGTACATATCACTCACAAGAATAAATGAAAAATACAAAAAAATCACTAACTCAAATAAGTGGACCAAAAACCCAAACCCTAGTTCCAGGATTTTCGGACTAAAAGCCCCATATCTTCTCCATCCATTGTCCGATTTGATCCTACTCACTTTTGAACTAATGCACATTCAATTACCTTCAAAACAAGACCAAGTTCAAGTGAATCGGAGCTCGTATGTGAAAGATGGGTTTTGGGCCTCTTTTGTACATTGTATTTTTTTCGCGGCTTTTGACCTTGTATTTTCTTTATAAATAAAAATCCAAAAAAATTAGAATAAGGTATCTTTTATTTATCTTTGATTTTTCCATATTTTTCCGGATCTTTATCTTGTTTTAAAAATGACAAAAAAAATTAGAAAACCCAAAAATCAAGGTATTCTATGTACATGGGATACCCCAGAAATTCACTTTTTACATTTGACCGAATTTGACTTTGATGTCTTCATGAAAGTTGTAGATCTCGTTGAGACGAGCATTTTTTGTGAAGAAACCTTTTTAATCCGAGGTCATTTGATATTTCTTTTGGATTTTACAAAGGTTTCTATCTCTGATTTTTCTGGTGCTGACACGTGGCCGCCCCAGAGGCCGCCACGTGTCATTGATTTTTGGCCTTTTTAACTTTCGTTTTTTATTAAAAAAATTATTAAAAAAATTAAATTAAATCGCCCGCATGTGCAGCGCACGTGCCACCCTCGCACGCGCACTGCACGTGCGCCCTCCTTTCACCCCCAGGCCACATGTCACCTCAATGGCCGTCCGATCTCGGCCAATCGGACGGCCATCCACCTTCGTCCTTCTCCCCCGCAATCCTCGCCAAACCGCCGCCGCTCGTCTCCCCGAATTCTCCGCCAACGACTCCCCGTGATTTTGTCGGTCACCTCTTCTCCTTTATCTTCGCCTCCCGCACCGGCCCAACGCCCTCCGCCATCTCCCTTATCTCCCTCTCTCCTATTTAAACGCCGTCGCCGCCCTTCTTCTTGGACATCCGTCGATTCACACCAGAAGGGAGGGCCTCCGCCGGAGGTGACAGCTCCGAGTCACCGCCCCCCCTGCGGCGAGATCCGAAGCCCTAGTGCTTCGTTGCAGCGCGCCTCCGCCTTGGCTGCTCCGCTCCGAGCTTCTCGTCGAGCTACGTCTCCATCTGCACCGTCGTTCACCTCCATCGCCAACGACCACCGCCATCAACTTTCGAGCTTCGCCGCCTACCGCCTGGAGCTCCTCCGCCTTCAACACCTACGATTCCACCGACTCCATCGACAACCGCTCCGCCTTGCTCCATCGAGCTTCGTCTTCACCGACCTCCTGGCTCCTTCAACGCTCTCCAACTCCGCTTCAACGCCTTCGTCATCTCCGCCCTCTTCACCGGCCACTGTCGACGATTGCTGCGCCTCCGCAACCACCGCCAGCCGTCTCGCTTCGACGGTCGACATCTCCAGCTTCGACTCCACCGACCGACGTTCTCCACCGGCCATCGGAGCACCTTCGCCGCCAAGGCTTCATCTTCTCCGTCGCCCCTCCAGGAACTACATCTCCAGCCATGACGCTGCGCCATCGGCAGCCACCTGCCTCGCCTCGGCCGGCCTCCGCCTCGCCATCGCCTCCTCGCCGCCGGGCTCCGTGCCTGAGGCCCTCCCACGTGACGCGCACGTGCGGAGGGAACGACGCCAGCAGCAAGCAACCCCAGGTGTCACGTGCCTTGCACGTGCCCTTTGGGCATATTGCAGTCACACCCCCGGAGCTTCTTCATATTGCGCGCCAAGTCCAGCCTCGAGAGGGCACGTGCCACGCACGTGCCCCTCTGGGTAATTTGCAGAAATATCCCCCTAGCATTGGTAATTACGCACTACCCCCCCCCCCCGTCTTTTCTTTATTTTATTTATATTTATTGCATTTACCCCCCTGTGTTCTCCCTCTGTTTTGAACATCTTCTAGACATCATTTTATTATAACAAAATAGCACTTTGTCCATCATATAATTCTCTACATTTTGACATGATGTGGATATTTTCGTGATTTACGGTTGATTAATAAATAATTGTTTTGTGAAAATTGGAATATTTTGCCCAATCTGTGCTCGGAAATTCATAGTAAATTAACCATTGCTCTAAAAATCTCCGAAAAATCACGTATCGTAGAGATTACTTTGATTAACATTGTGCCCAAAAATCTTTGCATTTGCATGCATACTTTGCTCTGTAAAAATCATTTAGCACATTTCAGTATTTGATTTTTAATAGGTATTAGACCCCACATTTTTGAGATTTAGGATTTTTCTGAGATCCATCACCTAGTGATAGATCTTAGATAATTTTATCTCTTGGAAATAAATAGGTTTAATATTTATTATAATTAAATATTGAAAATTAATTTGTTTGCACTTAGAAATTCATAAAAAAATCATATTGCATCTAAAAATTCCAAAAATTGCAGTGCACTCATTTCATCGTCATTTATTTTGTGGCCAAGTTTCGTATTTTTCGGACATCGTTTGATTGAAATTTACATTTTAATCCCTAAAATAGACCGAACTTGCATTTTGCATCTCATATTGCATTGAAAAATTCCAAAAAAGACCGCCTTGAAAACCGAACTAAAAATTGGATAGACACAACTCTAGGTTGTTCCTTTGCCTCCTTGTGATCGACCTTGGGACTTGCCCAAGTAAAATAAACATAAAACCACTTGATTAAAATTGAATAAAATTTGTGGTTATTTCTTGACTGTTTCCGATCGCCGCCTACAACGAACGGCACATCATTGTTTTCACTCACGAACATTAAAAACAACTTCTTAACGCGGCTTTTGCGGACCCGTCAGACATGTGGCAGCTCTTGGAGCCGCCACATGTCACCCCATTTTTTATTTATTTTCGGATTTATTTTATTATTTTCGGATTTATTATTATTATTTTATTATCATTATTTTAATTATTTTTAGTAGCCTACTATATTATTTTATTTTTTTTATTTATTTTACTCCATTTTACTTCTTCCTCCTTACTTGCCTTCTACTCCAAGCCACACTTACCCCACTTCCTCCATCATTCTCTCCACTTTCTCCATCTCTACTCCAACTTCCTCCTACTTTTTAGATTCTCATCCCCTCCTCCATTGTTCTTCATCCGTCATTCCGTATTCCAACGAAAAGAGAGCAAGCTTGGAGTGTTCCCGTCGGTGACATCGACCTAACATCATCCTCGAGCAACGATATTAACCACTTCGTCGCAGTCATTCTTCGCAGGAAGCTGCTCAAGCTTCGGATGCCGCCATCTCCTTGAAGCGAAAATCATCGGAGTCGAAGTTTATCTCCTCCCCCACAGGCGACAACATCCACCCATCACAGGTAAATCTCTCTACTTTCCCTTGTCATCTTATTTTTTATCTAACAATTCTCTTCCTTGTTTTTGTCACATTACCCAACACAATTCAACAACATCACCACCATCATCACACAAATCACATTATCACCACCAAACTATTTTCAACATTTAAATATCACAAAAAAACCATCACCATTATCATCATCACATCATTCACCATTTTTTATTTAATTTCCCTACTGTGTGCTGTTTACAAAGAAAATGTAAAAAAATTGCAAAAAAATTCAAAAAAAAACAAGGGAAGCAGCCACAGCATTCGCTACCCCCTGGAGACGCGCCCGCGCAGCAGCCATCTCCACCTGTGCCTGCAACGCCGCCACATGTCGTAGCCAGGTCAGCCGCTCCAGCACGCCGCTGCGCCCCCTCGTCACCGCCCGCTTCCCAGCCGCACGCCGCTAGCGACTCCGCGATGTTCCGTCTTCCACCGACCACTTGCGGCATGCTTCAGGCCGCTCGCCACCGTCCCCCCCTCTTCCGGCACGCCGGCCTGCTGTTGTTGCCCGTCGCGCGGCTGCGGCGCCCGAAGCCGCACCTCCCCGCATCGCCGAGCCCTTCGACCGCGACGCGTGTCCTCCCTCCGCCCGTCCGCCTTCCGTCGTGCTCCTCCCGCGCCGCATATTCTTCCACCGCCTTCCGGTGCTTCCCCTCCGTGCGCAGCGGCAGCCGATGTCCCTCCGCGCGGCTGTGCGCCACCCCTCATGAATAATTAGCATTCATGCATGCATTGATAACATCGGCATTTTAGCATAAAATAAGAAGCCCATTTCACTTGTAAATATTCACCTGTATATTCACCATATTTCACCTATTTGTATATATTTTATACTAACTCCAAATTCCATAAAATCAACTCCATAGTGTATATATTACTAACACTAATTAAAGAAAAATATCAAAAAATACTAACTTGCAAAATTGATCAATAAATCCTCAATCTAAGTTTGAAACTAGGAGCCTTAAAATGCACATATCTCTCTCATACAGTGTCCAATTTAGGTCTACTCACTTTTAAATTAATATACATTCAGAGACCTTCAAAACAAGACCAATTTCATTAAAATCGGAGATCGTATGCAAAACTTGGGTTTGGGCCCCTATTGTATATTGTACATATTGACCTTTTTGCCCCTGTATTTTCTTAATTATTAAAAATCCAAAAAAATATATTAAGTTGTAAATATTCTTATCATATTTTCTCTATTTTTATTTTGATTTTTCTCTTACTGAAAAATAAAAAAATTGCAAAAGAAAAAATGTGGTATTTTATACCTATAAGATACCACCCAAAAATACATTTTTGTAAAGATAATTTTATTTGATTTTCGGCCCTTCACCACAGTTGTAGACCTCGTCGAGACGAGCAACTTTTGTGTTGACCACTTTTTTGATTTAATCCCTTTTGTTATTTCCTTTTGATTTTCTTTACATTTAATTTTTGAATTTTCTTGGAGCGACATGTGGCAGCTCCTGGAGCCGCCACATGTCACCCTATTTTTTAATTATTTTCGGATTTATTTTATTAGTTTTGGATTTATTATTATTATTTTATTATTACTATTTTAATTATTTCTAGTAGCCTACTATATTATTTTATTATTTTATTTATTTTATTTATTTTACTCCCTTTTACTTCTTCCTCCTTACTTCTTCTACTCCAACCCACACTTACCCCACTTCCTCCACATTCTCTCCACTTTCTCCATCTCTACTCCAACTTCCTCCTCCTCTTTATATTCTCATCCCCTCCTCCATTGTTCTTCATCCGTCATTCCGTATTTCAACGAAAAGAGAGCAAGCTTGGAGTGTTCCCGTCGGTGACAGCGACCTAACATCATCCTCGAGCAATGACCTCTCTACGGCGAGGTGGTATTAACCACGTCGTCGCAGTCATCCTTCGCAGGAAGTTGCTCAAGCTTCGGAGGCCGCCATCTCCTTGAAACGACGATCACCATTTTTTATTTCATTTCCCTACTGTGTGTTGTTTACAAAGAAAATGTAAAAAAATGCAAAAAAAATTCAAAAAAAAAGGGAAGCAGCCACAACATTCCCTACCCCCCTGGAGACGCGCCCGCGCAGCAGCCATCTCCACATGTGCCTGCAACGCCGCCACGTGTCGTAGCCAGGTCAACCGCTCCAGCACGCCGTTGCGCCCCCTCGTCACCGCCCGCTTCCCAGCCGCACGCCGCCAGCGACTCCGCGATGTTCCGCCTTCCACCGACCCGCCTGCGGCCATGCAGGCCGCTCGTCGTCGTTCCCTCCTCTTCTGCCACGCCGGCCTACTGTTGCTGCCCGCCGCGCGGCAGCGGTGCCCGAAGTCGCACCTCCCCACGCCGTCGAGCCCTTCGACCGCGATGCGTGTTCTCCCTCCGCTCGTCCGCATTCCGTCGCGCTCCTTCCACGTCGCATCTCCTTCCACCGCCTTCCGGTGCTTCCCCACTGTGCACAGCGGCCACCGCTGTCCCTCCGCGCGGCTGCACACTGCCCCTCGACCCCGCACGCCGCCCTCGTAGGACGCGCGCCACCTCCAGCTCCCGCACTTCGCGCGCAGCCGTGCGACGGCCGTCGTCCTCCACCGCGTGGCCTCCACGCCGTCACGCATCACCTGACTTCACATGATAATTTGGACCTCAAAATAGCATCATTCTGTTCAATCAAAAATAGCATTTTCTAGAGGATCTAATTCTTTATCTTGTGCCTATTTATTTATATTTTTGTGAGCATCAGATTATTTATTAAAAATTAGAGATTGAAAATCAGTGACATTTTGCCCATTTAAGCTCTGAAATTCGCACGTAGTCATTTATTGCTCCAAAAATTGTGAGAAAATTGTGAATGATGTCTTTAAGCGTGTTTTAATTACAGTCCGAATTTCGTTCAATTAGGAGTTGTCTTGTACATAAAATAAATTATAGAGTGATTTAGCTAATTGATTTTTAATTAACTCCACGAATAAGATTTTTGTTAAATTTCACTATCTTGGATTCCTTATTAAAATATCTATCTGAGATAATTCATACTCTGGATAATTTAACTTTGTGGATTTATTAGGAATAAAATACCCGCAGTCGCTCTGTTTTCAGTAAAAAAATTCATAAAAAATCATAAAGTGTCAGAAAAATCCAAAAAAATTTAGTAGCTTCATTTCATCATGTTTATATTCCAATAAATTTTTCATAGTTTTGCATATCATTTGCACGAAAAATTGCATAAAAATCCCAAAAAAGTTTGTATTTTTCATTTGTGCTTAAATCCAAAAATTCAAAAAAAAATACATTTCGCATTCGTTGTTGTATTAGGTTCTTAGGAAAAATGTAACTTGGCTGATTTGAATTAATTTCACATTAAAATTAAATTTGGCTAAGTCGGTTATTTTCTTGTTAACTTAATCCAATTCATATTTTGCATTTGGCATTTTTATTGCATAAAAAATTTTAAAAATCCTGCTTGGAAAACCGCAATCTAATCCCTCTAGCTTGATCCCGAGTTGTTCCTTTGCCTCCTTGAGTCGACTCCGGGGCTTGCCAGGCTAGATAAACATAAAACCGCGCGTTAATTCATTCGACGATTCATCGAGTGCAGTTATTTTTGATCGATCTGGATTTATCCGACTGCAACGAAAACGTCAATTGGATAACATAAAAAAAGGTAGGTTTGTGGTTCATCACTTAACTGTCGAGTTATATTTGATGAATTCTGTTGCTATTTTCAGGATATCCAGACGAGGCAGATTTTTGATGGGGGGCATGAGAAGACTGGTCTTTATTATCTTGATATCCCGTCTGACTCTAGTTTTGTTGGCGCTTCATCAATCCCTGTTGATCCTCTTCTTTGGCATCTCTGTCTCGACCACCGTCTGCTAAAGCTCTCTCTCTCTCTCTGATGTTCCCTGAACTTTCTTCGCTAAAGCCATTTGAATGCAAAGCATGTCAATTCGGGAAACATCATCGTGCCTCTTTTCCTGCTCACAATGTATCTCGTCGTAAAGTTCCTTTCTCTCTAGTCCATTGTGATATTTGGGGACCCTGTCCGGTCCGTACTCTGAGCGGACACAAGTATTTTGTTGTCATTGTTGATGATTATAGTAGGTCTTCATGGGTCTGTCTTCTAAAAGAGCGTTCGGAGATTAATAAATTGTCAAAAATTTCTTTCAATATGTCAAGAAGATCTTCTCCCATGGTATACAACACTTTCGCTCTGATAACGCACTGGAGTTTACCCAACATGACCTAACGGATTTCTTTGCCTCCCAAGGAACCATCCATCAAACCTCTTGTCCATATACGTCCCAACAAAACGGGATAGCAGAAAGAAAACTCAGACATCTCCTAAATATTGCTCGTTCCCTCCTTACACGGATGAAGGTTCCCAAAACCTACTGAGGTGATTCTATACTGACTGTCGTTCATCTTATCAATAGAATTCCATCTCCAAACCTCAATGGCTCAACCCCTTCTACCTACTTTACCCAAATGAGTCTCCCTTCCCTCTTCCCTTACGAATCTTTAGATGTGTGTCTTTTGTTCATATCTTACACACTACAGACAAACTTTCTCCTCGTACAATCAAGTGTGTCTTCCTCGGTTATTCTCGTACTCAAAAAGATTACAGATGTTATGATCCTAATGGACCGCTATTATATCTCTGCAGATGTAACTTTTTTAAACAGACCAATTTCTTCACTTAACATGTTACAGATATCCCTCTGGATCTCCAACCTCAAACCATTGTCTACAAACGTAGATCTTCACCACCAGATGTCCCTTTACCTGTTTATTTATTGCAGGATGATATGCCTTCTATAAGTGTCCCCTCCAATACTGTCCCGGATGCTCCCCAAGATCTACTAATTGCTCTTCGCAAAACTAAGAGGCAATGTACTTCTCATCCAATGACTCACTTCACTTCTACTGTTGGTTTATCTTGCGCTGACAGAAGTTAGACAGATGCTCTCATGTCTATATCCATTCCGAGAGACCACCACAGTGCTCTGCAGGATTCAGGATGGCGAAAGGGCATGGACGAAGAGATGGATGCTCTTCTTTCCAGGGGTACATGGGATCTAGTGCAATGTCCTAAAGGGGCCAAACCGATGGCATGCAAATGGGTCTTCATGACTAAGAAGTCACCCGATGGGTCGATTTACAGACTAAAAGCTCGTTTTGTAGCAAAGGGCTTCACACATACATATGGAGTGGATTATTTTGAGACATTCTCACCGGTTGCATGCATGGGGTCAATAAGGACTATACTTTCTGTGGCAGCTAATAAGCATGGCCTATCTTTCAGTTGGATGTGAAAAATGTGTTTCTATATGACGATCTTGACGAGGAAGTGTACATGATGCAGCCTCCAGGTTATGAAGTCGAGGGGGAGTGTGTATGCCGACTTCGCAAAGCCATATATGGCCTAAAGCAGAGTCCAAGGGCATGGTTTGACAGACTTACTACATAAATCAACACCCTTGGCTCTCAGAAAACAACGTCTGACTACTCTGTGTTTGTCAGGAGACGAGCAACTAGTACTATTATACTTGCAGTCTATGTGGATGATATGGTTATCACAGGTAATGATGAAAAAGGAATACTAGAGACCAAGGTCTTCCTCCAGAAAGTATTTGTTACCAAGGACCTTGGTCCACTTCGTTACTTTCTGAGCATAGAAATACTACGCACTACGGAGGGTCTTCATCTCTCACAGAGGAAATACTGTCTGGACATTCTTACTGAAGACGAATTACTTGGATGCAAGCCCGCTGGTATTCCTGCATATCCTAAGAAACACATCGCTTCCTCTGATCCTATCTTTGAAGATGTTACTATATACAGTATCCTGGTTGGTAAACTTCTCTACCTTACTGTCACCAGACCAGATATTGCTTATGCAGTAAGCAGAGCTAGCCAACACAAGGAACAACCTTGTTACAGTCATTGGCAGGATGTTCTTCATATTCTACGGTATTTAAAAGAATCACCAGGATGTGGCCTTTTCTATAGGGCAAATGGGTACACCGATGTTATTGCATATGTCGATGCTGATTATGCAAGTTCATCAGAGGATCGACGCTCCACAATAGGTTATGTCATGATGGTTGGAGGAAATCTTGTTTCTTGGAGAAGCAAGAAGCAGACGGTTGTATCGAGATCCAGTGTTGAAGCATAATACATGGCGATGGCTCAAGCTACTTGTGAGATCACGTGGCTATTAACGTTTCTACAAGAACTTGGTATTGTTGTCAATATTCCTATTCCACTATACTGCGAAAACAAATCTGCCACTTATATTGCCACGGATCTCGTGTTTCATGAGTGAACCAAGCATATAGAAGTTGACGGTCATTTCGTCCATGATGCTATCAGAACTGGAAGAATCATTACTCCTCATGTTAGCACTGAGATCCAGCTTGCAGATATATATGAAGGCACTACCCAATAAGCAACTCTCCTAGATTGTTTCCAAGTTGGGCATGATTGATAAATATGCTCCAACTTGAGGGGGAGTGTTAGAGAATATTCTATGTGCTGGATGTTAGAGAATATTCTATGTGCTGGAGAATATTCAATGAGTATATTCTTGTTACGAGAATATTCTATGCATATTCTTGTAAACCCGTAAGGGGTATTTATGTATTTTATCCTTTGAGCTCTCTAGGGTTTTGTCCTATATAAGGACCACTAGACCTCTTGAATAAAGAAAGCTCTTTCATTCTTTCATTGTTCTCAATAAAAATGAAGAACTAAAACTATGGTTTATGATTACAAAAAGAGAAGAGAGATAGCAGCCATAGAAAATGGTTGAATGGCTAAAAGAAAAAAGTTTGAATGAATGGCATGCATCCAAGAAAAAAAGGACCGAAAAAGGGTTTTGTAACCGCAAAAAAGAGAGGCAAAAGTTGTTGAAAATGATTACAAAAAAATTGTGACTGAAATAACGAAAAAAAGAGAGATGACATGTTTGACTCCCATCTTCGTTTGTTCTCCCACCTTCGTTGATTACCCATATATTTCCAACAAGTACGGAAGGAACTGGAATATTGAGTAGAGATTTCATGCTTTACCACGGTTTGAGACACTATATTAAAGTTACTCATTTTCTCAAAGTTTTCCCAGAGAGACATAGAGAGACATTGCAGGTTCCATCTTCCAGTGACCGTGAACTCCAGTACGAGATCCTCCCAAAGGTTCTTATGAGAGAAAACCAGCTTTAAGGTCCCAATGAGAGTGACCCATTTCGCACATCTATGTTGAATATTCCCACGGCTTTCTTTATTCAACCCTTCAGAGAGATGGAGAAATCTTCAATCTTCCACATGTTGCATGCCAAAGTACTCCATGAAGGACACTCATTGCAATACCGGTGAATTTGATTAATGCAGATATACAGCACATGAACCATTTATTGATCCAGAATCATCTACGAATCATCACTCAACTACGGTTTCTCCTCATCAGCATGACATGAGTAGTAACATCATCAACAACAACCGGTAGGGTATGTTTTGAGTCAATGTTGTCTGTAGTGTCATGTATTCAATGTATTTGTGAGAGATTTTTTTATATTTGTCTAAGTTAGGCATTGTATACTCCAGCTTGAGGAGTGTTAAAGAATACATGTAGATGGATAATCGGATCTCTCCAAGATCCCATTACCATGCACTCATGTTTAGTCCCATATCATGGAGTGGTGGGACTTGGACACATTGGTGGGACTATATAATGAGCCATGTATTACATGTACTCATTGAAACAAACAACGAAATATGCAGCCCTCTTAGGTGTTCTCCCGTGGTTTCACCCCATTCCTTAGGGAACAAGGTTCTAAGTAAAACTAGAGTGTTCTTCTTTGTTGTTCATTATTTGCTTCCATATTATATTTTTCAAAGTTACCATGGACCGAACGGTTTCCAAGCATTCTTCTTTAGATAGTTTTGGGATGTAGTATATGAGGATGTTGTTAATATGATATGGAGTTCAGTCACAGAAATGATGGCTTTGATAGCTGAACTATTCATTCATCATTCTGCTCAAGACTTTAAAAAACGTGCCTCCAGGCATTGAGTCGTAAGCCTCAAGCAACCTAGGCGAGGCATGCACCTCGAGGCATCGAGGCACCCATGAGGCTCCGTCTCGAGTTGTATTAGGGTTAGTACTCGAATGTAGATTTTTCATGCACTAATAGTCATGGTATCCTACGTATAATATTAATTACTATCAATTTAATTTGTTATATACTCATAAATATATTATTTGTTTAATAAATTTTATGATAGTCGTATATGTATGTCCTAAATCATAATGCCACATATAAAACTGGGCTACATACATGGGCAACGGGGATCGATTTCACTATATAAAAATTTGATTCCGGAGGCATCTGGTGCTAGTAAAGGTGGTTCTTGTGGCAATTCTAGTGTTCCAGACTAATGTTGGTCAAGGTTCTTCTAGGGAACTTCTAATAAGTATACACTTCAACGATACATTTGATAGATTGGGACATTGTTACCCTCCCGAGGGATAAGGGGGTCAGGGGACCTGGTGAATTTTGTTTAGAGATTTTGAACAGAGCCTTGTTGTTGAAGTAGGTGGCAAGAATCTGTGTATACAGTGAAGATTCATTTTGCCGACTGATGCGAGGCATTTATAGAATTCATGCCTTAAGCACTATAGACCTTCGCCCATTTCATTATGCCTTTACTTTTTGGAAGGGAATCTGTGCCATGTTGCCTTAGCTCCCAACTTTCTTTCACCCATTGTGGCTCTTCTATGATCTGGAAAAATAACTAGAATGATGGGGGACCACTAGTAGAACGGTTCCACACCTCTTTGCTCTAGCCGTTGATCATGGTTTTTTGGTTTCAGAAACATGGGTAGATGGTACTTTCCTCCCAACTTTCGAGATGAAATTATCATAACAACGATTCCAGGGGTTACTCGAGTTATTGAGGCCATTGGAACTGTTGAGGGCCCTATAGAGTGTCGAGACCATTGGAGGTGGAGAAAAGGGGAATTCCCAGTGAGGCAGACTTATCAAGCACTAGAAAGGCCCCTGAATTATACACCCTCGAGAGAGCTAGCTTGGGACTGCAGATTCATCGGGACATGCATGTTCCACTGCATATTAATGTCTTCCCTTAATTACTATGACACGATAACATTGGCCAAGGAGAAGTGGAACAAAATTTTTTGAGTCCAACAAAGAGGGAAACACGCTATGGTGTTCATCCCAATATATTAATTAAAAAAGCAGGTCTTACAGAAGACAGGACTCAAGGATAGTCCTGGAGTGAATAAAAACATTTTCACAGTAGAATTGCCGTGAGGAAAAAAGTACACCATTTCTAACCAGCCAAATGGCCCAATAACTGCCAAAGGCAAGAGTAGTTCTTCTCTGGGTTTGTCTTCCGCCTTAGTCAGTGAGTTTCGGATCGACTCCAAACTCTGAATGTTGATCCAACTCGGGCAAGCGTCACCCCAAATTGGTGAAGTAACTGAGCAATGGAAGAAAATATGATCTATAGTTTCAATTGGACTCTAACACATGGGGCAAATGCTTGACAGAATCGGAAAGAGACTAGCACATTGGTCTTTTGTCATGATACGCTTCCTTCTGAACAGCCACATAAAAAACCCGATTCTTTCAGGTAGTTTGAGCTTCCAGATCAGGTTGCAGTCCCTGACCACATTGTCGGTCCTAGATTGTGGAGTCCTACAAACTGCACCTTACACATTTTTGACCGAAAAAGAATTGCCCTTCCATTGAATCCACTGCCAGTGATCTCGCCAGTCAGAAGGCCTGTCATGTTGCCTCAAAGACTCCAGGAGCACAAGGAATTCCTCCAAACGTTGGTCAGGAAATTCGCAGCGAAAGAAGGCATCCAGTTACCATTCACCCAGCAATCAGTAACACGAGTGTCACGATCTACCACCAAAGCAAAGAAACGAGGAAATCTGTTGGAGATCTGCCCCTCTCTAGTCCAATTATCAGTCCAAAAGGCGAAAGAGTTGCCATTCCCGAGAACAGGATGAAAGAGTTTGTGGACTCTAGGTAACACTGATAAGATCCCCCTCCAGAACCGCAAGGTCCATGTACTAGGGCACTGAATCATACAGTCCGGTTGGCCGATGTCGTAAATGCTCTGTATCAGTCTGCAACACATATCTTTGTTTCTTCCCATATTCAATCCCTCCATTTAAGCAGTAGTGCCTCGTTCATGGCCTCCAGATGTTTGACACCAAGGCCACCATCAGATTCCGGTAACGTTACTGTCTCCCAGTCCACCAAATGTATCATCACCAGACTTACTCCAAAGGAAACACCGCATCAACTTCTCAATGCTCTTTAGAATACCAACATGCAGTAGCCGCGACGACATGAAGAAACTGGTATAGCGGACATGACTACCTTCACCAACACCAGGCGCCCACCCCGTGATAGAATTTTTGCCTTCCAACCTGATAATTTTTTCTCTATCTTCTCAATCACTGGTAAACAGTCAGATAACTTGATACTACCGTGAGTTAGAGGTAGACCTAGGTATGGAATGGGCGGAGAGCCACAAGTCATGCTAAGCACCTCACTACAAGAACAGGCATCCTTCATAGAGAGACCAAATGGGATCACACTAGATTACTATGGTTTAGGACAAGGGCATACATCTCCCTGAAGATCTCAAGGGTGATTGCCAAACAGATTTTACTCTAGCAATAACAACGTTTACTCCATAAGTGAGTCGGAGATTGAAATAGTGGAGCTCATTTTCTTTACCTAAGAGAAAGCAGACATTTGGTATGCGTTGGGCATCATGCTAGGGCAAAGTCGGTGTAGCGTGAAGACCCTAACATAAAGACAAGACATGTTAACAACTACACCCTGCATTGGGGGGGGGGGCAGCTGTGAGCAATGACCGATGAAAGAAGATTGCAAGCGATAAGGAGCTCGGTAGGGAAGGCGATAAGTCGTCGGTGACCAGAGATAGGGCCCAATGAGATGAATTGCTTGGCATTACAATCCCTTGAAAGTCAAGATTAGGTAGAGTGTTGGAGGAATGAGAGCATCAATCTAGGATTGTTATTCTAATACCATGTGTAAGAAAATTTGCGCCTTATTTATAATGAGACCATAGACCTTTCTTACATAGGAGAGGAATATACCATAAAGAAATACCTCGATTGAGTTTCAACCCCCCTTTACTTCCATTCTATTCCCCTTTGCCTTCTTCGCAAAAACCTTAACATCCCTAGATTCCACATAGATCGAGGCGATTTGAAGCTCGCTTCTTCGCCTTCATCGGAGCTCATCACCCCTACATCCCATGTCGCTTTCAAGTTCACCGAACGATCGAGGTATTCTAGAATATGGGATATGTTTCCTTATCGACCTTGCTATGGATGTGTGGAATCTGGCGATGTTGATTTGGTGATCTAGAGAAAGGTGGGAAATGGGCCCTTTTAGGGGCTTATACTCGTATGTTGCCACTTCGATGAGATATTTAACATTTTATGATTAATTAGTGTGTGTCGATAAAATGAATAACTGCAGTGGGAGTAAACTAAGGGGACTTATTCCATTATCAAAATCAATAATGTCGGGGCCATCACAACAGATAAATGCCCTTAATCCTAATTACACATGCTTGATGCAAGTTTTGGGATGATTAACACCCTTTTGAGATCATACTATATTGTGGTCGCTAAGAACAAAGTTGATTATCAAAGTATACAAATTTTAGGTAGATGGATCACGCCAAGTGATGTTTTTTGTATAATTAATAATAAGAGGGTGTCGGTCATTTTCCGATACCACTTTCTGCAGCACGATTCTTTTACCATAAAAGGGGAGAAACGCACTATGGTGTCCGCCCTAACTTTATTGTTGAAAGATTAAAGTTACATAGTGAGTTACATGAGCCATGAATCAAGAAGAGCCCTAGAGTGAAAGATCACATTTTCGCAATAGAAATGCTGAGTAGAGAAAAGTGAATCGTTACGAGCTAACCAGATAGCCCAGATTATGGCCATCGGCCGAAGAATAACGTCTTTATCACTAGTCCTCGTCGTCACCAAAGAATTCCAAAAGAGGTCCAAGTCTTAGGTGGAAAGCCATGTTTGGTTTGCCGCCATCCATATTGGGGTTGTCCTCGTGCCATTGAAGAACAAGTGATCCACCGTTTCAATGTGTAGGTCAAAAAGGGGGCAACTGTTGGAGATGTCAGGGAACAGTCTGGCACGTCGGTCTCTAGTCATAATACATATTTTTTGTAACAACCAAATAAAAAATTTATTCTCTCTGACATTTAGAGTTCCCAAATGAAGTTGCAATCTTGACTCACAGTATATGTCCTTGACGGCGGGGGTCTACAACTTGTGCGATAAGCTCTAGTAACAGAAAAGGAGTTATCCCTCCAAACCCAATGATCCTTACCATCGAAAAGCCTAGGGAAGTGTCGCATAGACTCAAGCATAGAGAGGAACTCCTCAAACATTTGATCAAAAAAGCCTGCGGAGAAAGAGGACATCCAATTCTCATCGACTCAACAATCTGAGACGCAAATCTCGCGATCCCTCGCCAAAGCAAACAATCATGGATAGCGCTCAGAGAAGGCGCCTTCATCCGTCTAATTGTCCCGCCAAAATAAGAAAGAGTTGACACCACCGAGGACAAACCGAAAGAGATCCTAAAAACGGGCAGCACCAAGGAAATCCCTTTCCAGAACGCGGATGGGAGATGTTGCGAACGTCACGTAGCACCAAGTGGATCACTCAATTCAACACATACAGTTTGTGTATGAATCTACAGTAGATATCTTCATATCTCCCCGAAAGCATGCTAACCCACTTCAACAAGAGTGCTTTATTCATACTTTCAAGGCGTCGGATACCCAGATCACCATCAACTATAGGTAGAGTAATTGTTTCCCATTCAATCAGGTGCATACCAGGCCCATCCTGTCCAGACTTACCCCAAAGGAACTTACGCATAACTTTTTCCATTCTGTCTCTGATACCAGCGAGTAGCGATTAGGAGGACATAAAAAATAGGTATAGATGCGAGAAAAGCCTTAACAAGCACTAGTCTTCCCCCTCTGGAAAGGATACCCGCTTTCCATCTCGAAAGTTTTTTCTCCATCTTCTCAAGCACAGGCAGCCAATCCGAAATCTTTAATCTACCATACATGAGAGGAACCCCAAGGTAGAAAATTAGGAGTTCATCGCAAGCAATCCCCAGCGTTGTAGCACAATTACGGGAGAGAAAATGGAATAGTCATGGATTTACCATGATTGAGGACCAAATCGACCATTTCCCTGAAAATTTCTAGCGTTGCAGCCATGCCCTGATGCTCCAGCACGCCATCCTCAATGAAAAAAATCTTATCGTCTGCATACTGAAGGATGGGAATAGAAGTTTTCCCATAGGAGTAACTTGAAGTAATGCCTCTGCTGACAACCTGGCAAACCATATAAAAAAGGACATCCGTCGTAATAATGAACAACACTAGCGCAAGAGGACAGCCCTGCCTGACGCCTCGCTGAGGCTGGAAGAAACCCCACTCTGGGAAGTAGTTGACAAGCACAGAGTATGATGCAATAGTGACACAACGTTTCATCCAAGAGATCCACAGCTCTGGGAATCCCCTTTTGCTCAACGCAGACCATAGGAAGCGCCAATCCAAAGTATCGTACGCCTTCGAGAAGTTAACTTTCTATACTATCCCCTGCACCTGCCTATGCTTCCAGTCTGTGACAATCTCACTAGCCATGACAACGTTGTCCTCAATATGTCGATTTGGGATGAGAGCCGACTGGAGCGGAGAGATGATATGATCCATAACAAGGTTCAAATGAATAGCAAGAACCTTCGTAACAATGAGATATATGGCAATAGATATAGCAATTGGCTGGAACTCCTCTGTTGGGAAAATGAGAAATTTGTTTATTCCTTAAGCCCTAGACTCTCTTATATAAAGGAGAGGCCTATGGGCAAATTACATAAAATAGACAAGGGGAAAAGAAAATAGATAAACTAATACAGAAATATAGAAACATATCTCTACACTCCCCCTCAAGATGGAGCATAGATATCTATCATGCTCATCTTGAATGAATACTTCTGAATGATCCTCTAAGTATGGCCTTGGTGAAAATATCTGTTGTCAGGTCTCCTGAGCAAACATGGGATGTAGAAATGAATCCCTTTTAGATAATGTCACGTATATAGTGGCAATCGACCTCAATGTGCTTCGTCATTTCATGGAATGCAGTATTAGCAATAAACATAGCAGCATGATTGTCACATTTTAGTGACATGGGAAGAGGTACATCTATATGTAGATCTGTAAGGACTGCTCGAACCCACAACATTTCTGTACATACTTGTGTCATAGCCTTGTACTCAGATTCATTGGTAGATGTAGCGACTACAGTTTACATCTTTCTTTTCCACGAGACAAGTGAATCTCCAACAAATATAGCAAATCCAGTTGTTGACTTAATGTCTTTGGGGCACCCTGCAATCTGCATAATCTGCATCTGCGCATGCTAAGATAGTGATGGTGCCACCTCATTTAAATAGCAACCCTGCAACTGGAGATTACTTAAGATCCCTTAGTATCATTTGTATAACACCCATATGTACATGACGAAGTTGTTCCATTAACTGGCTCACCCGACTGACAACGAATGAAATTTCGAGTCTGGTAATGGTAACATAAAGAAGCTTTCCCACCAGCTCTTTGTATCTTCTCCTGTCAACCTCATCAGTATCATCATCATATAATTTCCAGCTTAGGTCCATGGGTATGGTGGTGGTAGGTCGACATCCAAGCATTCTCGTGTAAATTAGCAAATCAGTGACATATTTCCTCCGAGTCATCACAAGCCCTTGTTGATTTCCGGCAAACTCCAGTACCATAAAGTATCTAAGAACTCCAAGATCCTTGGTTACGAATTCACGACCCACGAAATTCTTTCGCCCTCTTGATTCCTTGTATGTCATCTCTTGTAATAAGTATATCATCAACAGACACCATAATAGCAATCGCACCTCTAGAGGTTCTCTGTATAAAAAGAGAATGATCTGCATTCGATCGTCTGAAACCCTACTTCTCAAACAAATCTGAGAGCTTCTGGAACCAAGCTCTCAGGCTCTCCTTAAGGCCACAAATTGCCTTATGAAATCTACACACATGTGAACATTCCTCCTCTGCAGTAAACCCTAACAGTTGCTGCATGTAGACTTCCTCCAGAAGATCACCATACAAAAAGGCATTCTTGACATCAAGTTGAAATAGAGGCCAATATCTAATTACACCAATTGATAACAGAATCTGTAGGGTAGAATGACGAGCAACTGGTGAGAAGGTGTCAAGATAATCCACCCCATATGTCTGAGTAAAGCCACGAGCTACAAGGCGAGCCTTGTACCGATCAATATTGCTACTTGCATTCTGCTTTACTATAAACACCCATTTACAACTTACTATAGATGCTCCAGTGGGGGCAGGACCAGACTCCAAGTACCTCTAGACTAAAAAGTCGTCATCTTCTTCATAGCTAGATGCCACCTGTTATCTGTCAATGTCTCCTGGTAAGTTTGTGGCATAGCCACAGTGGATAAAGTTGTAACAAACCTCTTGAAATCACCCGTCAGACGTTCAAATGTGACATGAGAAGCAATCGAATATGAGTTACAGGAATACTTTTGCTTCCTAATAGCAATAGCAAATCAAGATCAACATTCCTGCCACCAACCTGATCATCAAACTCCTGAGGTAACTCCTACTAAGAAATAATATTAGTCCCATCATTAAAGTACCGTTTTTAGAACAAACCTGGGGCATTCTAGATGATGGACCATGAGCACGAGTAGGAGCAGGACGTCGACTGTAGTGATGTGGTAGTGAAGAAACCAAAACAATAGGAGGTAGTGGGGCTGATGTTGGTGATGGAGGTGATGGTAGTGGAGATGTTGATGAGGGTGGTTGGTGTACGGGTGGTGGTGGAATATAGACCTCATTGTCTGAGCCTAAAGGTATCAACATGTCATTTATAGGAGAAAAATACATGACAGACTCAAAAATATGACATTTGCATTGATATAATACCTCTTGTGTAGCGGATTATAACAACGATAACGCTTTTGAGTTCTGGAGTACCCAATGAAGAAACATATGACAGCCCTAGGAGAGAGCTTGTCGATCCCTGGAACAATCGATGAACAAATGCAATAGATCCAAAAACACGAGGACTAAGAGAGAATTCCTTGTCATGGAAAACAAGAGAAAAAGAAACCTTCTCCCCAGCACTGACGAGGGCATGCGGTTAATGAGATAAAAGGCAATTGAGAATCGCATCACCCCAGAAAGAATGTGGTGCAAAACTCTATATCAGGATGTGTTGGAGTATTTGTTATGTGCGTCTATTGAGTTGTAGCAGGGTAAATGGATCCTGGAGAAGATCCATTTACCCCATCCAATGTTTAGTCCCACATTGTCTAGTGGTGGGACTTGGAGGCTCTGTGGAGGCTATATAAGGAGCCCCGGACCTCCTGTATCCATCGAGAAAGTGCAATGCATAATATGCCCCTTTGAAGGCTTCTCCCGTGGTTTCATCCCGCTCCTTACGAAGTAGGGTTCCACGTTAAACCTTGTATTCTTCATACTTATTCTTCTTTATTCTCTTATTACGCTTCCCCTCTCTATTTCCTAACATGGTATCAGAGCGGATCGATTCTCGAGGATTTTGTGTTCTTATTTTATTCGAGATTCGTTTTCTCTGTTCGTGGAAAACAGTTCGTGAAGATTATTGTTTGAGAGATTTTTTTGTATTTAGGGTTCTCTGGAACCCCAGATCTGTTCTCCTATGCTGCACGCAACTCCTTCCGGTCACGGAGTTGGGGCTTTGGAAGACCCTGCTTCTTCAGACACAGCACAACACGAGGAAAATTCGTGTGGGAGGCAAGTTGATAAACATATTCACTGTATGCGGTCGGAATTATTTTTTTTATTAACTACCGTAGGTAAGCCGCCTCTTCAAGAGGCGGCTTTGGTTAAGTAAGAGCCGCCTCTTGAAGTGGCGGCTTTAGACAAAAGCCGCCTCTTGAAGAGGCGGCTCCCAAAGAAAGCCGCCTCTTGAAGAGGTGGCTTTTCGCCAGAACCTAAAAAAAAGGGAAGCAGCAGCTTTGCTGCTCACAGAGCTGCTGCTTCCCCATTTTTTTAAGAAATTCATACGTTGGTGAACTGAACATCATGCACAGTATGTAATACCAACTATGATATTAGAACAACTTTAAAAGACAATATTCATAGACAATAGTGAAGTGAATACAATATTAAAGATTCATAGAAAGATTCATAGAAAGTAATTTGATCATATCCAACATGATGATCCTCCTCCTCATTGTCATCATTTTCCATCTCATCATCCGTATTCTGTGGTGAAGGTTCCATTAACCTGTCCAGTTCTGGATCATTAAATGGATCCATGTCTACCACGGGAGCAGAAACTGGAGGTATGGATCCACCTTGTGCTACAGAAACTTGAGGTCCAGATCCGGGTATAGAGACAGCGACAGTAAATATCACGGGCCGATATGCAGCACCCATCTCCTCAGCATATTCGACAATCTCTCGGACATCATCGTCATACTCGACACACCCAATATAAAAACTTGCTCCATCTTGGGACATTTTATGAAAGACCTGTAACTCAAGTCCTTGAGATAAATCCAACCTGAAGACGGACTTAATGTGCTCAATCAGTCCCAAAAATGACATTTCGTGACCGATTTTGATGGTTTTCATACGACCTCCTACGTAGGTCACGTCTTTACTAGACTTCGATATTGTGCCCCACAGTGACAGAAACAACGAACTTCTCGAGACATCCTACATACCATTACGTCGACATCAATGTATTAGAGTGAAGAAAATATTTCAAACAATCATTTAAACCCTAAACATGTACCCAAAACCCTACACCATAGACAAATCATACCTTCCTTGAGGTGGAGAAGGAGAGGACTAGCGGAAACGAGGCCAACGGACGTTGGCAAGATGACCAGAGAGCCGAGGGCGGCGGGATGGGGAGCCCGAGCGCGGTAGGAAATCGCAGGAGACAAAGGGCGGAGGGAGGGATGAAGGCTTCTGTGTGCGTGGGGGACGCACTGGCGGCCCGCTGGGGTTTATGCCCCGATAAAGCCGCCTCTTCAAGAGGCGGCTCTTACTTAACCAAAGCCGCCTCTTGAAGAGGCGGCTTACCTATGGTAGTTAACAAAAAAAAATAATTTAGACCGCATACAGTGAATATGTTTATCAACTTGCCCCCCACACGAATTTTCTCCACAGCAGCGGCATCGCTCGTTGCTCGATCCAATAGCAGGCTGCATCTCAATCTCCGTGGCTAGTCTAGCAGCAACGATCCAGACGGAGGCTCCCTCTCTGCATCGCGAGCTCGAGCGCGTAGAGCTTGTTCGAAGAAGCCCTCGATTGCATTTGGCGAACCCCAGGCGGCAGGCCACAACAGCCCCAGGCGGAGCTTGAAGCTCCTGGCGGATCCTACATGTCCAGGCGACGAGCTCCTGGCACCTGCAACAAGGCGCTCATGCCCGATATCGCAAGGGCTCCAGGCCACATCGTGTCAAGAATAGGGTTCCCGACAGGGGAACCCTAGAGGCGACGGGCTCTTCTCATTCAATCAGGGCGGAGCCACCCTTCTCCAGGCGGAGTCGCAGCTACAAAGCGGTGCCGCCGATCTCTCGTGCTGCAACCTCATGCGGCAATTCCTCAGCAATGCCGCCAACCCCGTTCCGCGCGCTAACCCATGTCGCCAATCCCATTCCAGTGCAAGGAGCTCTGACGCCCAGGATGCGCGCACACTCCAGATCGCCCCTCCTCCGCGCAGGCGCATCTTGCTTCTCGGCGCTCCAGTCGTTCGGCACTCTTGCGTACCCACATGTCAACGCAGAGCCCATAAGGAGCAGCGGCACCCTCCTTCATGTGCGCAGTCTCGCATTCAGGTGTTCTTCTTTCCCAGGTGTTCTCCCAAGTTGGCCCGCCTCCATCAGGCGCAACACGCCCTCATGTCCCTCCAGATCCGAGCGCCTCCAAATCTTCAGGTCAGGCATCGCGAACGAAGGGGCATAATGGCGGTATATGAAGAAACACAAAGGGGGGCAGCGCTCGATTGAAAGGGGATTCCAAGTAGGAACCCTAATGCCAGTCAGAGGGGGGGCAGTTGCCCATTATTGTTTTAAAAAAAATAGAGCTGCTATTTGTTAGGCTCAAGTGGGCCGAACACTGCAAATAAAAAAAGAAGAAGCCACGTACAAAATGAGAAGTCGTACGCATATTGATTTCCAAAAAAAATTGCAAAAAAAACAAGGGAGAGGCCAGGAAAAAAAATAAAAAAATGATACGGCCAATTGTTATCCATGTTTTGAGAGGCCGAAAAAAAAATGTAATCGGCTTATTTGATTTTGTGTTTTCCCCATATTATCATGTATTCTCCCAACTTGGTCGATGTCAATTTTTCCGACAAGTATGGGAGAAAGGGGGAGTGTAGAGTCACATGTCTTCTTCCATATTCAGATATTCATCAGACCATCCAGTTGTTCAGACTCTACAAAGACAGTTCAGAGTTCAGACTCGACAAATTGGTCAGAGTCCAAGTTCGAGGCACTCCATGATTGAGTGACCCATTTTCGAGTTTTCCAGAGAGAGACTCCAATTTCAGACACGCACGAGTATGCGGTCATTTTCAGATGAGCACATGTATGCCATCAGTTCAAAGGTCCCCATCCTTTCTTGTTTTGTAGGTCAGAGTTTTCATGTGAGATATAGGGACTCCATAGTAGAGGAGCATTCCTTATGCCACGTTGGCAAGGGTTTTCATGTGGTATCATAGGGACACCAGAGTAGGGTAACATTCTCTGTGCCAGATGGGAGAGACTCGGTTCTCCGAAGAGGAGACTTTTCAGACTCCATTCTCCAGCGACCGTGGACTCCGACGAGGATTGCACAGCCACGACCCTTTTTCGGTTAGGCCCTTTTCAGAGATGGAGCAGTTGTCGACATTATTGTGGCAGGTCAGAGTACTCCAACAAGGAGACTCATTTTCAGTTGCAGTGATTCTGACAGGCGCAGTTCAGAGCACATGCTCTCCGATGAGGAGATTCAGCAGACTCACACTCCAGTCGTTCGTCCTCCTCACCTGCATGGCATGAGAAGCAACGTCATCGACAACAACAGTTGTGCGTGTTGGGTTGATATTGTTCGTAGTGTCATGTAGCGTGGGTTGAGTTTCTTTCTGTTTGTCCAAGCTGAGCATTGCATGCTCCAGATTGAGAGGGAGTGTTTGAGTATTTGTTATGTACGCCTATTGAGTTGTAGCAGGGTAAATGGATCCTGGAGAAGATCCATTTACCCCATCCAGTGTTTAGTCCCACATTGTCCAGTGGTGGGACTTGGAGGCTTTGTGGAAGCTATATAAGGAGCCCCAGACCTCCTGTATCCATTGAGAAAGTGCAATTCATAATATGCCCCTTTGAGTGCTTCTCCCGTAGTTTCATCCCGCTCCTTACATAGTAGGGTTCCACGTTAAACCTTGTGTTCTTCATGCTTATTCTTCTTTATTCTATGATTCTGCTTCCGCTCTCTATTTCCTAACAGGATGGTACAGGTGACATCAAGAAGATGATAGTGCTTTCTTCCAGCAACACTGTAGAAGTTTTAGTTTATATTCTCTGTAGCCTTTTGTTATTGTTTTTTTCTATTTGTCTATCTTATGTAATTTGCCCATAGATCTCTCCCTATATAAGAGAGTCTAGGGCTCAGGGAATAAACACGACTCTTATTTTTCCCAACATGGTATCAGAGCAGCGGTCCTAGATCGGGGCTCTCGTACCTAACCCTCCACTTTCAACCCTCCGCGTATCGCCGCTCCTCGCACCCCCCCCCCCCCCCGCTGCCGTCGGTTCACTCACGCGCCACCGACACAGCGCGCAACCCCTTGCAGTACTGCCGCCGCTGTCCACGCGCATAGCCCGTGCGCCGCCAGGCAATGCTCTGCTGCCCCTCCGTGTGTGCTACCATCTTGCTATTCACAGTCCCTAGGGCTTCACCTAGTATCTCGCCTATATGATATCATGCCACCAGCTAGTACTCCGCCAGTTTCAGAGAGCAGTTTTGACGTTGCTGCTACTGCAGAAGCCAGTTCCTCAGGTAGTACTCATATTTCTGCATTTTACCACGATTCATTTACCTCAGAATGGATTGTAGATTCAGGTGCTACACATCATTTGTATGGAGATAGACACCACCTCACATCCTACAGGCAAGTTCCTCTAGGAAGGACAGTCGTCATAGCAGATGGGACCCACTCTCCCATCACAAGACAAGGACAGATCTCCTTAACACCTTCCATGCAGTTGCATAATGTGCTCCATGCCCCTAATTTCTCGATGAATTTACTGTCAATTAGTCAAATTACTAAGGATCTACATTGTCGAGCGATATTTGACCCATCATCTCTTGTGTTTCAGGACATTCTCACGGGCAACGTGATTGGACATGGCCGTGAGCAGGGCAGGTTGTATCGACTGGTCCATACACCTTATGTTGGAGCATCATTCCATTCTACTGAACCTGTCTCTCCTTATTTATGGCATTTGCGCTTTGGTCACCTCCCGTTTCAGAAACTGCGACAAGTCCTCCCTCAGATTTCACCTGGGTCGTCGTTCGAGTGTGAAGCGTGTCAGTTAGGGTAGCATCATCGATCTGTCTTCCCTAGTCATCAGAGTCAGAGCAGTAGCTCTCCTTTTGAGTTTTTTCATATTGATATTTGGGGTCCAAGTCGTGTTCCAGATCATCAGGGACACAGGTTTTATTTAGTTGCGGTGGATGATTTTAGTCATTTGTCTTGGGTTTTTCTATTAAAGAATAAATCTAAAGTGGGCATCACTATTATGAATTTTATTAAAGAAGTGTAGAATGTGTTTTCTGTTTCTATCAAGATTGTGAGAACTGATAATGCCCTTGAATTTTGTACTCATACTTTATCTCATTTTCTTTCATCACATAGCATTCTTCATCAGATGTCCTGTACGTACATGTCCCAACAAAATAGCGTCGCAGAAAGAAAACACCGCCACCTTCTTGATGTCACTCGTACGCTTCTTATCCAGAGTTGTGCTCCACACTCATTCTGGGGTGATGCGGTTATGGCATGTTATCTTATTAACCACATGCCCTCGTCTGTGTTGGCGGAGAAGATACCTTTCTCCTCATCTTTCCAGACAAGGAGCAGTTTTCTCTAACTCCACGTGTCTTTGGGTATGTGGCATTTGTTCATCAATTGTCTCCAAGGGTTGACAAGCTCTCTCCTAGGGCTTTCAAATGTGTTTTTGTCGGGTATTCCAGGACTGAAAAGGGGTATCGTTGCTATGATCCATTACGTCGCAGATATTATGTCAGTGCAGATCTCACGTTCTTTGAGTCAGTCATGTTTTTCTCTCCTACAGGAGACATGTTGGTGCATCAGATAAAAATGATGAAATCTTTACTCCTCCTCCACCCTTGTATACACCACAACAAGTTCCCACATCTCCACCACCATCATCCCCATCACCACCACCATTCTCACCACCGCCACCACCATTACCACCTCCCATGTCTTTGGTTCCTCCTCTACCATGCCACTATAGTCGACGGCAAGCTCCTGCTCATGATCATGGTTAATCATCACACATGCCCCAGTTTTGTTCTGACAACATTACTTCTAATAATGGGACTGACGGTGTTTCTGGGCAGGAACATGCAGGGATGACGCAGATATTAATACCACTGATGCAGATCTTAACTTGCCCATTGCACTAAGGAAGAAGAAGAGGTCATGTGCTTCATATCCGATTGCTTCTCATGTTACCTTTGACCGACTGGTGGGAGATTTCAGGAGGTTTGTAGGTGCTTTATCCGTTGTGCATATTCCAAGGAATTATGAGGAAGCCTTGGCTGATAGTAAATGGCGTCTAGCTATGGAGGAAGAAATGACCAACCTTAAGTCGAGAGGTACATGGAGTCTTGTTCCAGACCCTACTGGGGCTTCTATTGTGAGCTGCAAGTGGGTGTTTACGGTGAAGCATAATATCGATGGCAGTATTGATAGGTACAAAGCTCGACTGGTTGCTCGCGGTTTTACTCAGATGTATGGGGTAGATTATCTTGACACATTTTCTCCTGTTGCTCGTCACTCTACCTTACGGATTCTTTTAGTTGTTGTTGTGATTCGAGATTGGCCCCTGTTTCAATTAGATGTCAAAAATACATTTTTATATGGTGATCTTCATGAGGAAGTTTACATGCAGCAGCCACCTAGATTTACTGTTGAGGGGGAGTGTATACAGGTATGCAGGCTTCATAAGGCGATTTATGGCCTAAAGCAGAGCCCCAGAGCTTGGTTCCAGAAGCTATCAGACCTGTTTGAGAAGCAAGGGTTCAAAAGGTCAAACGCAGACCATTCTCTCTTTGTACGGAGAACATCCAGAGGTATGACTGTCATTGTGGTGTATGTTGATGATATACTCATTACAGGAGATGATATGCAGGGGATAAAAATGGCAAAAGAATTCTTGGGCCTCGAATTTGTTACCAAGTATCTAGGAGTACTTAGATATTTCCTTTGATTGGAGTTTGCCAGAAATGAACAGGGACTGGTGATGACTCAGAGGAAATATGTCATTGACTTGCTAAGTGGCACGGGTATGCTTGGATGTCAACCAGCTTCAACACCTATGGATCCAAGCATGAAGATGCATGATGATGATACTGAGGAGGTAGACAAAAGGAGGTACAGAGAACTGGTAGGGAGGCTTCTTTATGTTACTATTACCAGGCCAGACATTACATTTGCAGTAAATAAAGTTAGCCAGTTTATGGAGCAACCTCGCCAGGTACACATGGACGCCATACATATGATACTAAGGTATCTTAAGTCATCTCCAGGTGCAGGATTGATGTTCAGAAAGAAGGGCACTATTACTATCTCAGCATGTGCAGATGCAGACTATGCAGGGTGCCCTAAGGATAGAAAATCTACATCAGGCTTTACTATATTCGTTGGGGAATCACTTATCTCATGGCAGAGCAAGAAGCAAACATTAGTTGCGAGATCTAGTGTTGAATCGGAGTATAGAGCCATGGCCCAAGCATGTGCAGAAGTGATGTGGGTTCACGCAGTTCTGACAGATTTACATATAGATGTTCCTCCTCCCATGTCACTAAAATGTGACAATCAGGCTGCCTTATTTATTGCAAACAATCCTGCATTTCACGAGAGGACGAAGCACACTGAGGTGGATTGCCACTATATCCGTGATATGATCCAAAAAGGTTTCATTTCTACAACCCATGTCAGCTCAGGAGATCAAACGGCAGACATTCTTACTAAAGCTTGACTTCGGGGTTCCTTCCAAAAGTGCTTATCCAAGATGAGCATGATAAATATCTATGCTCCATCTTAAGGGGGAGTGTAGAGGTTTTAATTTATATTCTCTGTAGCCTTTGGTTGTTGTTTTTTCTATTTGTCTATCTTATGTAATTTGCCCATAGATCTCTCCCTATATAAGAGAGTCTAGGGCTTAGGGAATAAACACGACTCTTATTTTTCCCAACAAACACCATTCTGTTGAGACGTATAAGCACATGATGTTTGATGAAGGATACCATGAGAAGATAAGAATTGAGAGAGCATGTGAGTACAGAATTCCAAGGCATTATCAGTCCTTACAATTTTGTCAGAGGTTGAAAAAACATTCTGCACTTCTTTAATGAAATTTGTTATTACATTTCCCGCTTCTGATTTATCCTTTAACAAGAAAACATAAAAAGGACGACTAAAATCATCCATAGAAACTAAATAGAATATGTGGTCCTGATGATTGGGAACACAATGTGGACCCTAAATGTCTACAAGGAAAACTCAAAGGTTGAGCTACTGCTCCGACTTTGACTACTAGGAAAGACAGACCGATGATGCTGTCCTAACTGACATGCCTCACAATTGAATGATGGACGGAGTGAAATCTGAGGAAGGACTTGACACAGTTTCTGAAGCAGAAGATGATCGAAGCGCAAATGCTAAAGGAAAGAAGAGGTTGCTCTAGTGGAATGGGAGGATAAGCCATCATACGATGTTTGGACCAGTCGATAGAGCTCGCCCTGCTCACGGCCATATCCAATCACTCGGCCCATAAGAATGTCATGAAAAACAAGAGATGGCGGATCAAATATTTCTCTACAATTTAAATCTCTAGTAATCTGACTAATAGACAGCAAATTCATTGAGAACCAAGAGCATGCAACACATTATGCAATCGTAGAGGGTGTCGAGGTGATATCTTCCTGCCCTATAATTGGGAAATGAGTCACATTTGTTATGACCACAATCCTCCCTAGAGAAACCTGCTTGTATGTTATGAGACAATCTCTATCTCCACATAAATGATGTGTGGAACCAGAATCTATGATCCGTTCTGAGATATCTGAACCATGATAGGAAGTAGATGCATGAATACTTCCTGAGGTACTACCTCCTGCAGTAGCAGCAATGTCCGAACTGATCTCTAGAGTATGTGGAGGGGTATTACCTAGGGGCATGAGGTCTCTAAGTCGAGACACAAGCTCATCATATCATTGATCTGATGTGGATGGAGTTGCATAATGCTGAACATGCTCTGCTATGCATGCAGACGCTGGGAAACCGTGCTTGGAGTAGCATGTATCTTCTGAATGACCAAATCTATGACAATGGTACAAGGTGGTCCACGACCATGACCACGACCATCTCTACCACGTGATCCTCGTCCACAAAACTGAGATGGATCGTCTCTTCCACGAGAGGCCACCATGGCAGAGGAATTCAGCACCGGAGCGGGAGTTGAGATATTGATCCGGCTCAATATCTGAAAGGCCTCCTCTATGGGAGAAATGGTAGCATCATCCAGTATCTGGGATGAAGCAGCCTCATACTGTGAGTCAAGAGAGGCCAAGAAGTCTTAAACCACCGTAGCATTCCGGTATGTCATCAATTTATTGGGAGTAGCAGTGAGAGGCATGGAGTTATGAAGCTTCTCAAACATCCTACGCAAGGCAGTATAATGAACATGTAGAGGTTGACTATTCTGCTTTATTGTGAAGATGTCATGCTGAAGCTGTAGAACTTTTATCTCATTCTTGGCAAATGAATACATGGTAGAAAAATATCTCACATGGCTTTGCAGTAGGCTGGTACAGAACATCATTTGTAATATATGGTATCAAGGTACCAGACAACCAAACTTAAGCGTATGCATCATCAGTCTCCCATGAGGCATACAACCATTCCTTCTTGTCGGCTCTTCCTCAGTAAGAATATGCTTCTTATCCATCAACTTCATTAGGCTCATGAACTGCATGGTCCACAACTCATAATTCAACCCATCCATCTTGACTATAGGCGTTGGACCTCTGAAGGCGCCCGTGGTGGAGATATTTGTCTTGTTCTCTGACATATTGCCGGTCGAAGAAGACAAGGATCGTAGATTGATAAAATACTTGTCTACACAAACATAAGGGAGGTTGGTTGCATGTGTAGACTCAAATAGCTACCAAGCCCATCAAGTAGAAATTGTTCCTATTGTGTCGGGGCTTTGGCGGCTATAGCCGCAAGTAGAAGGGATCGGCTGTAAAAAGGTGTGAACCCCCTCGGATCCAGGTATCCGTTTACGCATTACTCGTAATATTACATTTAGAAAATGATCGTATTTGTATTGAAATTCAGGGGAATTTTTTTTGCGCTTCTGCAAATGACATTCACATTCAAACTAACAACCACATAACCAACAACAAGATGTGCCACCAAAATTTGTAAGCATTAATTTCCATATTGTTGGAGTATTTAGTTGTGCGCCTATTGAGTTGTAGATTGGTAAATGGATACCTCCGAGATCCATTTATCTCATCCATATGTTTAATCTCACATCTACCAGTAGTGGGACTTGGAGGCTCTGTGGAGGCTATACAAGGAGACATAGACCTCCAGTATTCATTGAGAAAAGAAATGCAATCCGTCCGTTGAGGGCTTCTCCCGTGGTTTCATTACGCTCCTTAGGGAGTAGGTTTCCACGTAAAATATCGTCTTATGTTCAAGTTTTCCATCTTTATTCTGATACGCTTTCGCATTCTCTATTTTCTAACATGGTACCTTGATGTTTTCATATTCTTATTTATGTTCGAGAGTTGATTATGGTGTTTAATTCTTAAAGATCTTTTTTACGAAGATCATGTTATTCGTTCAAGTTGAAAGGTTTTTTGAAACCCTAGTTCTGCTCGTCGCATCTCGATTCTCGTGCATGCAGATTCCCGTGCAGGCGATGCTTCTTCGAGATCTTCCAGGAGGCAGTGACCTACAGGCCTTAGCAGCACCAGATCCAAACGCAACTTCACGTCACCATGCAGCGATCCTAGGCTCCCACGTTCTGCAATCGCGATGAAGGAACCAGCAGAAGCCCTCCAGTCATGGCCATCTCCTTCTTGGATCCCAGCACCGCACGCATCTTCTTTCACGGCAGTTGTTCCTGTGGCCACTCTCCTCCAGTCACGCCATCGACAGAGATCGTCGCGCAAGAGGATCCAAGACCTCTCTGCGATCCTTCCAGTCGCTCCAGGCGACAGGTCTCTTCCGCGGTGCGCACCTGCTATCTTGCGGCGTACGCGATCGGTTCTCCAGACAGCAGACATATCTCGCAGCGCTCGCTACAACTCCAGGCGAGTCAAGCAGAACCCCAATCGAGGTCGATTCCTCCTCGCACAGCACCCCCCCCCCAGGGCCCCTCTAGGGCGGCGGGGATCGAAGAGGATTTGATTTCCCCAATTGGGAACCCTTTACAGCATTATTTTTAAAAAATTGGGGCCAAATGAACCCAACCGTGCGATGTTAAAAAAATATGTAGGGGCTATTTGGGGACTATTTGCTTGAAAGCCCGGGTGAAGAAAAAAAACTACAGTTATGTAAGCCTAAATGGGTCGTGAGTTACATCAGAGAGAGAGAGAGAGATTGGCCCGTGATTGGGTTGAGATTCAAGTTCAAAAAAAAGAAAAAAAAAAGAGCGTACAAAGAAAAGTTGTACGCAAAATATTCACAAAAAAGGAAAATGAGTTGCAAAAGCCATAAAAAATTGAACGGCTTAAAAAAGTGTTTCAAAAAAATTGGGACAACTTAAAAATAAATTGAAAAATATGAAGAAAAGCCACAAGAAATTTTTGAGAATGTTCATGTTTTCCCCATCTATCTTGTCTTCTCCCAACTTGGTCGACGATTGTCATTCCGACCAGTATGGGAGAAAGGGGACTATATGTAGTGTCACAGGTCTGTTGAGATTCTCCAAATACAGATATTCTAGACCAGCCATTAGTTCGGACTCTACAGATTTTATCAGATTTCAGACTCGACATTCAAATTGATTAGAGTCCAAGTTTGAGGCACTCCATGTTTGAGTGGCCCATTTTTCGAGTTCTCTAGAGAGAGACTCATCTTCAGACACGCAAATGTATGCGGTCTTTTCAGATGTGCACACGTGTTCCATCATTTGTTCGTGGTCTCCATCATTCTTGTTGTTTCGACCAGAGTTTTCATGTGAGACATAGGGACTCCATAGTAGAGGATTGTTCCCTATACCATGTGGGCAAGGGTTTTTATGTGGTATCATAGGTACTCCAGGGTAGGGTGCCATTCTCTGTGCCAGATGGCAGAGATTCGATTTTCTGACGAGGCGACTTCTTCAGACTTCATTCTCCAGCGACCGTGGACTCCGACGAGGATTGCACCTCCACGACCCTTTCAGTTCGGTCCTTTTCAGAGATGGAGAAGTTGTCCACATGGTGTGGCAGACCAGAGTACTCCGACGAGGAGACTCATTTCAGTTGCAGTGACTCTGACAGTCGCAGTTCAGAGCACATGCTCTCCAACGACGAGATTCAGTTGATTACACTCCAACCTGTTCGTCCTCCCCACATGCAAGGCATGAGAAGCAGCGTCCTCAACAGCATCCGACAATTGTGTACGTTGAGTTGATATTGTTTGTAGTGTCATGTAGCGTGAGTTGAGTTTTTTCTGTTTGCCCAAGCTGAGCATTGCAGGCTCCATCTTGAGGGGGGTGTTGGAGTATTTGGTTGTGCGAGTATTGAGTTGTAGATGGGTAAATGGATACCTCCAGGATCCATTTATCCCATCCATATGTTTAGTCTCACATCTACCAGTGGTGGAACTTGAAGGCTCTGTGGAGGTTATATAAGGAGCTCCATACGTCCTGTATCCATTGAGAAAAAGGAATGCAATATCCGCCCCTTTGAGGGCTTCTCCCGTGATTTCATCCCACTCCTTAGGGAGTAGGGTTCCACGTAAAATCACGTTTTATGTTCAAGTTTTCTATCTTTATTCTGATACGCTTCTGCATTCTCTATTTTCTAATACACACATGTACAAAAGAAGTTAATAGTACATACACATATTTCTAAAGACTGAAGAGAAAGAAAGCATTTTACATCATAACTGAACAAAAAAATGTAACAACTACAACTGTACCGTCTGGTGTAGCAACGAATGTCAAGAATCATCAATCAGCTACAGAGTTGCATGCTCCTTACCTGCCAAGATATGAAAGGCACAAGAGACGTCAGCGAGTGTTGATACATCTTGAAAATTTGTTAAAACTAGCATACATTTATGGTGGTTGCAAAAGAAACACGTAGCAAGAAATAAACAACTAAAAATTAACAACTACTTAATTTGAAAAGGTTTTAAAACTATATTGAGGGAATGCCCCAAATTCATGCATTACATTTTATATGTCACATTCTTATATAGTAGTTAATTACTCATACGTAATTATATTAATCTCTTATTATTTAGATATCATATTATGGATTGTAACGATAGGGAAGATGAGGTTTTGAATTGATTCATGATTTTATACAAATTCACAAGATTAGTAGATAGTTTGTGGTCTTGGTCTGTGTGTGACTTCACACTATGACTCTAAAGCGTGAAAAGTATCTTACGGTTGGAATGTCTCCGTAGGCATGCGATGAGGTATAGTGCATCCTAATTAAATTCCTAACATGTCTACTAACTTTCTATATATTCATGGTGTTGAGAAGTGGAATGGATGTGATGTTTATTCCATAGAGCTAGGGTCTCTTATATAGAGAAAAAAACCCTAAAGAGTACAAGAGTTACGGAACCCGAAGGGTCACGAGGGGTTACGGAACTCGAAGGGTCACAGATGATTACGGAACCCGAAGGGTCACGAGAGGTTATGGAACCTGAAGGGTTACAAGCATAAATGTAAATCTAATAACTCTAACTCTCCCCCTCAAGCTAGAGCTGAGAAAGATGTAGCTTGTAACAAAAAGAAAAAGTATACACCACATCATCACACGATGCATCATAAGAACATATGTCCACTGCTGGTAGAAGACCTCGCTCAAGGACGGGTTTACGGCTTTCAGGTCACCGGAACGTATCTCCACCATGTGTGTAGAGTCGTTGCGATATCAAGTCATCGGAACATATCTTTGTCGTTCCTGTAGGTCACCGGAACATATCTCTGTTATGCCTGGAGAAGAATCGTTGTAGAAGAAGTCCAGTGCGGAGTAGTAGTCGGATCGTAAAAGAAGAAGTATATACCCTGACGAAGAAGTCGATGCTCGATGAAGACGGATGACCTGAGTAGTAGTCTGGAGTGTTGGTTTGTCAGTCGTATTAGGGTAGCAGAAGTCCTGAAGAATCATCTCTGACTCCCCCTTTCTCCCATACTTGATAGAATAAAGAGTACGTAACATCAAGTTGGGAGAAATACGTCGTGGTGAAGCAGGGGTTGTAGAAGGAGGGGCTCCAGATGGTGTCGGTGATGTAGGAGGTGCGACTGAAGTTACTAGAGCCTTGGGCAGTGCTTTAGGTGCCGTGGATGTGGCAGCTGGTGTTGTTGGAGACACAGATTGCCTTACGCAAGACCATCAAATCCATAGGTGATGCAGGAGGTCCAGCTCTCTCTCCTTGTCGGCAGAGAGAGGGCTGGTGGTGGTGGCGGATTTAGGGTATTTTCGGTCTAAGATCCTCGCTCCGATACCATGTTGAGAAGTGGAACGGATGTGATGTTTATTCCATAGAGCTAGGGTCTCTTATATAGAGAGAAAACCCTAGAGAGTACAAGAGCAATGGAACCCGAAGAGTCACAGGGGGTTACGGGACTCGAAGGGTCACAGATGATTACGGAACCCGAAGGGTCATGAGAGGTTACGGAGCCCGAAGGGTTACAAGCATAAATGTAAATCTAATAACTCTAACACATGGTAGTAATCGATGATTTGGTGATAATTGATGGTTAATAATGATTAATGATTTTATGGCATGTTTGATTGCAGTCAACTCTAATCAATACTAACATAACTGATCTCAACTCTTAGTCATATTCTACTGTAACCCTAGATGATTCAAATGTATCCATAGATGATTTAGATGTAGCATCACCAATCCTCTTGGCAGAAAGTAACCAAAACTCAAGCGATGAGTAAGTCTCCTAAGAGACTCTTCCGTCTCGCTCTCTAATTGAAAGTGTGGTCCAATAGAGGATAGGTTTACTTCAAAACTACGCCACTAAGACGGATGAGAGGGACTCTCCGAAAAAGTCACTCTAGAAATCGGCCTGATTAGTACGAGCAAACGAGATCATAAGAAAAACTAGAACCGAGAGACCCCTAGCCTAGGTGCGCTAAAACAGAGGGTTAGCGGAACTAGTCAAAAGTTAGGATCCCAATGAGGTGTAAAAATATTGCGAGCTCGTAATTGTGAAAAGGACTGGGATCCTAGACCCATGCACTTAGCAGGCACTACCCTAACTGGGCTTCCTATCTCAAGCCCATATGAGAGTCATCATACCCTCGCACAGTCAGGTGTAAGGGTCACGATAACCGACACTATTAATTATTAGTTATCATTGATTCACCATTATCTTTTCTTCCTTGGCTACCCACTTCATTCTCAGCCCTGATTGTTGGTGACTATAAAGATCTAGGTCTTTTGGTCAATGATCTTAGTGATAGTGATCCATAGATAGTAGAGTATACCTGAAGGATGTTTATTTGTTATAGAATTGAATGATGTCATTGATTCAAAATGTGTAAGGTGTGCTTTTTGGTTTGTCTAAAATTCATTTACTAATAGTAGGGTTAGCATAACTATTACAGGATTTTGCGATCTATGACATTTGACCATGCCAGTGTGACAATAAGCCCCCTTCTTTTCTTTTCTTTTTTTTCTTTTTTTGTAAATTCTTCTAGTTGGGCAAGCACTGTAATTTGTTGAGTGGCCTCTCTTACAAACAATGTATACTCGTGGTGTTGAGTGGACCTTGCACTCGCATAAACTCGGCAAATGTCAAAAGAAATTCTAGTATACGGGCTAACGGATCGGGATTAGGCCCATTTTATTTTTTTCAAAATCTAGGCCCAAGCCCCTAACTCAGCCATGGCATGTCCCAAGCTTGGGTAAATGAGGAGGGTTGCGTTAGATAGCCAACAGCCAGCGTAAAACAATCAGAGACAATTTCCTAAATAGTACTTTTTTTAAAAAATACTATTTAAGAAGTTGCCTCATGACAATCGGATCTTTTCAACATAGATTTAAGCAAACAAACAGATTTTGTTGGGGCGTTCCCTACTTGCGACGCGTTGCATCACCCAAATGCAATGAAAAATTGGCAAGGGCCACTACATCATAGCCTGATGTAGTTCAAAATTTGCAAGGGTTCTCGCATGAGGAACGCATGTGGGTAATTAAGCTAGTTCTGTTGCATCACCGCCCGGATGCGGTCCAAAATTTATAAGGGTTCTCGCATAATGGATGCATGCGAGTAAAGAAGTTAGTCCAAAAGAGATTACAACGGAAGTTGCGGATTGGTAGTTGGAATATTGGCACTTTAACTGGAAAGTTGATGGAGATAGTGGATACGATGGAAAGAAGGAAGATTCATATACTATGTCTTCAAGAGACTAAATGGGTTGGAGAGAAAGAAAGGGAGATTGAGAAGACAAGCTTTAAACTTTGGTATTCAGATAAAGATAAGGGTAGAAACGGTGTTGGAGTGGTTGTCCATAAGAATTTAAAGGATTGTGTGGTTGAGGTGAAAAGATTCGGGGATCGAATTATTTTGCTAAAATTGGTGCTTGAAGAAGAAATTCTGAATATCATCTCAGTTTATGCACCGCAAATTGGTTTAGATGAAAGGACTAAACAAGCTTTTTGGGAGGATTTGGATAAGAGTCTACAAGGAATCCCACAAAGAGAGATGATTTGCATCGGTGGAGATCTTAATGGACGTGTGGGAAAAGATGCTTCAGGATATGCTAGTGTTCATGGGGGACATGGTTTTGGAGATAGAAATGAAGAGGGAAAAGCCATCTTGAATTTTGCAATGGCATATGATCTTTTCATGGAAAACACTCTCCTCAAGAAGAGGGAGGAACATTTAATTACTTATAAGAGTGGGCCAACTAGAACACAGATAGATTACTTTGCGTTGAGGAGAAGAGATAGGTTGTGTTGTAAAGACTGCAAAGTAATCCCAGGAGAGAGTTTGACAACCCAACATCGTTTGTTAGTCTTGGATGTACAAATGAAAGGTTGGTAAAGAAAAAGAGGGTTTCTAAGATAACTAGAACTAGATGGTGGAATCTTCCACTGAAGCAAGCGAGCTTCAGGGAGAAGGTTTTAGAAGACTTATCTTGGGATTGTAGCGGTAGTGCAAACGCGATGTGGGAAGCAGTAGCATCTTGTATCCGAAAGGTAGCCAAAGAGATTCTAGGCGAGTCAAAGGGAGGAGCTCCATGTCAAAAGGAGGCTTGGTGGTGGAGTGAAGGGGTGCAAGATAAGCTAAAAATAAAAAGAGCTTGCTTTAAAGCTATGTCTAAGGATAGAACAGAGGAAACTGTTACAGACTACAAAATAGATAAGAAGGAAGCAGAGAAGGCCGTAAGCGAAGCTAAGTCAAAAGCTTATGAAGTTTTGTATAAAAATCTCGACTCTAAGGAGGGACAGAATGATATATTCAGGTTGGCCAAAGCAAGAGAAAAAAAACCAAAGACCTTTCTCAAGTGAGATGCATTAAGGACGAGGAAGGTCATGTGCTTGTTACTCAAAAGGATATAAAGACTAGATGGGAGAAGTACTTCCATAAACTTTTCATTGGGGAAGGAAATAGAGATATCACTTTGGGTGATCTAGCTTGTAGTGAAAGTTACTTGAATCGTGCTTGTTGTAGACGGATACAAAGAAAGGAAGTAGATGAGGCTTTGAAGGTTATGAGACCTAGAAAAGGTGTAGGACCGGATGACATCCCTGTAGTATTATGGAGAGTTTTAGGTGAGCGTGGTTTGACTTGACTTACAAATCTATTCAATGTTATTGTTGAAGCAAGAAAATGCCTGAAGATTGAAGGAGGAGTATCGTGGTGCCTCTTTATAAGAATAAAGGAGACATTCAAAATTGTTCGAATTATAGAGGTATCAAGCTGATGTGTCACACTATGAAAATTTGGGAATGTGTGATCGAAAGAAGGTTGAGGCAAATTTCCAATGTAAAGGAAAACCAATTCGAATTCATGCTAGGTCGCTCAACGACTGAAGCCATCCATTTGCTGAGAACAATGGTGATTTATAGAGCTAAAAGGAACTCCACATGATCTTTATTGATTTGGAGAAGGCTTATGATTCTGTCCCACGAGAGATATTGTGGAGAGTGTTGGAGAAGAGACAAGTATCTGTCCTATACATTAACCTCATAAAGGACATGTATGATAGAGCTTTATCTTGTGTAAGGACCCCGTCTGGGAAGACTAGATATTTTGACATCAACATTGGTTTACATCAAGGTTCTGCTTTGAGTCCATTTCTTTTTACTTTGATTATGGATGATTGACCAGTCACATTCAGGATGAGTTACCTTGGTGTATGTTATTTGTTGATTATATTGTGCTAATTGACGAGACTAGAGATGGAGTAAATGAGAAGCTTGAGGTCTGGAGACATGAGTTGGAGACTAAAGGATTTCGTATAAGTAGGGCTAAGACGGAATATATGGAGTGCACCTTTGATGGAAGCAATGCTGAAGGAATCGAGGTGAAGATTGGTGACAATAACAATAAGAAGAGATATTCCTTTAGATATCTGGGATCTATTCTGCAACATGATGGGGAAAATTGACGGAGATGTTACTAATAGAATAAATGCAAGCTGGCTAAAGTGGAGGGGAGCCTCTGTTGTTCTCTCTGATAAGAAAATTCCTTTAAAGATTAAAGGAAAGTTTTGCAAAGCAGCCATGAGACCTGCTGTGCTTTATGGATCTAAATATTGGCATGTGAACCATAGACATGTGCAGAGAATGAATGTAGCAGAAATGGAAATGCTAAGGTGGATGTGTGGACACACACGTAAAGATCAGATTCGGAATGATGCAATCAGAAAGAAAGTTGGTGCAGCTCCGATCGAGGATAAGATGCGAGAAAATCGCTTAAGATGGTTTGTACATTTGCAAAGAAGATCAGCTGATGCACCAGTTAGGAGATGCGAGTGTTGGGATGTTGAGCCGGCTACGAGAGGGCGAGGACGGCCCAAGAAGTGTTGGAAAGAGATCATACGAAGGGATCTTAGTTTTGTGGATATAAGCCCGAGATTGGCCCAAGATAGATCTGAATGGAGGCAAAGAATCCATGTAGCCGACCTTACTTAATTGTGGGAAAAGGCTTTGTTGTTGTTGTAGGCCCAAGCCCAAGCCCGACCCAAAAATTGCGGGGTTGAGCTTGTTTTTATCTTCAAAATACACCACTCATCCCCAACAAAAATGTGTATTATGTACAGATGAAATATGTTTTACCACATTGATAATATTAAGGAATCATGATCACGATACGAATTTACAATATATAACAACATGCTTTGACCATGATGAATATATTACTAGTGTAATATAATTGTTTATAACATATGTCTGTTAACATGGTAAAATTAGTATCATGATGGCATATATAACAATGGTGGTTGTTAAATTTAATTAAATTATTATGTTCAGAATTAAATATCCATATGAATTCTATTATCACTCATATGCAGAAGTAATCAATCGAGCAGACGGGCCGAGCAGTTTGGGCCCTTGAAACAGGCCGAGCTAATGGCCGGGCTATTGGGCTTTCGTGTTGGGGCCCCATCAGACACGAACCCGGCCCGAATATATATTCGGGCTTGAATTAAGGCCCAAAGCCCAGTCCAATTATTTGCGGACTCGAGTTCGGGCTGGGTTACATGGGCCGTATTTTGGGTCGGGTCGGGCTGGTCCGACCCAACGCTCAGCCCTCATACACACACAGAGATATGTAAACTTGAGACCACGCACACAGCAACGCTGCCATTGTACACCACTATGCTTATTAGACAATGAACAGAAATAAAGTTCATTACTCCATTATCTAGATTTTACAGGACTATCTTATCCTAACAAATAAGTGATGGCAATAGATATCCTCACCAATGTAATTTGATTGTTATAATTATGAGCACAATTTATATATCGAGAGTAACTGTGGTAACTTCTCATGTAAGACAAGCTTGAATACTCTCACAATTATGAATAGTCCACAGTAGGCATACTTTTCTACATTTCGTTTTGAGGTTGAACCTTTCTATAACATGCCATGCCTGAAATCTGCAGGACATGCCAGATGCATTTTTAGGCATAATCTGCATTGTATATCTGAACCTAATGAGAAGGATTTCTAAGGCCATAGCAAGGAAGATGAAAGAAGAGAAGCTCCTAGAGGAACTAGAGGAATTAAAAGATCCTAAGCTAGATATAGATATAGAATCTATCAACGAGAAAGAGAAATATATAATGAGATGTATCCAACAACAGACTAATAGCATGCATCCGTTACCTAAAAATTCAAATTCCAGAGCCTCCTTTGATATTCAAAAGCAGAGATTTAGCTGCAGTTCTCCAATTATTTTACCTATCATCTATCTATGTACTATGTACTAAGCCTTCTCCCACTATAAGTAGGGTCGGCTACATGGATTCTTGCTCAAATCCATGTTGAAAGATTCGATTATTTTTTACGTTGACAGTCGACTACCTAACGCAACCCCTGCAAGAGTGGGATTTGAACCCTGGTCTTTTGTATGGTAGACACACTTTACTACCACAAAACCAGTAAGTTATCATCTAATTCCAGTTTATCCATTCTCATATGGATAAAAAAAATCAAACACCACTAACAAGAACAACAACAAACCCATTCAATGGTACCATCCTACTCCACAGAACCTCAAAAAGGAAATAGACAGTAATATGGAATTAAACATTGTAGCAAATACATGCTATGGCGACAAAGAATAGGGAGGAATTGTACTTTATTTTGGGTCCAAATTTTGGAGGAATTGAGGCTGCCTTGCATGCAGTGATGATCAACTACAAACTCCAGGGAATCTTCTATCAGTAGCTACAGCAAAATCTCTTTTAAGTGAAGAGAGACAGTAGCTTTTAGTTTTTTTTTAAGTCAAAAACAAGGGGGAGACACTCAGTGGTGTTCACCCGAATATATTAGATAAAAAAGAAAGGAAAAAAGGGAGTACACAAACACAACCAGAAAGACTGTACAAAGGGGCGATACAGCCCCCAACAACCAAAAAAACGAGATGAGGCCTAAACTGCACCCCACTCCTCCACCAATCTCCCACAGCGGATAAGCACGTTTTCTTTGTAGAAGCGCTGGTCCGAGAATAAGGCCTCATTTCTCCCAAGCCAAATCGACCAGAGCCTCGCCACTGGAATCAAAAGTTCCCTTCTAACTCTGTTTCTGTTGAGAACCAAGGAACCACATAAGGCAATCGAGTCATCCGTTCTCACCCACTCCACCTCTGGATCCTCGCAAATCCCTCTAACCGAGGGACACTCGAAGAATAGATGTTCCAAAGTTTCCACCGCCGAAATGCAAAGCACACATAAGTTGGAAATATTGGCCACGTACGGTAGCTTTTAGTTGTTATTCTACTGTCGGTCACGGTAGCATAATTTGGGCATTTTTCTGGGAACCGTCACCTTCTTGAGTTTCAGGCACAGTTTGGATATTGAGAAGGCTTTGGGATTCTTCGGGAAAGAAAGTAGAAGGAAAGAGAAAAGTTCTCCCGTTGGAGTTGGGGAGAAGATGAAATAAAAAGTTCTTTGGGGAAGGTTCCTGGAACCTTCCTCTTGTGTATTAATTTTTGTATGGCATCATTGGTGACATCACATGGTGACATCATCAAGCGGATGTCATCAATGATGTCACTAAAATCTTGAAATAATTTCTCTTCCAATTCATATTTGAGTCAAATTCCTAAGTAGTACCTGGGATTTACTTAAATACCCAGGTTCTATGGAATATTTTTTTACTAAAAAACTACAGAGGTGTCGCATGTTGAACATGCGACACCCCTGAAGTGATTTTTTTACCCAGGAACTACATATATGTCGCATCTTTAATATGCGATGTAGATAACACATATTAAATATGCGATATCGGGCTTAAATAAGGACCGCGCGTATCGGTCTTGCCATTTCCCCACGCGATTGTTCCAGTGTCTCCCTGCCGCCCGCGACCTGCCACTTCGCCACCCCCCCCCGTTTTGATCTCCTCCTCTCTCAAAAACGCCCATTTTGATCACTCCTAGCCTCGCGGAACACTCCTTTTCCGTAGTTTCATTGGGTGGCACCGTCCTAGCCGTCACCGCCTCCCACTAGGGCTAAGCCGTTGTTGCAAACACTTAGACTGGGTAAATTTTTTCATCGTATTTCCAGTTTTTTCATTACGGTGGCGAATTTACTTTTATCTTATGTTCTTGTTTTTCACATTGTATAATCTAACATTGAAAATACAAAATTGCAGATGGATCCAGGCCTAATTGACCCATCTGTTTTGCATCTTCAGGAGCGACATCGTTCTCGTCGTGTTTAGGCTGGCGATGTAAGTAATTTTAATCATTGAGTTCCTTCATTTCGTTTTCCTTATAAATTTTTTTGTAGGAATCTTCATGGTTGCGTTGCCGACGACGTGAGACACATGTACGTCGGATTCCTTTGGATGATCGACTAGAGTCGTATGTTGCTCAGGCGGGCTTTGGATGCATTTCAGAACTGGAGTTCATTACCTTAGATTGGCATTTCGTGACCGCGTTGGTTGAATGCTGGAGACCGGAGACGCACATTTCCACATGGCTAGTGGGGAGATGTCCATCACCTTGCAGGATGTCGCATTCATCATGGGCCTGCGGATTGATGGACCCGTGGTTACTGGGGAGACGACACCTGGAGCCACATGGGCGGATATGTGCGAGGAACTGTTGGGTGTTAGGCCACTTCCAGCAGAGATCGTTGGCAGCAGGGTGTTAGCAAGTTGGCTAATCGCACAGTTTTCAGACTTGCCAGAAGATGCAAACGAGATGGTCGTACAGAGACATGCTAGAGCCTACATCTTGCAGTTGCTTGGTGGAGTCCTATTCACAGACAAGTCAGGATCATTGGTATCACTTATCGCTCTACCTCATCTACATGATTTCGAGTACTCTGGGACATTGAGCTGGGGATCCGCCGTACTTGCATATCTATATAGACACCTTTGTTTAGCAGCGGATATGACGACCGAAGAGATTTGAGGCTCGGTGATACTCCTTCAGCCTTGGGCATGGGAGCATTTCCCCCACATTGCTCCAGTTGTGATGGAAGGCAGAGAATGGCACGGACGCCCGTTAGGAGTCCGCTGGGCAACGGCGTTTGCCCATCGTCGACAGCCTACACACGTGGTGAGACCATACCGGGACACTTCTGACATGCAGACACCCGAGCAGGTACTTTTACATTCACAACTTGCTTCAACCTCAACTAAAATAATTACTAATGTCAGTGTAATTTTGTCATTCAGATATTGTGGACGCCATACACCGAGGACATCCGCGCAGGTCTCCTTGCCAACTGTCTTGAAGGCGAGTGCATTTGGAGAGCGTGTGTCCCGTTGATATACTTCCACATTATGGAGTATTACTTCCCCGATCGATTCTTGAGACAATTTGGCGGCCTTCAAGACGTTCCACGACAATGCTTCACATTTGAGGAACTACATGCAATCGATTTGAGGGGGAAGGTGCATGTGAATTGGAGGGAGAAACACTGGTTGTACATTAGCCAATGGGATGACCACGAAGGTAGTATCGTTGATATCGATCGGTCCAATGGGATATTTGCGACGTCCGCATACGAGCAATGGTATCGGACTATTACTAGAAGATTTGTCGGACGATTGGGTGCAACTCTGGCAAGCAACATAAGTGCTTGGTTAAACTTTGTGGGAAATTAATTTAAAAAGATTGCTACAAATTTACCTCTATATTTTTTTGGAATGCAGCTCGCCAAGTGGAGCCGTGTTTACGATATTGGACATGAGGAATGTCGCGAGATTGCGACACAGACAAAGGCAGAAATGACGCAGTGGATGACGTTTCAATTTGCAGATGCAGTCACAATACATGACGAGCATGCTGACGTGGCTCGGGCAGAAGCAAGGCGAGGAAGGGTAAGAGGAAGAGGAAGGGGTCGGGGAAGGGTGCGTGAACAAGTGGCGGAACCCATGGACTATGAAGAAGCCGCTGCGGTAGATGAGAACCTTGCGCTAAGAGACTTCGTCACACCTGCCGCCGAGCGACCACGAGACGACATGCCAACGCCTCAGGCACCGTTGAGGCATGGATTCAATGCCAGAGAAACACAACCAACTTACTGCACGCTCACGCCGCCGCCGATGCCAACCTTCGACGAAGATGTTGCTGGTTCCTCTCAAATCTACATGATAGACGAGGCGAACCGTCTGTTAACCTTCCATCGTCCTGATCCAACGATAACGTACCAGCGGAGGAAGAAGCGTTGAGTTGTAACCTTGTAGTTGTTATTGTGATACAAAAATGTAGTGTATATCCATGGACAAACAATTCTATATATATAAAATGTTTGGAATGTCTAGATGTATTACAATATTTTTCCTTTGTGAATGTATTTGTGCATTGAATGTGTGTATTTGGTTTCTTGTCGTAAGATGACTACGGACCAAACAAACAACTTCAAAACATCATAAATACATAGTTGCACTGTCATTTTCCAGGGTTTTTCTCATATGTCGCATGTTCAACATGCGACATATGAGAAAGTCCCTGGAATCTTTCCAGGAACTTTCTTATATAACACATGTCTAACATGCGACATATAAGAAAGTGCCTGAAACGATTCCACGAACTTTCTTACATAACGCATGTCTAACGTGCGACATATAAGAATAGTTCATTGGTCTCATGGAAGAGTAAGAAACAAACTGTTGTCGCTTGGCCTAGCGTTGAATCAGAATATAGGGCCATGACCCAGGGGAGTACAGAAATGATGTGGGTCAAGTCTGTCCTGACTGATCTAACAATTGAGGTGCCTCTTCCTATGCATATCAAATGTGATAATCAAGCAACCTTGTTCATAGCTAATAATCCAGCATTTCATGAGAGAACAAAGCACATTGAGGTAGACTGTCACTACATTCATGACTTGATCCAAAAGGGGCTTATTTCAACGTCTTATGTTGCTTCAGGTGATCAGATTGCAGATATGTTCACCAAAGCTCTTGCAAGAGGTCCATTTCATCACTGTTGTTCCAAGCTCAGCATAATAGATATATATGCGCTCCAGCTTGAGAGGGAGTGTTAAGATTCTTATGCTACATTGTCTTTATTTATATTGTTCATTTCTTTTATCTTGTTTATGCAGTTTACCCTTTGAGCTTTTCTCCTATGTAAGAGAGCTCTAGGGGTTAGATGGAATACAACTTAATCTTTTCCTTTACATTCAATATTAATTGAATATAATTGGCCACTCGGACTCCTAATCGGGTCGGTTTTGGGTTTGTGTGGACCTAGATGTTACAAAAGGGATGGTGGGTCCGACCGCAGGGACGGGTTCTACCGCAGGGGAGGGACGGTAGGGAGGTTCGGCCACAAATGGGAGAGGCGACGGGCAGTGGCTGTGCCGCGGGCGGTTGTGCCGTAGACAACAGGCGACGGTGCCGACCAGCGATTGTGCTACGGGCGGCGGACGGTGATGTCGCGAGAGGGTTTGAGGTAGGGCTAGGGTTAGGATTTCGGGTACAAGAGCTCCAGTCTAGGATCACCGCTCTTTTACCATGTTGGAAAAATGAGAAACTTGTTTATTCCTTGAGCCCTAGACTCTTTTATATAAAGGAGAGGCCTATGGGAAAATCGCATAAAATAAACAAGAGGAAAAGAAAATAGATAAACTAGTACAGAAATGTAGAAATGAGGAATCTCATTACTCAGCATGGGCTAAAATTCATGAAAGAAAAAGACAGGGAAGCCCTCAAGACTAGGAGCACCATCCACATTCAGACTTCAGACAGCAAATTTCACCTCCACCATGGTAAAGCTCCGCTCAAGATTGCAGGCGTATACCTCAGGGAGGCGAGTCGCCCCCGGCCAATCCATATCCACGGCCTAGTCTCCTGCCTTCCGGAGAAATCGAGAAAGTAATCTGCAATAGCCCTGCCCACGTCAATGTCTCCCTTAACGCGAGTGTTGTTCACCAGCATGGATCGGAGTAAGTTATGTCGTCTTCTTCCGCTAGCCAGCCGGTCGGAATATGATGTGTTTGTGTCTCCATCCCTGATCCAGCACTGTTTAGATCTCTGCCACCATTTTGTAACATGTTTTTTTGTCTTAAGACTCAATTACCTTAAGGTCGTAGCTCTCTCAGCCAATTCATCCTCCTTGAGTTCTCTCATATCCTAAAGTTCATCAAGTCGATGCAATTCAATCTCAACCGACATACGACATATCGGACTCGCTTCTCTAACTACTTTCTTGTAAGAGCAAAGAAATTTTTGCAAAGAGGATAGTTTCTGCGCCAAATGAAATGCAATAAACCCATAGGTAAGGGCAGAAGTCCGGTGATTTGAAACAATCTCCTTTAAAAAGTCCTCCAAGAGTCAGGCTCGCTCGAATCTGAAAAAGCTCTATGTCTACGAATCATTCCCAAAGTCCCAGATAAGAGGAGAGTGGTATGATCTAGTGCATAACCTGAAAGTGCAACATGACAGGGGATAAACAAACATTAGCTCTTGTGAGCTCAAAAAGCAGTCAATACGAGATCGCGACCTTGATCTCGTCCAAGTAAATCTAGTATCAATAGCATCAATCAGCTCGAGCTCCAGATCATCAATAAACTCGACAAAGGCCAGGGAGCCAGGATCCTGCCAACTGCGTGAGCGTGGACAGTCCGATGATAAGAGGGAGACATTAAGGTCTCCCCCGATCAACCAGGCAACACCAAGGAGGGCAACGCTAGCCGTACGAATGTCGACCCACAACTCATCTCTAACCGAGTGAAGGCAAGGACCATAAACACAAAACACCGTGAAGAGAGACCCATTAGCTCCATTCTCTAGGAGCACCGTGATAATATGCCTAGCGTGGATCTCGGAACGTGGAGAAGACAGAGGCTCTTTCCAAGCAATGATCAATCCCCTAGTGGAACCAATAGCATCGATACAACCATAACCCTTGATCGGGCCAACCCCCAGAGAATCCCACATCAAGCTACGACATGAGGGAAGCTAGGTCTCTTGAATAAGTACAATGTCACAATTCCATTCAGTAACGCGGCTCCTAATCGCACGCCGCTTCTCTGGGTCACCCAGCCCCCTAACATTCCAGGTTAAGATCTGCATTGAGTAACCTGACAAGAGCCCATGGTCCTCACCACCCCAGCCGCCGAAGCCACCACGGCCTTGGCATCGAAAATAACAAGCTCAGATGCCTTCCCTTCGGACTGTCTTCTTCTAGGCTTATAGCGCTTAGGCCTCCTTTCATCTTCTGATCCGGACCGTCGTGAATAAGCAGAAATAGCTGGAGCAACTGTTTCCGAATTATGAAGGCTCCCGCCGATGGTCTCCATCTCCAAATAATTTTAATAAGCTTTCAAAGCGAAAGAGGACTCTCCTTCGAGAAAAGGATTCTTGCATCCGGATCGATCGTCCGCCAATTCAGGGGGGAGGGCAACTACCTCATGCTTCAGAGGTTCATCCATGGTTTTGGTGTCTAGAGCCCCCAACAACAAAGGCTCAAAGTCGAGATCTGGAAGATGCTCTTGTTGAAATGGTCTGCTTCACTGGCCGAGATGCGAGTTTGGGTTTATTGAACCATCGGTTCCCTAGTTCGACTCCAAGGCAGGTCCGAAGGCAGACGCGACCAGGATCCAAAATGAACGGATCTCCAATCAACAGCAAAGCTGACCGGATCCAAGATAATCCCAACAGACGCAAGAACGTCCGCCTCGGAATGGAAGGCGGAGGAGGAAAATTCTTGTAGGGGGCAAGTTATTATAGTTATTAAGTGTAAACGGTCGGAAAAATTTTTGTGTGTTATGTACCGTAGGTAAGCCGCGGCTTTGGTTAAGGAAGAGCCGCTTCTTCAAGAGGCGGCTTTAGTGAAAGCCACCTCTTGAAGAGGCGGCTCTGTTCGGGCATAAACCCAACGGGCTCGGCCAGAACGCACCCACGAGTTCAAAACCTCCCATCCTCCTCCGCCCAAGCGCCCTCCGTCTCCTCCAAGCTTGCTCGGCCTCCCCCTACCGCCGCCCTCTGCTCTCCGGCCATCTTGCCAACATCCGTTGGCCTCCTTTCCGCTATTCATCTCCTTCTCCACCTCAAGGAAGGTATGATATAATATTGGTTTAGGGTTTTGGCTACATGTTTAGGGTTTAAAAGATTGTTTGAAATAATTTCTTCACTCTAATACATTGATGTCGACGTAATGGTATGTAGGATGTCTGGAGAAGTTCGTTGTTTCTGTCACTGTAGGGGTACAATATCGAAGTCTAGTAAAGACGTGACCTATGTAGGAGGTCGTATGAAAACCATCAAAATTGGTCACGAAATGTCATTCTCGGGACTGATTGAGCACATTAAGTCCGTCTTCAGGTTGGATTTATCGCAAGGACTTGAGTTACAGGTGTTTCATAAAATGTCCCAAGATGGAGCAAGTTTTTATATTGGGTGTGTCGAGTATGATGATGATGTCCGAGAGATTGTCGAATATGTTGAGGAGATGGGTGTTGCGTATCGGCCCGTGATATTTACTGTCGTTGTCTCTATACCCGGATCCGAACCTCAAGTTTCTGTACCGCAAGGTGTATCCATACCTCAAGTTTCTGTATCGTAAGGTGGATCCATACCTCCAGTTTATGCTCCCGTGGTAAACATGGATCCTGTTAATGATCCGGAACTGGACAGGTTAATGGAACCCTCGCCACAGAATACAGATGATGAAATGGAAAATGGTGACAATGAGGAGGAGGATCATCATCTTGGAACCCGTATCGTGTCTGACATTCCATTTTTGAACTTCAGAGGTGGTGATGACTATATTCTGAATGGCGAAGATTGCATGTATTGTGATGATGGGATTAGTCTGAGTAACGAGTTGAACAGGCTAGAGGTTGTTTATGGAAATTGCGTGGTCATCGTAGACCAATAGATGGTCAGTTTGTTGTCTCAATGGTTGAGAAGCCGCATACTTGCTTGAATCGTGCTGTTAATCAAGACCATCCTCAGCTGGATTGCAACTTCATGGCATTCAGATTCTTGAATCAAATAAAAATATCTCCATCAGTCAAGGTTTCATTTCTTCAGACATTAATTCAAGATGATTTTGGTTTCCATGTGAGTAGAAGACGAGTTTGGGACGCAAGAAGGAAATGCATTGAGATGGTATACAGCGATTGGAAGAAATCTTACAACGAACTTCCCTATCTTTTTAGGGCATTTGAGGAGGCTATTCCTGGTTCGGTTACAGATATTGACACAACAACAGTGGACCAAGGGGAGCTATTTGAGAGGACCTTCTGGGTATTTGGACCTTGTATTGAGACATTCAGACACTGCAAGCCCATTGTTAGTGTGGATGGTACACACATGTATGGAAGGTACAAGCAGAAGATCCTTATTGCTTGCTCGAGCGATGCAGCGAACCACATTTTAATGTTGGCTTTTGCGTTTGTCAACGAGGAGGATGGTCCTAGTTGGGCGTGGTTTCTGGAGAGGCTACGTTTGTATGTTTTCCGTGATCGGGCTGGACCTATTTGTTTGTTATCAGACCGTGCTCCTGGGATACGACGCAAAGTAAAATGTGACAAGAGTACCCTTGCACATGTATGAGGTTGTCACATGACAATGCATGAAGGAATGCGACGAGAATGCTGCAAAGTGGTTTGACACAATGATTGTCCAAAGGAACGTTGGACAGTTGCATTTGATGGTGGCTACAGATTTGGTTACACAACCACAAACTTCTCTGAGAGTTACAATGCCGTTCTTAAAGAATCAAGAAGTCTACCAGTTGCGGCATTGGTGTTAAAGACGTACTACAACTGCATTAGCTACTTTTGTGACCGTCAGGAGGAGGCGCATAATTGTATTGTACGGGGTGAGAAATACACCAAATACGCGCATGACGTGTTGAAGCGTTGGATCGACAGAAGTAATGGCCACCGTTGTTTTCGCATACAAGGAGCATCCTTGCACATGTATGAGGTCGTCACAGGACAACGCATGACACAATTTGGTCTAAAAGGTGGAAAGAAGAAAACTGTCTTGGTTAGCGATGCATCGTGTACATGTCAGAAATGACAAACTCACAGAATCCCTTGTTCTCATGCATGTGTCGTCCTATCTAACTTGAACACAGATGTGGAAGAATATGTTGGCCCGTGGTATACATGGCAAGCTCAGTCTCACATTTACGAAGGGTTGTTCTACCCTATTGGTGACAGGGACAAGTGGCCCAGTTTCGACCACCCATTAGTTATTCCAGATGATAGCAGGATAAGGAAAAAGGGGCGACCAAAGAGTAAGAGGATTCACAATGAGATGGACATGAGGGAGAATACCGTGCAATCTCAATGCGGCTCTTGTGGTGTTGAAGGTCATAATAGGAGAAACACCATGCATGGAAGGACGTAAAATACATGCGATATCTGTGGGGGATTGGGTCATAACAGGAGGAAGTGTCCAAACAGAGATAGTACGTGAATGATTTACTTGAATATCTTTTTAAATTTTTAAAATATAATGTCATTGTTTAGTTGTTTCTAATGTTGTTTATGAACAGATGGAGCCGGGCCCAGTTGACCGTTCTCTTTTACGACAGCAGAGGGAGCACCGTTCGACTGTTGTTTGGGCAGGGGATGTAAGTACAATTTTCATATGTATTCACATTATATTGCCTTGAATTATTTTCATAATCTATATATTGCCTTGAATTATTTTCCAGGTGACGAGATGCCTACGGTGCCGACGACGGAAGAGCACACCGAGGCATGTCCCCTTGGACGAGCGCATAGTTCCCCACATTTGCGTAGCGGGTTTTTTGGGCGTAATGCTGATGAATCTCGTATTCATCATGCTAAAAGCCACTTATTAAAATCCCTGCTTAAACAAACCAATAAAAATCACCTCTAATTCTTTGATTTTATCATGTACTATATTGTGTATAAATTACCATTAATTTATTGTATTTAATTTCCCTTATTTTTCTGTAATTATTTTATCATTTAAAAATCCCTAAAAATTAGGTAGACACTTTGTCTATAATTCACTGACCTTTAAAACCACTAAAAAAATATACAAAAACAACTCAAAACCACAAAATCGGTGTTTTTATCCCCTTAAAAATACCCCCAAAAATAGTTTTTGTACATATGACCTCTTTTGGCTTTTTGACCAACATGAAAGTTGTAGATCTCATCGAGGTGAGCAACTTTCATGTTTTGACTTTTTCCAAATTCGGCCTCTAACTATTTCTTTTATATTTTTCTTTGTATTTATTTTTAAATTGCTCTAATTGGGCCACGTGGCGCCCTCTGGGCCGCCCACGTGGCCCGCTTCATCTTCCGCCACCCGGCCCTCTCCTGGGCCGTTGGATCATTCCATCCCCGCCTCCATCTTCACCGTTCATCATGCATCATCCCTCAGCCGCCCGATCTGATCTCATCAATTCAATCCACGTCACCTCTTCACCTTCCACCGTTAAATCTATCCCATCAATTCAATCCCAACCGATCGCCTTCGCCTAACTCCTAGTCACACGATCAGATCCTAAGGATCTGATCGTGGCCCTCCGCTCACGAGCTCATTCCAACCATTGGATCAAGATCCAACGGTTCAACCACCGTCGTCAACCTCGAGTAGCCCCGCTCCCAGGCGTTACAACCATTGCGTATCCTCCGCCCCCTTCCTTTTTTGGCCGCCATCTCCGGCTACCGCTCCCTCTCATAACGCCTCTCCCTCGAAACCCTTCCCTCCGTCTTCCTCGCGCGACCTCCATCAAGCCTCGCCATTATTCCCATCGCCATAAAACCCCCCTCGAAAACGTTCCTCCATCACCGTAACCTCCGACCTCCTCCACCTATAAAACCCCCTCCCCCGCCACTGGAGCCACTGTCCACCATTCTTGGCTCTTATCCTAGCCTCCTCCGCCCCTCCGGTGACAGCGGAGGGGCGGAACGTTGAAGCGACAACGGGTATTTGCTGGTGTCGACCCTCGGCGCTCCGCCGCCGAGTAGCAGTGGCTCCGGCCACCTTCGAGCTCCCTGCCAAGGCCGTGCAGGCTGGGCGACTACCCTGAGCTCCGATGAGCTCATCCCCAGGTCATTCCCTTCCGCCAACACCTCGCTCCGGCGAGGTAAGTTTCCTTTAATTTTCCCTTAATTTTCACGACTTCGCAGCTCCACTCCACTGTCACCTGACCATCTCACAACCTTCGCCACACCACCTGCATCTCCGCCCGCTACTCCGCTCACCCTCCTCGTTCTCCGTAACCTCGTTCACATCCACCCCACCTTCTCTGAAGCTCGTCGGAGAAGAGACCTCTGGGCCTCCATTCCAGTCGCCCCAAGGCCCCCAGCCCACTCACCGTTCACTCCCACGCACTTCACCAACACACGCTTCGGCTATCTAACTTACAGAAACTTCAATGATCGGACTCGGCCACCCCTCGCCGGTCTCGAGTCCCCACTCCGATAGCCAAGCCTCGCCGAGCTGTTCCAGACCTCCACAGAGCTCCGCAATGGCTCCAACATCTCCGCTTGGCCTCCAACAGTCTTCCCCGACCTTCAGAGCGCCTTGCGAGGCGAGGCGGAGCTATCAGCAGCCCACCGGATCCCCGCCTCTTCCGGTAGGCCACGGCAGAGGAAGACGAAGCAGATACCGTCCGATCGATTCGATCGGATGGCCTAGATGATGCCACGTGGCGACTCAAGACTCCACCCGAGCCTCCAATCCGAATCTATAGGCTTGGGTGGACCGAACCTAGAGCTGAACCTCCACCAGCTTCCACGTGGTCCCGAAGCTGAAGGTTCGCCCGAGCCTAGGCGCCTCACGTGCGAGGCACGTAGGACCTGGGTAAATTGCAGAAATGACCCTGGAAGAAATCGAAATTGCAGTTTGGTCCCCCAGGCACATGCCTCACGTGCGCACCTGGGGTTATTTACAGGGAAGCCCTCATGGTTTGGAAGAAATACAAATAGGCCCCCGTGCGCAAATGGAGAAATTACGAAATGGCCCAGGCGGTTTTCGGTATTTACATTTAGGTCCTTCCAGGGACCTAAATGTAATAGTTATCCTTTATTTTTCTTGCATTTTTATTACATTTATGCCCTTGCACTGTTTTTAGCATAACTTGAGCATCGTAGGTCCGAATTGCATGATTTTAGTGTCGTTTTGATCCTTATTTTGTCCTCTACATTTTAGCATGCTTAATTGTCTCATTTGCTCCTGTTAATTAAAGTGAATTTTTATGAGGAAAGTGAGACCTTGCTCTACTTGTCTTGCTTGATTGAATGACCAATTTTTAGTGATGTGTTCAGATTGACGCTAATTTCATTATATATTCTGATGCTCATAATTTTAGGGTATAATTGTAGACTTTCATCTGTAAATAATTTCTCTTGCATATTCATCCACACATCTCTTTATAACTTGCATAAAAACAAAATAAAAAATGCATGCATCATGGCATTGCCTTGTAAATAGCACAGTTTTGCATAATTTGCATATGGACCTGAAATTGAGATTAATTGACATTGAACTTCACGAATCAAATTTCAAAAGCTATAATTAAGCAGCTGTGTCCCTGTGTTCGACCTTGGTAGACTTGCCAAGCATAAATATTCCACAGCATTCAAAGTCTGTGGTTTTTGCTGAACAAAATTCGCCTCCTGTACTACAGCATTATTTATATTTATTATAGAGGCGAATTTTACGCTCATCAAATGCAGATGGATTTCATATCCTTAGACTGGCACCTAATTACAGCTCTGGTGGAGAGATGGCGTTCCGAGACGCACACATTTCACATGCGCCACGGGGAGATGACAGTTACATTGCAGGATGTCGCGTACATATTTGGGTTGCAGATAGATGGTCAGGCAGTGATTGGTCCTACTACTTCTCCCAGTTGGGCAGGCTTGTATGAGCGGTTGCTTGGGGTCCGGCCAGAACGACCCAACATTGATGGTGCTCGAGTTCGCATGACTTGGCTACTGGAGCACTTCTCAGTTCTGCCAGAGGACGTCGATGAAGATACCATTCTGCGATACACACTGGCGTACATTCTACAGCTTTTTGGTGGTGTGATCTTTCCTGACAAGTCAGGAAACGAGGTCTCACTGATCTACCTACCTTTTTTGGAGGACCTGGAGACTTGTGGGACGTACAGTTGGGGCTCCGCTTGTTTGGCTTACTTATATAGGCAGTTATGTGTTGCATCGAAGGCTGATGCAGTAGAGATTGGTGGTCCCTTGATACTGTTACAGTTGTGGGCTTGGGAGCGATTCCCCCATATCGCTCCAGTCGTCCACCACCGACCTCTTTGGCAAGGGAAGCCCTTGGGGGCAAGATGGCATGCAGAGTTTGATATCTCAGCGGAATCGACACATGCGGTTCGACCATATAGGGATGCACTTGACCTACAACTAGATGAGCAGGTATTAAGTTAACACGTTATTATTTTTTTCAATTATACCGGTTTTTTTAATATTTCTAATTTAACGCAGGTGATATGGACTCCATATACAGAGGAGGTGTTGTCCATGTTACCATTGTATTGCCGTGGCAATGAGGATTTACATGTGGCTCGCGTCCCCTTGATTCATTTTTGTATTGTGGAGTTACACACACCGGACAGAGTCCTTCGACAGTTTGGTGGCATTCAGGGGGTTCCAATGGCTTGCGACACGTCAGCTCATTTGCATTCAATCGATCTCCGAGGGAAGAGCAACGTCGATTGGACGGAGTTACATGCAGTTTATATTAGACTATGGAACATCGTAGGGACTACGTGGTGTCAATGACTCCTATTTCATTGGGTGGACCAGATATGACCACCGACTACTTGCCATGGTATCGTCGAATTACAAGACGTTTCATTGGACGACATGGATGCACACTCGATTACACGGTAAGATAGCATTTACTTAAATTACATATTGTGGTATGATTTAACATGTTCTGACAACAGTTGCTCATATTACAGGTTTCTCAATTCGAGGAGATTGTTCGACTTTGCGATGACGGTGCTCCACGTATTAGAGACTTTGCAGGACCTTCACATCATTCACCCCTCCCGTTGTCCTTCTTTGGAGTTGAAGGAACCGAGATGACCAACATCGATGACATAGATCGCAACAGCCAACTGCATGGATTTGACCATAGAGCACCGGAGACCACCATGGCAGATGAAAGATCGGTCAAATTACAGTACAAAAGGAGGAGGGAGCGTAGACCATACAACGATATGTCGGCAATTTTTTGTAATGTAAAGCAAGCATGTAATTTATAGTGTTTGCAACTATTGCCTTGTCGTTTGCGTTATAAACCTTGTATACGAACAATTTACTATCTAATCTATGAATCTTGTCTTTTAACATTGTTCTAATATCATATTTTATATTACTTACTGTGAATGCACTTCGCCAATGTATGAATTTTTTTAAAAAAGGAGGAAGCAGCAGCTCTGCGAGCAGCAGAGCTGTTGCTTCTCTTTTTTTTCGATTCTGGCAAACAGCCACCTCTTCAAGAGGCGGCTTTGATTAATAGCCGCTTCTTCAAGAGGCGGCTTTCACTAAAGCCGCCTCTTGAAGAAGCGGCTCTTCCTTAACCAAAGCCGCCTCTTCAAGAGGCGGCTTACCTACGGTAACTAATAAAAAAAATTTGCCACTGTATACACTTAATAACTTTAATATCTTGCCCCCTACACGAATTTTCCTCGAAGGCGGAGCGTTTAGAGATCCCGCAGAATGTGACGGTGGGGGCGCAGTGGGTCGCCATTGGCGCAGCCGACGTGTCACAAACCCCCTGAATAGGTCAGTCAATCGCTTCTTTAATCCCATCCGAATCCACGGTTAGTGATAGCCCCTTCGAAACGGATGTTTTTGAATTCAAAACATGACCATCCACAATTGATAGCACCAAAGGATCCCTTGGGATCACTTGCATTGTGTTACAATAATTATGTTATTTAGATTTATTTATCCTGTTTCTGTAATTTACCCATAGAGCTTTTCTCCTATATAAGAGAGCTCTAGGGTTTGATTGAATATCATCTTGCTAATTCCCTTCAACATGGTATCAGAGCGACGGTCCTAGACCGGAGTTCTCGAAACCCTAACCCTACCCTACCCCACCCGCCGGCCTCTCTTTCTATCTCCTCCGATCGGCGCCGCCGCCTGGTCTGCCGCGTGTACGTACCGCCTCTTCTGAGATCGCGTGTGGCGGCGTGCCTCAGGTCCTCGCGCGTCGCTCCCAGGCCCACGCCTGCGCACCGCGCTCTCTTGCGCACCGCACCTTGCGCCTCTCCTGCGCACCGCGCTTCCTTGCGTGTGCGCTCCTCTGCACGGGGCTCCCTTCCGCCTAGCACCCCGCGCGTGCTGTGCACAGGCAGAGACCCCTGTGCCTACGCCCTTTCCCTGGTTGGCGCGCGCGTGAGTCTTCGGCGCAGCATCCTTCGTCTGTGCGTGCCATACACGTGCGTCTGGTGCGCGTGATTGGGGTGTAGTCCCACCAGTTCACGGTAAACGGACTAGTCAGAGGAACTCTCAAGGTATGGAGGGCGTTGTGGTTTGAGTCTACGTCCACAACGGCCTTCATAGATGTTCATGTAGACATCATTGTCTAGTCATGTAACCCCAGTTGCAGAATATTGTTGTCATCATGTCATACAACAAGGTAGATCTTCCGTCTCTGGGTGCCTTTAAAGGTCCAGCACCCGTTGTGAAAATGGTCGGCACGAACTATGAACTGTGGGCCATGCAGTTCATGAGTCTTATGCAATGCAATGGCAAGAAGCATATCCTCACACAAGAGGAACCTGCTGAGAAGACTGGGGTTAACGCCTCATGGGAGGCTGACGATGCATATGCACGTGTATGGCTATCGGGTACCGTGTCCATGGAGATAGCCAACGACATTCTGAGTCAACCCACTGCGAAGGCTATGTGGGATATCCTAGCTGCCACATATTCTCCGGCGAAGAACGAGTCCAAGATCTTACAACTCCAGCATGACATTTTCTCCTCGAAGCAGAACGGGCATCCTCTGCATACCCTGTATACCTCTCTGAGGGGTATGTTTGAGAAGCTACACGGGTACATTCCGTTGACAGCCACACCAGAACAGCTGAAGGCGTATAAGGACTCAGTGATGACAGGAGTATTTCTAGCAGCCCTTGATCAGGAGTACGATGCCGCCGGAGCGCAGATTCTTACAGATGCCACCATACCTCCTATGGAAGAGGCCTATCGCAGGTTGAGTAGACTCTCCATATCTCATGGTGGAGCTCAGACGCCCTCGGCCATGGCAGCGTCTCGTGGCAGGGGCGGATATCCACAGTTTCGAGGTAGAGGTGGTCGTGGCAGAGGAGGAGGTAACAGACCTCCTCGACAGCCGTGCACTTACTGTCGCAGGACTGGCCACACTGAGGAAACATGCTATTCTAAGCATGGGTTTCCTACTACTACAGCACGCGTGTCGGAGCAGACTCAGCAGGAAGGGGGTCCTTTCCATATTCCAGATCAGAGGTTTGAGGACTTAGTGGCGCGACTTAGAGAGATCATGCCTGCTCAGGGGCCAGCAAGTACTTCAGGATTTTCGGAGATAGCCGCTCAGCATCAGCATCCACGTCAGGTATAACATGTACTCTTACTAGTTGTTACAGAGCAGATCTATCCGAATGGATCATGATTCAGGAGCATCTCACCATTTATGTGGTGATAAGAAGCAATTAGATGGTTTTAATGCAACTCAGACAGGACGCTCTGTGGTGATAGCTGACGGGACACACTCTCCCATTACTGGTCAGGGGGAGGTCCAGTTGACCCCTGCGATACGGCTTCAGAATGTTCTTTATGCTCCCGATTTTTCAATGAATTTACTGTCAATTAGTCAAATCACTAAGGATTTACATTGCCGTGCCATATTTGACCCATCTGCTCTTGTGTTTCAGGACATCCTAACGGGCAGAGTGATTGGAACTGGCCGTGAGCAAGGGGGTCTCTGTAGACTGGTGCAGTCTCCTTATGTCGGTGTCTCTTCTGTGAGTGCTGGATCTGTCTCTCCTTACACATGGCATCTCCGCTTTGGTCATCTTCCGTTGCAAAAGATGGTCCCTATCCTTCCACAGATTTCTCCCAGGTCTACTTTTCAATGCGAGGCGTGTCAACTTGGAAAACATCACCGGTCATCTTTTCAGAGTCGTCTAGGTCCAAGTCGTCATGGTCTATTTGAGTTACTTCATTTTGATATTTGGGGTCCCAGTCGTGTCCCTGATCTTCAAGGGCACAGGTTTTATCTTGTTGCTGTCGATGATTGTTATAGGTTATCTTGGGTCTTTCTACTTAAAAATAAGTCTGATGCTGGACATGTTATTCAGTCTTTCATTATTGAGATAAAAAATATTTTCTCTACTGTAGTGAAGTTCATACGGTCTGACAATGCTCTAGAATTGTGTAGTACTCAACTATCTAAATTCCTTATGTCTCATGGGATTGTGCATCAGACGTCTTGTGCATATACCTCCCAACAGAATGGGGAGGCTGAAAGGAAACATCGTCATTTGTTGGATATTACCAGAACCCTTTTGATTCAGAGCCGTGCCCCTCACTCCTATTGGGGAGATGCGGTTCTAACTGCTTGCTATTTGGTTAACCGTATGCCTTCGTCAGTATTAGGGGAGAAGATCCCATTCTTGACTGCGTTTCTCGAGAAGGATCTTTTCTCCCTAACACCACGTGTTTTTGGGTCCGTTGCGTTTGTTCATTGCTTCTCTCCTGGTCTTGACAAGCTCTCTCCCAGAGCTGTCAAATGCGTGTTTGTGGGTTATTCCAAAACCCAAAAAGGATATCGGTGTTTTGATCCAGTTAAACGACGGTACTATGTCAGTGCAGATGTCACCTTCTTTGAGTCCATTATGTATTTTTCTCCTACAGGTGACAGACTCACTCACTCAGAGGAAGGAGACGATATCTATGTGCCTCCTCCTCCTCCATCTGTTCCATGCTCTACTCCACCACCACAATCTACTCCACCACCATCACAGCCTACTCCACCACCACCACCGCCACCACCAGCTACTACTTTTTATCCTCAGGTCTATCAGTGTCGGCCCTCTGCTCATGTACCTCCTCCATCTTCCAGCACGCCCGAGGTATGTACTGATCATTTAAGTTCTACTGATGGCACAGGTGATTTGCATGCGCAGATGGATGTACAAGGTACTGATGGTACTTTTACTACTCCAGTTGATGACCTAGATATCCCTATTGCCCATCGAAGGCAGAAGCGTGCGCGGACAATGAATCCCAAATATGGGATGGAGTTTGGATCTCAGGCTTCGTTGGAGCATTTATCCCCGGACTTTCGCCAGTTTGTTGTTGGGTTATCGTCAGTTGACATCCCACGGTCATATCAAGAGGCACTACAGAGCAGTCCGTGGCGTTTAGCTATGGAAGAGGAGATGGCGGCGTTGCAGTCGCGTGGTACGTGGAGTATTGTGCATCCTCCACCAGGTACGTCAATAGTGGGCAGCAAATGGGTCTTTACTGTTAAGCATAGGGCTGATGGTACGGTTGATAGATACAAAGCCAGGTTGATTGCTCGTGGGTTCACCCAAACATATGGGGTGGACTATCAGGAGATGTTTTCTCCAGTAGCACGTCATTCTACGTTACGGATTCTCATTGCAGTTGTTGTTGTCTGTGACTGGCCCCTGTTTCAGTTAGATGTCAAGAACGCTTTCTTATATGGTTACTTGCAGGAAGAGGTTTATATGCAGCAGCCACCAGGGTTTGCTGCTGAGGGGGAGTCCAGTATGGTGTGCCGTCTTCATAAGGCCATATATGGCCTGAAGCAGAGTCCACGAGCTTGGTTTCAGAAGCTCTCGGAGTTGATTGAACAAAAGGGCTTCGTCCGATCTACAGCAGATCATACTCTCTTTGTAAAGAGAGACCAACGATGTACTGTGATCATCTTAGTATATGTTGATGATATTGTTATCACTGGCAGTGATGAACAGGGCATTCAAGCAGCCAAGGATTTTCTTAGCAAGCAGTTTGTTACGAAGTATCTGGGTACACTTTGTTACTTTTTGGGATTGGAGTTTGCACGAAATGAGCAAGGCATGGTAATGACACAAAGGAAGTATGTTACTGATCTGTTATCTGAGACAGGTATGGCAGGATGTAGACCAGCTACTACTCCTATGGATCCTAATGTTAAACTTTATGATGATGACTCTGAGGAGGTGGACACGAGACGATATAGAGAGCTCGTGGGGAAGTTGTTGTATGTTACTATTACCCGACCGGATATAGCCTTTGCGGTGAATAGGGTAAGTCAATTCATGAAGCAACCCAGGCAGGCTCACATGAATGTTGTGTTTATGATATTGAGATATCTGAAGTCGTCTCCAGGTGCTGGTCTTCTGTTTAGAAGAAATACCTCTATATCTGTCACAGGTTGTGCTGATGCAGACTATGCTGGGTGCCCTAATGATAGAAAGTCTACTTCAGGCTTTATTGTATTTGTTGGCAGCTCACCAGTAGCTTGGAAGAGTAAGAAACAAACTGTCGTGGCTCGATCTAGTGCAGAGTTAGAATATAGGGCAATGGCCCAAGGTAGTGCTGAAATGATGTGGGTCAAATCTATTTTGAACGATTTAACTATTGAAGTACCTCTTCCTATGCATCTTAAATGTGATAATCAGGCAGCCTTGTTTATAGCCAATAATCCAGCCTTCCATGAAAGGACAACGCACATTGAAGTGGATTGTTATTATACATGGGACTTGATTCAAAAAGGGCTTATTTCTACTTCTTATATATCATCAGGAGAGCAGATTGCAGACATGTTCACCAAGGCTCTTGCTAGAGGCCCTTTTCATCTCTGTTGTTCCAAGCTGAGCATGTTAGATATATATGCTCCAGCTTGAGGGGGAGTGTTAGAATAATTATGTTATTTAGATTTATTTGTCCTGTTTCTGTAATTTACCCATAGAGCTTTTCTCCTATATAAGAGAGCTCTAGGGTTTGATTGAATATCATCTTGCTAATTCCCTTCAACACATTGAATGCTCCAGGCTGTAGTTGGAGGAAGACTAACTGGCCCCAGCTCCGGCCATCGTCGGCGGCAATGGCGGTGACACCGTTTCGACCGTGATGCGAAATCCTGCCCTACCAACATGCAAAGAGCACAAGATATCTTGTAGAATCCAGGTCTGGCCTTGGAAAGAGTATGGAAATATATTGTTCTGGAATGTTTAGATAGGTTAGTGATTATGCAGCATGTTTATATGGGCTGGAATGCGAAATCTTTCTGAAACATATTTAGATATGTGACTGGAATCCAGGTCTGGCCTTGGAAAGAGTTTTGGATATCTTGTAGAAAGGGCTAACAAAGAAGGGGTGGATAGATCTCATCCTGCTGTAAATATCTGGACTTCACGCCTGCAATGTATCCACATTTTTTTTTGAAATTAATGTATCCACATTTTTTAAAGTAACCGATCCATATGTCGAGAATGTGTTGTGTCATTATTCTAACTTTTGGATGGTGTAGGTGGCAACAATGGACAATTTATGCCTTAAAGCTCATCTTGTGAAGTTCTAAATTATATTTATCTAACTTCTGGTAATGCATTTTGTATCTCCACTTAGCAGCAATCGTGTTCCTTCTTCAATGAATTGCTATAGCAATGTGATCGCTTCTCAATTCCTTTCCCAAATAAGGATGTGTGTCTATTTCTGCTTTATATGAAGAACAATTATGCATCGTCCAATTACCCCAGTGGTTATTCTCTCAAAGGGACTTTAGAAATATAATCGATTTCTCCTGTGTAGTGGGTGCTCAGAATGCTGGGTGGCTTTCCTCAAGCATAGATCGAGCCTAACCATACCAAAAACTCACCTGCAATATGATTCTCCAACTTCTCTAGTTTTAACTAAAAGTTTCTTCATATCATTTTCCATCCCTGTGGTTAATTAACCACTAGTATGAAATTTCAACAAAGTATCAAGTAGATGAAATTCTTGGACAAGTATCAAGTACCAGAAAATGATGGTTAAGTAATTAATGCCGACAGATCAAAGCTAACTATATCAACATATTGTCCCATTTTATATTTATCAGCATCTTGAGGAAGAAACAAATGTTAAAGGAGGACAGGCTAACCTGCCAAAAGATAGTAAATAAGCTTCAAGATTGCCCAGTAAATATGTACAGTATATGCTTTGTAACAGTATGTATATGCTTTGTAACAGTATGTATATGAACATGAGCTGAAGATGGAAGCTACTTCACAATTTTATGATCCGTGATCTTTCGATCACTTCAAGCTTCTAAAAATAGTAACTGGACTGCAATGAAGAATGTCCGAAAGGTGACAGTAGATGATATAATGAGTTAACTATGGCTTTGCTACATTGCATAACTTATATCGAGAAACTGGTGTACACTACACATGGAAATTAGCCTTCCGTGTCCATCAACAAATTGCACCTTGACATTGCCCTTTCTTTAGTCTACAGCCTCTTCTTCCTTGTAACCAAGTATGCAACCGCACCTTCAATAACATCGTTCGTTCAACCCATCGTATATCACACACCACTTCTCTAGCTATGTGCTAGATTACGGATTAGCAGAGGTGCTATCCTCGCTTCATAAAAATATCACACTGAGTAATTATGCTAATACCACTAATTTTATAGAAAGCTTGGAAGTTACATAGAAATTGACGGGAGATGGGCAACAAGCTGCGCTGCCAATCCCTTTTGAATGGCAAATCCAATCCTTCGAAATACAACATTCATGGACTTAGGAACCATAACATTGCTATGCATGATTTTTTGAATCCTCTTAAGGAGCTCCACTGCTTCACTTGCCAAGAACCCAAATGTATCAAAACCAAAGGGGATGAATACATGTTGATTGTCAATGCAAGCTTAGCCACTTTAGCTAAGGCAGCTTTTTGTGCAGCGCATCCTGCAACAAAATCACCCTTTATCGGACCCACCAATGGAGAAACTCCAGTCAAATCAACACATGCATGCTTTCCTCCAACCCATCCAAATATCAAAACATCTGTCGGTCTAAGTGTCTCCCCTCTTGTGGATCAGTTAAGAAATTCACCGGTGCTTCTTTTTTTGAAGCAACACCTGCATGTCTGAGTATATTCCTCTTGTGGATCCTAGAATGTGTCATTTTAAACGACGACCCAACACCATGGTCATGTCAATAGATTTACCCCAAGCTTGCGTATGATGAAAAATCTGTCCTTGTAAACTTTAAGACTCGAGCACCTCATCTAGCATAGCTGCCGTCGGCCAATGTGATAAAATCATGTGCCTTTTACGCAACAACCGCGAGAAACACTCCACTTCTTCCTATACTTCACCTCCACCATTGCACAACCAATTGCACTCTTTTCCAACCAATCCTCAATCCAGAACTTTTTTCTCCCATAAATTACATTCTAGAATAAAAAATCTCGCTTATACAATCAAACATAACTGCTCGAATTGATCAACAGAGAAGAAGATGATGCAAATGTACTCGAGTACAGATTCCAAACCAGAAACACGCAATAACCAAGTGGTGTGAAGGTAAATTGCACAATCCGAGTCTGCGTCTAGACCATCACTGAAGTCCAATGGAGCCAAATAAATGTAGACCGATCCGTTAGAACTGTTCGAATATGATATAGGAATCAAACTACGGGAAATGGGAGAGAGAAACGGTGCTTACACCTAGGGCTTGATCGTCGATCTCGAGCCTCGTCGCTGGGTACCACTCACCCCCCCCCCCCCCCCCCCCGCCTTCACCAACACTTTGGATGGTGGCAACTTTCACAAGGTCAAAATCCCGCTATCGATTTCGACCGATCCTGTGCGGCGTTAGCTAACCCATAGCTAACCAGCTTTCCCGAGTAGAACGGTCACGGACGCGCTCCAACTCTTCTCGATACTCCTGCTTGCTAATGCATCGACACTCAGACACAAGCAGAAGCTCGACTCTATGGATCGTTCAGGAACAATCTCAAGAACTCGCTCAAGAACGCAACCATACAATCACAAAAGCACATGCACAAAGCTCTTCTCTTATTAGAAGGGGAACTATCTCTGGAGTGGGTGGGCACACTACACTTGTGTACTCTTTACACTGTGTACTCTGTGTGTTTACAAATGAGCCACCACTTCTCCTTACATACAAGACTCAAGGCAACCCAATGGACACTCATTATTACATCTACAATAATGATACATAAAGACACAAGAGACCCTTCGATTTCTTCGACAACCCTTCGTGTTCCTCAGCAACTCTTCGTCTGCTCATCTCTTCGACTCCCTTGTTGTCCTTTCATCTTCCTACACGGTTGACGCCCATTCAAATGCCCAGTCATCAGCACACTCGCGCTCCAACGCTTGCTGATGTAGCTTTACCATAATTCACCAAGTGCCACCGAACACTTGGTCTTGTGCCAAAGGGAACCCGCGGCCTCCAGACCCTCGTGCGGTAAACCCTTCCTTAGCATTCTGCATGCTAAGGGGAAGTCCTCCAGAATTTCGCTATTGTGGCCTCCAGACCACTCTCGTACGGGTACTACCGAGCATACTCGACAATGCTCGTACTCAGCACCTGCAATGCTCCATGCCTCCTTGGACCGCCACGCATCAATACCGATATCGTGCGCCTTCGTGCGTACGCTTCTGTGACCGTACCATATTACTCCTCGATGCGTACTGCTTCACTAAGTACCGCCCTTCTGTGCTTGTATATGTACGACTACGTGCATCCACTGTCATGTCTTGCACTGTTGTCTGTACTCGTTGTGCTCGCACTGCTACAAGCACCACGACACTCTACTACCGAGCCAGTGTCCTGTGTGACGCTTCTCCATCATGTACGGTAGAGCCTCCAGACTCTCGTGGATAACCTCCCTGATACCCACGCATTTTCGGACTCCTCCTGAAGTCCAGTTCCATCGATCATTTTCGAGCATCCGCTACTGGGTCTGCACGATCATTCTCGATCACGGAATTTGGGGGTGTGACAAGCCTCCCCTACTTGAAGAATCGATTGTCCTTAATCGAGCATTCCCTCTTCAGCTGGCGTCCCGTCATGATCCTCCATCCGCTATGCACCTCCTGATGCGGCTTAATTGGAAGAGTGGTGCAATCTTGCACCGCCTCCCTTCCTGCACATGTTCTTTTCACGAACCACGTCCCTCCATGACTTGGTCTTCAACGTGAAAAGTGGAGCTTCCTCGTCAGCTCCCATTTTCGATGTATCCCTCCTGGATACAACAGCTCCATCGCTGGTATGTGGTAGCTCCAGCTCCACATGTGGAGTACTCACCTCCACGCTCGCTCGTTGTCGATCTCGATCGTTCCCTGTAGACGTCCCCACATCCAGGGAAATGAGCACCTCCTACGCTCGGAGCGTCTTTGGTATCTTTCCTCCTGCAAGATCATTAGTGGTGTGGTTCGTCACCACTCCGCCCCCATGGACATGTAACTTCTTGCCCATGCTGCATCGCCCTCCAGAGCTCTGCCTTGCCTTCTCGTACACGGATGTTCTCCTATCCGTGGCTTTGGGTATGTGCCTCCTGCACACACGCTGGTGCTCAGCATGCACCTGCGCACTCCTGTGCATCCTCGATCGAGCCTTGGCGACTCCAAAGCTCTTTGTTGTGGAGTTCCCTCCCTCCATCGAATTCGAAGCTCCAGCTCGAAGTGTCGTGAGGCGTACCTTGCGCATAGCACCGATTGCTCCCAAGCGTACCTCACCTTCTTCTTCTTCCTCTTCGCCCATACGAAGAGCATTCAGCTTCTCCTTCTTTGGGCACTCCCGCACCCTATGCGGTCCGTCGCATATGAAGCATCCCTTGCTCCTGAGTTGCTCCCTTCTCTTGGAGTACTCTCGTTCCTCCATTGGTGGATCATGGGCAACGCCTTTGCCCATGTCCTTTGACCGCGCCCTCGGCTTGCTAGTGAACTCCTTCTCTTCAGCCTTGTAGCCTGGTTGGACACTGTAGTCGACCAACGCATCCGCCACCACGATCGTTGAATCAAGGTCCTTCACTCCCTGCCTCCGCAGTTCGGCTTATGCCCAGCTTTGCAACCCGATCGTGAAGTTGAACAGCTTGTCCTCGGACATCACCTTGATGTCCAGCAACAATGACGTGAACTGCTTCACGTATTCACGAACAGTACATGTTTGCTTCAGGCGTCGAAGAGCCTCCCGTGCAATCCGCGCAGTGTTCTTCGGCAGGAACTGTGCCTTCAGTTCCGTGACTAGATCATCCCACCTGGATATCTTCGATCTCGCCACATCTGTTGCACGACTCCTCCACCATAGCTTGGCGTCGCTCGACATATACATCGATGCCAAACCAACCTTCTCGGCTTCCCTCGTCTTGGTCGCCTCGAAGTAAACTTCCATATCCCATAGGAAGTTTTCCAAATCCTTGGCACTCCGCATACCTGTGAAGGATTTGGGTTCTGGAACCTTACGTCGTTGCACCTCTGTGGAGCCTCCGCTGTTCACCAATGCCTTCTTGATGAGGGAGATCTCGCTGCGTAGATCCTCCATCATCGTGCTGAACGCCTCCATTTTGTCCTCCAAGGACTTGATCTGCCCCGCTGAGCGTTGGATCTCGTCCCCAACATCCGATCCTTCTGGAGAGCGATCCTCCAAGACGGCGATGCAATGGGCATGAGTCCCAATGGTGGACTCCACTTCTGCCATCGCTTGATCCAATGCTGCTACGCGGTCGGTAACACCCACCATCTTCGCTCCGCTGATTGAAGATTTACTTGCACCAACAAGTATCCTCCAGTTCCCGCGATCGACTGCACCGACAGTCGCTCGTAGCTTTGCCCGCTTTTCATGGCACCGACCAAGCTCTGATATCACTTCGTGTCAATGAATTGGTATGCCTTCAAGCTCTGATACCAACTGTCACAGGGTTAAAATCCCGCTATCGATTTCGACCGATCCTGTGCGGCGTTAGCTAACCCGTAGCTAACCAGCCTTCCCGAGTAGAACGGTCGCGGACGCGCTCCAACTCTTCTCGATACTCCTGCTTGCTAACGCACCGACACTCAAACACAAGCAGAAGCTCGACTCTATGGATCGTTCAGGAACAATCTCAAGAACTCGCTCAAGAACGTAACCATACGATCACAAAAGCACGGGCACAAAGCTCTTCTCTTATTAGAAGGGGAACTATCTCTGGAGTGGATGGACACACTACACTTGTGTACTCTTTACACTGTGTACTCTGTGTGTTTACAAATGAGCCACCACCTCTCCTTATATATAAGACTCAAGGCAATCCAAGGGACACTCATTATTATATCTACAATAATGATACATAAAGACACAAGAGACCCTTCGAGTTCTTCGGCAACCCTTCGCGTTCCTCAGCAACTCTTCGTCTGCTCGTCTCTTTAACTCCCTTGTTATCCTTTCGTCTTCCTGCACGGTTGACGTCCAGTCAACCGTCCAGTCATCAGCACGCTCGCACTCCAACGCTTGCTGATGTAGCTTTGCCATAATTCATCAAGTGCCACCGAACACTTGGTCTTGTGCCAAAGGGAACCTGCGACCTCCAGACCATCGTGCGGTAAACCCTTCCTTAGCGTTCTGCATGCTAAGGGGAAGTCCTCCAGAACTTCGCTATCGTGGCCTCCAGACCACTCTCGTACGTGTACTACCGAGCATGCTCGACAATGCTCGTACTCAGCACCTGCAACGCTCCATGCCTCCTTGGACCGCCACGCATCAATACTGATGCCATGCGCCTTCGTGCGTATGCCTTTGTGACTGTACCACATTGCTCCTCGATGCGTACTGCTTCACTACGTACCACCCTTCTGCAATCGCGTACGTACGACTACGTGCATCCACTGTCATGTCTTGCACTGTTGTCTGTACTCGTTGTGCTCGCACTGCTACAAGCACCACGACACTCTGCTACCGAGCCAGTTTCCTGTGTGACGCTTCTCCATCATGTATGGTAGAGCCTCCAGACTCTCGTGGATAACCTACCTGATACCCACGCATTTTCGAACTCCTCCTGAAGTCCAATTCCATCGATCATTCTCGAGCATCTTCTACCGGGTCTGCACGATCATTCTCGATCACGGAATTTGGGGGTGTGACAGCAACCATCCAATGGTATAGAACCAACCACATTACCTCCTAATGCTCCTCACCATTGGAACTACTCATATTCCATCTCCACCATAGCTTTCTGTGAAATGGCCCACATGTTGATTAGTAGATCATTTGTCTAATCTCGATCGCTCATCCACGCCTGCTTCCCATCTACCGCATTGCTTGATCCAACAATAGGGACCCCGTCACCTACCTCCAGCACCTTCCATCACCAGACGTTACAACTCGCTCTGCTTCCCCCACTTCCCTCTCTAACAGTTACCTCCGACCCTCTTTCCACCAAGTAACGCCAGCCTCTCAAAGCCCTGAGATCCACCTTCTCCAGGGATCCATTAATGCTTCAAGACCTATCTTCTAAGGCCAGTAATCATGTGTTTAAACCTCTGCCACCATCATCTATAATGCCATGACCCTTCACCTTAAATACCTCTACTCTGCCTCCATTTCTTCTCGCCCACAACTCCTAGGATCATGGCCTAGCCATCCCCCGTCGCCCCTGTAACAGACGGAGGCAGGTGGATTGGCCACGATGGCCAGCACCCCAATGTTGACTCATGGTCTTCACCGACCATGTCACAGCGACCAGCTACCATTGAGCTTCCCGTTGTGGCTGCGCAGGTCAGAACGACGACCGGAGGACCAATTTGGCCCTCATCCCAAGCCTCCACGCCACCTTCTTCCTCCTTGAATCCTCTAAATACGCATATGTGCCCCTTCTTTTATTTTTCTCTTAATTAATTCATCGCACAAATTCGCCCTCATCTTCTATTCACATCACTGTCGTCTTATTCATTGTAACGTCCCGGACCTCGAAATACGGGAAAAATTGCGAAAACATCCAAAAACGATGAAATTTTTTTTCGAGCCTAGGAGCGAGACAAAATCTCAATAATTCATAAATAACATTCAGAGTGCCAAACATGATGGAAGAATAAAGGAACATAACCAATAAATAAAAGACTTATCAAGTCTGAACTACAAAAAGAAAATAAATAAGTCTATCAATAATCTCCCATACATTAATCTTAATGAACTAGGATAAAGCAGAGACTCCTTATTTTAGCTGAGCAACCCAACCTCATCCTACGTTAAGCTGCAAGGTTATAAATCAATATTAGTCAAACGGATTTGACTAAGTATGCACCAATAATTTATGAGACATAACATCACAACCATATACAATAAGTAGTAAAGGATAATACGATGGCAATTCCATATAATAAGGAATTTAAATCAATCAACAAACAATGAACTATAACAAGACTTTTCAATTATGTAAATCATCATGGGATAACAATGACAATTCAATAAATTTCCTTGACTATCACAAATTATGTGACTATAATGTCAATATCCATATCAATATAAATCAATACCATCTGCTGACACCTGGCAGCCCGAGCTTGGATCGAAGCCACCCCGTTCCCTTAAATCAAAATTTTTAAACGAAAATAAATATCAATACGAGGTCTCCTATCCAAACCCCAATGCAATGGACATCACTACTGAGTCAACCGCCATAGCGAAAAATTATTTGGAAGTAGTGTAGGATTACCCGCCTACAATGGTCAATTGGCAGAATTAACCGTCCGCGCGGCACCCGGCCAGGTTAAAGCCTCTAATGGGCCAATAATGAACAATGTCTACTCCCTCACAATGATGGTGTCAAAAACAATAATTAATTTCAATAAAAATATTTGGCCATAAAAAGAAAAATTGCAATTTAACCTATATATATATACTATTGTATCTATCTCTGCAATATTTAACAACTAACACATAGATAGGCATTGTGGCTAAATATCAACTTAGCACCTAATTACTTAAAGTTGTAACACAGAGATGTAATCAAAGCAGTTTAACAAGATATTATATAAAAAACATCATTGCAACGGGTAATAAAATAGAAAGTGGGGTATAAATAACAACGGTATGTGACATAGATTAATGTACATACCTCTCTTCTTTTTTCTTTCAAAACGATAAGGATAGATCACTATGTTTCTCCGTTGATAGAAATCAGTTACCGTCTAAATAAAAGAGATGTATTTCAATGTCACGCGCAATCCGTAATACATCGCATCATAATATCTGAAACCCCAACAATCGCAGTACCCCCTTTTTTATAAATATAACCATCCAATTCTTGTGATTGCTATATTTTTTAATACATATAGATATCAATGCGATTGCTATATTTTTTTAATACATATAGATATCAATGCGAGTATCTACGGGTATCAAAACAATATTTTTTTATCAACGAGTTTGCGAAAATATACTATATTGCAGGCCTATTTACGGAATAATATTTTATCTACAAATGTTAACCAATATATCAAAAGAATCCGCTTCTTTTCTAATAATGGGTGACTTGGGTTATACAATAGATAGAAATGTAGGTTCTCCTAAAATCAGTATTCTGCGAAAGTATATTTTTTTTTCGAAAACAACCGATTTATTTTGAAAATTGGGAAATCTACTTTATTTCTCCTAATATGTATATAAACTACCACAGGGGCTGATATGTACTTTGCACCATCAAAAACTAAGTATACAATTAGTGGATACCCTTTAATTAAAATGGTACATCATGTGATTTTAGTCATCCGGTTTCCTGAGGGATTATATTTTTCTTTCAAGATAAACACAACTACGTATGTTTGTTTTGTTTACTTTTAAAGAATCCACCTATATACTCCTACCGAAATTATGTCGGAAAAAGGCGATCCTCGCTCAGTAAGAAATTCATCCAACAAATTTTGATCAATGACGTATCTTGTCATCAACGATCTTCATAACTCTCGATGTCCAGCAAAGATATGATGCCCGACTTGAGACGCGATGACGATTTTGATTTCTTTTATGGCCACTAATGAATACTGACGATCGGATGATAAGCCCCCTTTTTAAACTCTCTCGTCAAGTTAATATATATATGTGCATGGCCCCTTTTTTGAGATAAATCTAAAGGTTGCTTTAGATAATGTGACGTTTAAATAGAGGTTGTTAGGATAGAATGAGAAGATAAGGTATAAATATAATATTTATATATTAATTTAGTGGTACGACTACTCTTTTCTATATGTTTATCACTTATCTTCATATTATATAATATATAATCTCTTTGGTTTTCTTATATTGATTGGACCTGGTCAACTTTCATTGATGATTTTTTTTAGAGTACAATTTTTTGTGACGTTCCATCAATATATATATTTTTTATTTAATGATATTTTGAGTATTCTTATATAAAACCTCCAGAAACTTAATTTATTATATTACTCACCATTAAAAGTTCCATTTTTTTAAAAAGTGCCTTATACTAAAAAAATAGGTGTTACATTCATAGTCCTCCGACCTTCGCGGAGGGTTCAGATCACCCTCTCTCTGTTAGAACCTCCCACCAGTCCCGACTTTCTCCTCTGCCCACGACAGAGGAGGATCCATCTAGGGCGACACTTTCTTGGCCTCTGCAACCCTCCATTTTGCTCGTATTGCTTTAGTTGTTTCCCTCTAACGTTTTGCATATCCTCGTTTTGTCAATGACCGGAGTCCGTACCTCATCTCCGATCTCGAGCTCTGTTACCGATGGTGCTTCGTCGACCTCTATCTCTAGCCATCCTCGTGGCTCTCCACTTGTTTGCCTTCATCACATGAGCTCACGGACCTTCCATGATCTTCTATAAGCTCGGGCGAAGGAGGTGGAGCTCTCGCAGCCTCGTCAGAGCTCCAAATGCACCACCACTCCTACGGCAGAGGATGAAGTACATATGTCGTTGGATTGTGCCCCTATGTTGTCCAACTAACGGCCTAGATGAGGCCATGTTGTGCCACCGACCTTGCAGGCTCAATGGATCCGAGCCACTAGCGCTTGCCATGTGCCTCCCGAAGTTGCATCGCTACCTAGCCAAGTCGCGCACGTGCCTAACACGTGCGGGCTAGGTCATTTGCTGATACATCTCCATGCGTCATCAAAATTGCTTATAGGTCGTCCAAGCGCGTGCCTCATGTATACGCTTTGTATTTTATATATAGACCCAACTGACTTATCAAAATTGCAGATATTCCTCGTGCTTCAAGAAAATTTACAAAGGGGAACCTCTGACTTTTGCGAATTGCAAATAGGTCCTCAAGGAACCTTTTGAAATTATTTATCAATTTATTTTCTATTAATTTAATTACAACTATATCCTGATTTAACACTTAAATATACATGTTATATTTTGATATCTAGTGTGTTGATTGCTCTCCATTCCTTGATGCTCTTAATGCATTTTATTGCTCAATTTGTTGATGAAATTGTTCTTTACTTGATTGCTCATTGATTTAATAATTTTAGGGCATCTTTGTACATTATTGTATGCATAATCATCTACTGCATATTGTACACCATGCATCTCATTTCAATTACATTAAAAATCAAATAAATTTTGCATGCATCTTTTTATTTTTTCTCTACATCATTTTATGTACATAACATGTTTGTGTATGAAGACCTATATTTAGGAAATAATTCTCATTGTTTAAACAATAATTCTCTATGAATATACTAGGAGTCTCGTGTTCTTGTGTTCAACCTTGGTACACTTACCAGGTAAAATAATTATTACATATTCGAAGTTGTGGTCTTTGCTGAGTCGAGATCTGTCTCTTGTACTACAATAATAGGACCTTATTAAAGAGGTATTTTTCGTGGTTCATCAGGTAGCAATTTCGATGATGCTCACAAGAATCAATCACTAAATCGAATGATCATGAGGGCGGGAAAAATATATCGACAATCAAAGTGGCAAACTTAAGGAGTGTGATGAGAATGTTGCAAGGTGGTATTGTTTTTCATGTTATGGCCTTTCACGTAGCATGTTTTGTATTGAGATTGAACTACGTTCTCCCTCATGTCCATCATTACGAATCATCTTAGAATTTGATCTCCCTCGTATGTGTACCAAGTGAGATAGCATGGCACAAGCATGAGAGCATGTGATTCTATGAGTTTTTCATTTCTGACAGGTACATGATACATCGCTAATCAAGATTGTCTGTTTCTTTCCGCCTTTCAGCCTGAATTGTGTCATGTGATGCCCTGTGATGACCTCATACATGTGTAAATGAGCACATATCAAGTTCAACCTCAACGATCATCCTATTTTTGGAGCGTAATTGGTTATATTGTGCTTGCCATGTATACCAAGGACCTATGTATTATTCTACATATGTGTTCAAGTGAGATAACACGTGCATGAGAGCATGCGATTCTATGAGTTTGCCATTTTCTAACAGGTACATGATGCATTGCTAACCAAGATTGTATATTTCTTTCCACCTTTCAACTCGAATTGTATCATGTGTTGCGTTGTGACGACCTCGTATATGTTTAAAGGAGCTCCTTGTATGTGAAAACAACGATGCCCATTGCTTTTGTCAATTCAACGCTTCAACATGCCATGCACATGTTTGGTGTATCTGTCATCTCGGGTAATGCAATTGCGTGCCTCCTCTTGTCGGTCACGGAAAACTAATGCAATTATAGAAGGCCTTCAACATTAGTGGCACAACTGGTAGAATTCTTGATTCCTTAAGAACAACATTGTACTTTCAAAAAAGTTTGTTTTAGTGCAACCAACTTTGTACCCCCTCGGTCAAATGTAATCGTTCAACATTCTTCAATGTTGACATAGGCAGAGCTCTTGCTTCTCTTTTTTTGGTCTAACCAAAAGTCGCATCTTCAAAATGCGGCTTACATATGGTACATAATGAAAAGAAATTGCCGACAGCTCGGGGGAAGCTTGGGGGAAGTAAGTTTAATAACTTACCCCTTGGATGAAAATTTAATGGTAAATGATGGATATAGAGAGTGCATGATATTGATATAAATCTCAAATATACAACAAAGTGGTTAAGTAGTGTAACTATCATCTAAAGGATTAAGATCCAAATCTCACAACATTTCCTTCCCCAAAAAAATGGTTCAAAAAGCTTGACCTTAATTCAATTCTTATTGACTCACAAGTTTATCTTAATAAATTCGATCAATTGGTCTATGGCTTCAGCTTGATAACCATCAATCAATTAAACTAGGGTTGAACATTTTTCGAGTAGTCAACTTAATTCGATAGTAGTATGTGTGTATGGACACTATATACATAGATGGTTGGTGTTGAAACTCCTTTATCACTGAGATCGTGGGTTGAATCATAATTATGATGTGTATGTTTAATTTAAGGGATTTTCATGCTTGTGCCCTTTCAAGTATTGTCAATAGTGCTTGTACCCTTAGTTTTTTTTTGCAATTACACATGCGCTCCTACATTCTTGAAAAACTCACAATAATGCCCTTTCCATTTTTTACTCGTGCCGTTTACAACACTAACATAAGGGCAAAACTGTGAATTTGACGATAATATAAAGTCACAAGCATGATAAAGAAAAGTTAGGGACATAATTGTAAAAATCTCATTATGTTATGTTCGAGTTTTTTTTGCGATTGTCCATTTTTGTTGTTTTTTACTTGAATTGGAACTTATATCCTGTGTTTTATTAAGAGGTGACTAACCCAACTTTCCTCTTTATAAAGGAGATAGCTTGTTTTCACACCATCTAAATATGATCTTGTTTTGCATTTAATCGACTTACGAGGAAAGAGCAACGTCAATTAGACGAAGTTCCATGCAGTTTACATTAGACTGTTGAACATCCGCAGGGACTACGTTGTGTCGATGACTCCCATCCCATTGGGAGGACCATATATGACTGTTGACTGCTTTCCATGGTATCGTAGTATTATACGACGATTCATTGGTCGATATGAGTGCATCCTAGACTACACAGTACGTGTAAAGTTACTTTAAATAGAAATTATGTTTGACTACATTATACTATTCTGACAAGAATTGTTCCTACTACATGTATCTTGCTTCGACGAGATTGTACATCTTTGTGATGATGATGTTAGCTTGCCGTTGATGCAAGTTTACATCCACATGAGTCTATACAAATGGTAATTCATAGATGTTTTGATGAGGAGGTTATCGAGGAAGATGTCGAGGTAGAAGATGCATCTCAACGTCGTTCACATGTTCGAAGACATGGACATGGATTGATAAATGGGAGAGAGGACTTCTAGCGAGGGATATTTCCCGGTTGAGATGCAGCTACCACCATGATCCGACATCGAATTTGAGACTCACATTCTTGAGTATGGCTCGTCTAGGGAGCCTGCCACACCGCCTGCGCCACGGAGGGATAGAGTAGTTATAGATGCGGGACCTTCACGTCACTCACCCCTCATACTGAACTTCTTCGGAGCTGAGGGAACAAATATGAACCACATTGATAATATCGGTTGACACAACCAACTTTATGGATTTGAGACAAGAGCACCTGAGACATCGATGGCTGATGACAAACCAGTCAAATTACAATACAAACGGAGAAGGAAGCATAAAATGCTAGATTGATATCTGTGATATTTTTATAGTATAAGGCATGCATGTCACTTTATATGAACTTTGCACGTACATGTCTCTTTATGAGACTTGGGATGTTGTCTTGAGTTTGAGGTTCCCATGTTGTATGATTTCTCACGTTGTATGTGAAACCTTTATCCAACTAATCTATGAATCATATTTTATTGACTTATGTTATACCATATTTGGTTCCCATGTTGTATGATTTCAATTAAATTTATACTTCCTAAAAAAGGAGAAGCATCATCTCTGCTGGCAAAGGCGGAGCTGTTGCTTCTCTTTTTTTCGATTATGGTCAAAAGTCGCATCTTCAAGATGCGGCTTATCTACGGTACATAATAAAAAAAATCGCCGACCGTCTAGGGACAATAAATTCAGTAACTTACTCCTAGGATGAAAATTTTATCGTAAATGATGGATATAGAGAGTGCATGATATTGATATAAATCCCAAATATACAACATAGTGGTTGAGCAGTGTAACTATCATCTAAAGGATTTCCAAATCTCACAACATTTCCTTCCCAAAAAAAGTGGTTCAACAAGCTTGACCTAAGTTCAATTCTTCTTGACTCACAAGATTATCTTAATATATTCGATGAATTGGTCTATGGCTTCAGCTTGATAACCATCAATCAGTTAAACTATGGTTGAATATGTTTCAAGTAGTCAACTTAATTCGATAGTAGTATGTGTGTGTGGACACTATATGACGTAGGTGGTTGGCGTTGAAACTCCTTTATCACCGAGGTCATGGGTTGAATCACAATTATGCTGCATGTTTAATTTAAGAGATTTTTATTCTTGTGCCCTTTCATGTCTTGTCAATAATGCTTGTACCCTTAGCTTTTTTGCAATTACACTTGTGTTCCTACTTTCTTGAAAAACTCACAATAATGCCTTTTCCATTTTTTACTTGTGCCATTTAGAACACTAACATAAGGGCAAAACCGTGAGATTTATGAGAATATAAAATCTCAAGTATGGTAGAGAAAAGTTAGGGACATAAATGTAAAAATCTCATTATGTTATGTTCAAGTTTTTTTTATTGTCCATTTTTGTTGATTTTTTACTTGAATTGGAACTTGTATCTTGTATTTAATGAAAGGTTAATGACCCAATTTTCCTCTTTATAAAGGAGATGGCTTGCTTTGGACCATTTGATTATGGTATTATTTTGCACATGGAATATATATATATATATATATCTTATTTTTCTGGTAATCAGACTCTCTTATTATATAAAGTTTCTCAAAGACCGTGAAGTTATTTTTAGGGGATTTTGCATGAATAGACTCGACAAATATGACCCTAGCTACCCTTGAGCTAAATCTTTTCGAGAGTGACCCATTCATATTAGTCCAATCAAGTTCGAGCTAAAACTGCATTATTGCATCCAACTTTGAGTTGGGGTTGATGATGAATATATGATTCATCACTCTAAAGTTGAAAATAGAACTCTGTTTCGAAGAGATTAAATGCATTTAAACATCTATAATGCATTTTTATCATTCATGTTTGTGTAAATAATATCTATATTTTAGCATTCGTAATTGCATTAATAAGAAGTCAGAATTTCTATGTACATTTTCACCTGTAAATTACCACAACTTCTGCTATTTTTAATTATTTTATACTAACTCCTAATCAAACAAAATCATATCCATTATGTACATAATACTAACGTTAATAAATAAAAAATATCAAAAAAATTAGCTTGTGTAATTATCAAATCAACCAAACATTAATTTTGAGACAAAAGCCACATGGTCCAAATATCTCTCACATAAAATCTCCTATGAAATCATGTTCACTTTGAATTAATTTACATCCAATTATCTATATAACAATACTAAATTCAAAGGAATCAGAGTTTATATATGAAACTTGGGTTTTGGGATCATATTGTATATTGTATATATTCATTGAATTTAACCCTATTATTCTATGTACAGAATTAACTCTCTTTAATTTCTTTCTTTCTTTATTTATTTCTTTGATTTATGTTTTGATCAACATTGAATTAAAAATCAAAGAAAATGAATCGTTCCGAGTCTGTATATAAGTCCCTCCTCTTTTTGTTCTTTATTTCTAAATTATTAAAAACACAAAAAAAATGATTGGTATGTAAATATTCTATTCTATTTTATTTGATTTTATCTTGATTTTTTGTCATTAAAATTAAAAAAAATCAAAATATAAAATATGGTATTTTATATGCATAGAGTACCAGTAAAAATACAATTTGTACAGATGATTTGTTTTGATTTGGTTCCCTCACGAAAGTTGTAGATCTCGTCAAGAGAAACAATTTTTACAAAGATTACTTTTCGATTTGACCTCTTATTCCATTTTATTTCGAATTTTCTTTATTTTTATTTTTTATTTTTTTCTAGGAGCAACAACCGACATTTCTTGGAGCCGCCACGTTTCGCCCCACTTATTCCCCTTAGTCGCTTCTCTTGTGGATCGTTGGATGAAGTACCCCCTCATCTAATGGTCCATTTTATTTCCCCCTTTTTCTTTTCTTTTCCCTTTTTCTTTTGGTCTTTTGCCACGTGGATTATTCATGGTCGTTCGATCTTGGTCCATCGAAAGACAATGCTTCTTCTTTTGCCCATGCATGAACCCCCCGCCTTCTTTGATGCCCCATGACCTTACGCCACCTCGCTCGCTCCCACGACCCTTTGAGCAATCGAGCAACACCTCTCTCCTCTTGACTTCCTTCGCAAATCATGTTCCTCCACCTTCGTCTCTCCTCCATGACCTCCTCTTCCCACTATCTCCTCTATCTAGTCACCAACTACTCCCTGCAACCCTCGCTCCTCCACTCACCCTCACTCATCGCACTACCCGCAAACTAACCACCTTTAAATGGTACACCCAACCTCCCATCATTGTGGTCTGCCGACGGAGAGGGAGAGCCACCATAAGGAGCTTCATTGAGAGACGATGACTGAGTTTCCCACATGAAGGCGAGATCCGAGAAGGAACATCCTCCTCGTAGAAGCAGCTGCGCAAGCTCACTGTTCAAGATTCAGGGCTCCCTTCGTCTGAGCTCTTCGAGGCGATAATTGGTGGACAAGATCTCCGTCGAGCCCTTGAATCCAACTTTCTAGTGTACCCAGGTAATCCTCTGGTTCTTTCTTCTTCATCATTTTTCTTCTTTATTATAGTTTGCTTCTTCTTCCTATTATATGTTATCTCCTCCTCTATTTATTGTCCATCTTCCTTCAAATCATGGTTCATTGACTCATTTATTGCCTTGAAACAACCACGCTCAATATAATCAAGCACCTATACCTTCTCCATCTCACCATTTACCCCTTCTACATCACATACCCTAACATCTCCGGCTATCGAACTAGAGCTACAGATCCAATCTCTCACCCACACTGGAGCATTCATTCACTCCATCTCCTTTTTCCTTGAAAAGGAAGAATTCTCGTAGCATACCCTACCATCTTCCTCACCGCCATGCATAGCTGGAGCCGAGCTCTTTCTCGAGCTATAGTGCTTGGATTTGCAGGTTCCTCAAGCAGGGACTAATCACAAGTTGATCCTCTTAACGTAGAGCACAACAACAGAAGAAGTATCTTCATCAGTCCGCTCCTCATTCGATCAGTCACCGTCATCCCCTGCTTGAGCACATTCTAACCACAAAGAGTAATAGAGGTCCCCTCTTTCGCCTTCTTCACGATCATTGGGAGGTACAGTTGCCGCTTGATTTAGATCGAGTGGTATATGTAGTAGTCATTTGCCAGCAGACAATCCAACATTAGACAGTCATGAACCTTCCACATCATCGTTGATAAACCTCATCTCCATCCTCATCTTCGGGGGACATGAAGTCACAATCGTTCACCACCTAGAGGTCGACCCGAGCCTCCTCCTCCGAACCTCTTTAAACTTGTTGACTGCATGTGAAGGACAATTTGCGCTACATGCCCCACTTTCTGGAAATCACACTTTCCAACCTGTTACATGTGCGCCATATGCCCTCGCTTGACAAATTGCATAGACACACCCTTGCGGGTATTTGTAATTAAAGAAGCACATTTTATGATATTTTGTTTGTTTTTTGTTCATTTTAATGGTAGTTAGAACTTTATGTTTCATCACTTATTTGTACTCTTATCTGGAATTAGTTTTTTATTCCAAAAATTGCATTACATTGTTCAATTAATTCTCTATCATTGGTAAAATGAATGTAATTTTAGGAGCTTGGATTTATTTATTGTTCTAATTGTGGTGAAAGTTTGCTTATTTTACCAACTGTGAGCACAGGAAGTCTTATTAAATTATTTATTGCTCCTAAAATTCTCAAAAATTTACCATAGTTAGGATTAATTTCCCTCTATAATGCCTCCAAAAATCAATTATTTGCACGAATATTTTCCTTAAAATATTTTGTATTGTGATTTATGTAATAGATTTTTAATTATCTGTAAACTTAATATTATAAAGATTTGGAGTTTTTCCGCGTGCCCAGTGATTAGACACATCTAGGATAACTTTATCTCTTGAGAACATTTAAGTTTTCTAATTATCAGCATTAATTTACTCTAAATCACATAATATGTTTATTTAATTCATAGAAAATTCAAATTGCATCAAAAAATTTAAAAAAATACAGCAGGCCACTTTCATCATTTATAACCTTCTATCAAATTTCCATATTTTTTGATTTCATTTGCATGAAATTTTGCATAAAACCAAATAATAAGTATTGGGTTTTCATGCATGCATGTTATGCCATAAAAATATAAAAAAGGTGTTCTTGATTTGTCATTGCATAAATAATTTTAGAAAAATAGCCTTCTGTATTTTAAGTATTTTTTTACATTAATTTGGATTTTCCATTCTAGGCTAATTTGACCTTAACATTTTCATTCCGCACTTGCATTTCACTCATAAATTGCATAAAAAATGCAAAAAAATCCTCCTCGAAAATCATGTAACTAAATGATATGGAAATCGTCACAAGGAGAAGATGACCACCATGAGTTTGACTTGGGCTTGTTTAAGTAAAATAAATTTGACCGCTTTGAATCAAATTGATTAAAATCAAGAAGCCTTTTTGAGAAATTATGATTTGCCCGCCTGCAACGAGACGATACATGAACTGGTCCTCACAAATTAGCGAAGGTATCTATGTGTTTTTCAGATGGTGCCATTGTTCCTCGCTTGCATTTGCATATATCGTAAAATTTCAATTTGATATTACATCCCACATGTAGAGGCTGAGAAGCACTATAAATCTACTAACTTGGCACTCATCATTATTTTCGATTTTTGCATCGACCTTTCGATCTCCTTCCTCTATTTTATAGTTAGAGGGATTCAAGATCATGTAGTACCTAGCCAATATAAATAAAATCCCTAAAATATTCGACTCATTTATACTAAAAAATATATAAGATCTAGTAATTTATCTCAAAGAAGGAAGGAAAGCCTTGGAAGAGGCACTAATGTTGCAGTTCACGTGAAATGAGAGAAAATCTAGTCCAAATTTCGCGATATCGCCCACTTTGGGTAAGGTTGCTGTTACCTGATTCCCACTGTTGATGATATATCGCCGACGCCTGATATATCGTCGATAGGTCAGACCATATCATGCAATATCTAAGGAATCAAAAGAATGGCTAATATCGAAACCCCAACCTAGCGATACCGATATACCAATGATATATCGTTGATATATCACGATATTTCATATCCTTGCTATAGTACAAGCCGCAATGTCTGGCCTTAATATATATGAAGATGCTCCTTGCATATTATTAGGATTATTTTGGCGGCCTGGCCTTAATATATATGAAGATGCTCCTTGCATTATTATTAGGATTATTTTCCGATAATTGTAGGATTTGAACCATGTTTTTTTGGAATGTATAATTCCACGTTTATGTATAGTAAAAAAGGGGATTTCTCTGATGCTATCCTTAGGGCCCGTTCGGTTCGGGAATAAGCAGGAATAAGGATGGGGAATAAGGAGAATAAGGGTCTACTCTTTGTTCGGCTGGAGGATAGGAATAAGGAGAATAAGGTGAAATAAAGGTAGGTAAGGTGGGATAAAGATAGGAATAAGAGTGAAATAAGAAGGAATGAGGAGGAATAATCGTTCCACGGGAAACCGTGTCGGAAAGAGAATACGCCCCTTATTCCGGACCTATTCTCCAAAGGAACAGGCCCTACGGAAGTTGAAAGGCGCGTCTATCATCGCTTCACCTCACACCCCAACGCACATCCGCTTAATGCTATCCTTTCCGACAGCCCCTTCGAACTCCACACACCACCACACTTCAACCCCTTCAGAATTTTCCCTACTTTTACTATCCTGAGATGGCGTTGGAGTCCTCTTCCGCATGGAGAACGGCATCTCTCTGCATGAACCCTCGCATTTCGAGAAGAACCCATGCCGCATCTCCCGCAGTTCTCGCCTCCCAGTCCATGGAGGAGAGCAGGAAGGTCTTCAAAGAGTTGGGTATAGCTTCTATCATCTTCTTCCTTCTTAGAAGCGGCGTTTTTTGCCAGTTTAGATCGATTTCCGACAGTTCTTGAGATGGGTTTTCTGTATGAAATCGATATGGTACAAGTGAGATGGGATATGTGTGGTGTAGTTAGCTGTTACTAGATTGTGGTGGAATTTTATCATAGCGCAAACACCTGTCTGGGTCTTTTTCTTGGAGCCCAATTAATCATCGTAGTTTTTGTTGGATTTTCTTATGGTTAGTTACATTTTGACCATACAATTTATTAATTATGCTTGTTTGGATTGCCATCTTGTCCGTGTTGTTGCGCTGCTATTGCATTGTAAGTGCATGTGGGTCGTATGTTCTTTATCTGAGGCCCTTGCTTCAGTTCAATGTTCTTATTAGTTAACTAGTTGACAGGTATCGGTAACATGCACAAATACACAATCACACGGACATGCACATTACGAGGTTCACCCACGACTGGATTACATCATTGGACAATGATGATCGATCTTCACTGTGCGGGATGAAGGAAGAGAGTACACAGGATTACAGATGGCACTAAAAGCAAAAACAATGCATTGAAATGTTTATATATATTTTAGCATGGAATCATTTTTTTAATAGAAACAGTGCCTCCCGTTTCTGTTAATTTACAAGATAGTCATTACATAGAAATTGATGGGAGACGGGCAACAAGCTGTGCCGCCAATCCCTTTTGGATGGCAAATCCAATCTTACGAAATACAACATTCATAGAAAACACGGATTTAAAAAGGTTCATTTAACTGAACATGTACCCAAAAATCGAATCACAAGAACACACGGATTTAAAAAGGTTCATTTAACTGAACTACATCATTGGACCACGGCGATCGATCTTCACTATGTGAAAATAATAAAGAGCATGTATACAGACATATCCATGTATTAATTTGACCAAAAACAAGAACTGGTAATTTGACCAAAAACAAGAACTGGATATCCATTTTTCAACGAGGGCTTTGTCCCTGCTTCTTACAAAGGAGATCGAACATCTTCGCAATTGACAGGTTAGGATTTACGGATTTTGTCAGTGATATCAAAAGCAATTATGTGGTACGAGACTCAAGATGTCTCATGTGAGAATGTGACGATGTGGGTATGATATTTACTTAACTAGCATACTTTCATATGAATTTTGTGTGTTTTGGGTCACTATCAATGCATTGGACTGAAGCCTCTATAGCTTGTGTAAACAGTAAAACATTGTCACTGACTTGAGCTAGTTGCTCATCTGAATTGAAATACATAAGAGTGAATTTTAGTAGGGAAGACAGCGAGTCCCCAACCCTGTAGCTATTCATTTAGCAAATAGAGTGACATTGGATAGAGTGAGAGAGTAGGTTCCAAGTAGTACGAAAATATAAATGTATCTAAAATTCAGCACCCTGATTAGGCTAATAAATCTCACTTGTCCAAAAACCTTGGTTATATTTGGATTGCTGCAATGATATTGAAATTCATAAAATTATTTTTTATGTGATCTAATAGCATCTGCAATATTCCAAGTTATAATTTGCAGATCTGGACTAATTTTTTAATCAAGTTGCATAATTTTGTTTAGTCAGATCTTGCGATTTTGGATAAAGTTGAAAGAATGTTCATCGAATCAAACATTTAACTTGTTGTAGATTATGTATGTTTCTCGTTTCCACTAAGATGCAGATTAGTCCCAGAACTAAATCCTACTTGCACGTATTTTGTTAGGTCTGTATTCCTTAAAAAAGAAAATTGAAGATGTTGTGATTCATGCTGAGACGACTGCAAAAACAGCTCTGGAGTTGGAGGAAGCTAGAAGAATCCAACATGAAGAGATGTTTCGTGAGCATAATTTGTGGGATAACCCTTCAAAGTCAAATGAACGCCTTACTGAATTAGCTTTTGCTATTAAAGATGTCAATGCTTTGAAAGACATACGATACAAGGTGCTGTTCTTCAATGAGCATAGCAAGTGAGTTTTTTTTATATTTTTTTAAACGAAAACCTTGACGAGCAGAGAGTCCAGGCTAACTCTTTGATGCTAACTCTTTGATGCTAACTCTTTGATGCTATTAATACAAATATGGGTTTTACAAATGAAGACCAATAAGGTAATCACAATTTAAAATAGCAAAATAGAGCCTACATGAACTCACCAGGGTGTCTAACCCCAATTTAAAGCCCATAAATTTCTAAATGATAACCCATTTTTATGCATCCATGAATTAGTTCTCATCAGTATGTTGTGCCTGTTAAAGTACTAGCAAGCAGAACTACTACATGCATTTTGACATGGGTTAATATACAATGAACTGTCTTACAAATAGATAAACATGTCTAATAAGTCTAATTTTCTGTATATAAATCAACTGTAGAACTGCAAGAAGGATCTATTTAGGACCGCCTTCTTGAATTGTCTTACACTCATTGATGGTATCTATTTTGATGTAGCTGCTTATGTTCAATTTGGTTTTAGTGAAAGGTCTTGAAAACATTCTATAAAGGTCTTGATATCTTCTTGACCACCCTTGTTTTTTTTGTCAGATTAGTAATCTCCGAGAATGTTGATTTTTGATGCACCACCAAATTATAGTTTTGTTCCTATTATGTTGCCTGACACATGTATTAATTTGGAATTATTTGCAGGCTGAAGAAGCAAAGTTAATTGTGCAATTGGCAGAAATGGACTTTGTAAATGATCAACTTTTCAGACAAGCTTATAGTGCATCTATAGATGTTGGAAAAATCCTGGAACGTTATGAGATGTCCAAGCTTTTTCATGGTCCATATGACAGGGAGGGAGCATGCATGATCATTACAGCTGAACCAGAGGAGCACAGCTCTAAGGTTTGTTGATCTGCGGAAAAACAAACTGTCGATTCTCAAGTAAAAATATTTGAATTATTTTGCAGTGAGAAGAGACGTCAGTCACTTGAGGGGAAGGTAGGCAATGATACACAAAATAATATCATTTATAGTGCGGAGGGAAAGTAGGCAACGGTGCGCAAAATAATGTCATTTATAGTGCAGAGTTTGGGCGGAAGATATACGCTTTACTGACTGTAATTGCTATGCAAAAATATTATTCTCCTTGACCCTGGCTGGTTCATACCATAAACGGAACATAAAACTTCGCTATATTGGAAAGCGAGCTCCAACCCTCTATATTTAGAGTCTAGGATTATAGTGATCACAAAAGAAAGTAAATATACATAAGTGTTAGACTTTTCTACAAATGGTACCCGCAAAGGGTTAGGGCTCAAACTCCAACATTCCTCTTCCACTTGGAGTATAGACATCCTCCATGCTTACTTATAATAAAACCCAAATATAACACTTGGGAGTGGCTTGGTGAACATATATGTCATTTGACCTACGGAAGGAACATCAATAATTCATAGAAGAACTCCCTCCTTAAGGTCTCCAATGCAGTAGCAATCAACCTCCACATGCTTTGTGCGCTCATAAAACATAGGGTGGTTTGTTATATGCGTAGTAATTGTGTTGCCGCATTTAAAATCCATCTTTATGCTATATGGTATGTGGTGATCCGTAAGAACTTCCAAAATCCATTGCATCTTTGCTGCTGCTTGGAGCATCATGTTAAGAGGCTTTTTATCTTTTCTCTTTCTTTGATGTGGCCCTAACCCTAGCCTCTACCCTATATAAACTTGCATAAGGCCATCTCTCAATAAGAAAACATTCTATTCTTCTACTTATTCAATAGTACATCTATATGACTGGATTATATGAAGAACTGTGTATTTTCCAAAAAGCACGTTGTCCAAACAAGTTCAGGAAAGTGCTGAATGACATGATTGCAAGTTCCTTTGTGGCCTCAATCTACGCTATCGTATTAAAAAAATCAATTCCTCTTTGTTGACGTAGTACCTTCTCTCTGTGTTACCTTTGCATATATCCTAGTGTTGCAGAAGTCCGTATTCAATATTCAGTTGGAGGGGTCATTGAATAAAGAATATTCAATATTCAAGAGAATATAGTCATCAATCAATAAAAGCCCAGGATGAAAAGTACTTATTAACAAGTTATATGTATGGAGCTTTAACATTTGTGGTGATACCGAGATAAATGGGAACCTTTAATAAACTACAACAACAAAGCCTTTTCCCACTTTCAGTAGGGTTGGCTACATGGATTTTTTGCCTCCATTCAGATCTATCTCGGGTCATTCTTAGGCTTAGATCCAAAAATCTTAGATCCCCTCGTATAGTCTCATTCCAACACTTCTTGGGCCTTCCACACCCTCTTTTAATCGGCTCTACGTTCCAAAACTCACATCTCCACACCAGTACATCGGTTGACCTCCTTTGCAAATGCCTAAACCACCTTAAGTGATTTTCTCGCATCTTATCCTCGATCGGAGCTAAACCAACTTTCATTCTGATAGCATAATTCCGAATCCGATCTTTACGCGTGTGTCCACACATCCACCTTTAATAAACAAAAGATACAAAATTTGAAAAAATCAATAATCTGTTGCAATAGATGGCCGAATATTCGATTGAATATTTGGATATCCAAGCCTAATATTCAGGGATATTTGGGGTGGGCCAATTATTGATCCAATAACAATATTCCATTTGGGCATCCTTTAGAATAAAAATATTTGGTCGAAAATTCGGGCCATTTAATCTGTCTTTGCATCTTCTATAGATATATATGCAATCACAACCTTTGCCAGTGATGGACGAGGATGTCAAGGACATTATGTCACCCATGGTCGAGGTTGGGGCTATGATTTTAGGTGTGGTCGCCGACATACATATCCATCATGTGCACATTATCGAGGAATCAACTACTTAGAACGATGCTACACAAAATCTGGACCACGTTCCATGATTAACTGAGCCTCAATTAATACTATTGAGTACTCGACCACTAATATGACCCATGAAGCCCCCATTAAGTTGACCTAGATTGTTTATTTGACCACATTTGACTATGGATGAGTCATGTACAATATTGCTCATTTCGTCTCCATTAGTTCCTCTCTGTTGATTGTTGATTCAAGTACATCCTATCACTTAGACTAGAGATGATTATGCTCATATTGGTTTAGACCTTTATGCATGTGCAAACAACTAGACTGGCTGACGACTCTCACTTATGGATTATCTATATGCTTTAACTGTACTATTTACATGTTGGAATATTTCTACATTCCATGTATCTTTCTTGTTATTTTATTTCTTTATATCTATCCTATATAATTTACCCATAGGTCTCTCCTCTATATAAGAGAGCCTAGGGTTACAAGAAATAGCATCTCTTTTTTTTCTACCAACATGATATCAGAGCGGCGGTCCTAGACCGGAGCTCTTATATCCAAAAATCCTAACCCTACCTCTTGCCCCCTCCGCACGTCACCAGCCTCGTCTCTGTGCGCCGCCACTGCACGCCGCCCACGTGTGCAACCCACGCGTTGCCCATGCGCACAACCCACGCGCGTCGCCATCGACGTGCCATCCCTCAGCGCCGCCTTGCGCTCCTCCGGGCGCGCCTTCACACACACTGCTGTGCGCACTACCACACACGCCGCCTAGTGCACATCCATGTGCGCCACCCTTCGCATGCAGGTCCTACGCGTGCTGCGCCTCCACGCGCTAACGTCGTTCGCTTCCTTTCATTGATTGATTGGGAGCATAAGTCTACATATGCACCCAAATCTACATATGTTTGTGTAGACATTCACTCTCTGGTCTACAAAACCCTAGTCTTCTACATCCGGCAAGATGTCTGAGAACAAGGTTGATGTACCCGCCACAGGTGCATTCAGAGGTCTTGTGCCTATCGTCAAAATGAGCGGGACGAATTATGAGCTCTAGACTATGCAGTTCATGAGCTTTATAAAGTTCAATGGTAAGAAACACATTCTTACCAAGGAGGAGCCGGTGGAGAAGACTGGGGTAAATGCCTCATGGGAGGCAGACGACGCATATGCCAAAGTTTGTCTCTCAAGAACACTGACGATTGAGATCGCCAATGATGTGTTACATGAGCCTACTGCGAAGGTAATTTGGGATATCCTCACGACAACATATTCTCAAGTGAGGAACGAGACGAAGATTCTCCAGCTTCAGCATGACATATTCACTATCAAGTAGAACGAACGTCCTATGCATTCACTGTATACATCCTTGCGTCAACTCCAGAGCGACAGAAGACATATAGGAATGCTACCATGATAGGGATATTCCTCGCAGCCCTTGACCCTGAATATGATGTTGCTCGTTCTCAATTTCTAGCATATGCCCCCCATGGAGGAAGCGTTCCGCAGGCTCAACATGATTACTATTCCTTCTACAGCCTCTAGTCAGACTTCCTCGGCCGTGTCAGCCTCTCGAGGAAGAGGAGGCCATTCTACCTTCCGTGGACGTGGACCTCGTGGTAGAGGAGGTCGCACTCGTCAGTCCTGTACGTTCTGTCACCGCTCAGGTCACATCGAGGAGACATGCTATTCCAAGCATGGGTTCTCGACATCAGCTCGCGTTGCAGAACAGATTGAGTCTCCTGCTGCTTCTACTCTAGATCAGAGGTTTGATCACCTCGTCGTCAGACTGAGGGATATTATACTCCCTTCTGCTTCACCATCCTCCGGCGATCATTCAGATGTGGCAGCCTAAGCATCTGCCAATACCTCTGCTACAACCAACACCTCAGGTACTTATGCTTTTACATCCTGTCATGGATATGACATTATAGAGTGGATTATGGACTCTGGTGCAACATATCATCTATGTGGAGACAGACATCAACTTACGTCATATAGACATGTTACGCCAGGAAGAACAATTGTGATAGTTGATGGGACTCATTCCCCGATTACAGGACATGGGGAGATCACTTTGACGCCTTCGATGTGTCTGTAGAATGTGTTACGCACTCTAGATTTTTCATTGAACCTACTTTCTATTAGTCAGGTTACAAAGGATTTGCACCGCCGAGCTATTTTTGACCCATCGTCTCTTATTTTTCAGGACATTCTTACGGGCAAAGTGATTGGGTGTGGCCGTGAGCAGGGCGATCTCTATCACCTGGTTCGGACTCCATATGCAGGCCTATCTTCTCATTCATCTGGATCTGTCTCTTCGTTCACTTGGCACCTCCGGTTTCGTCATCTCCCTTTTTAGAAGATGTGACATGCTACTACAAATTTCTCCTAGTTCTTCTTTTCAGTGCGAAACTTGTCAGCTAGGAAAGCATCATTGGTCTGCCTTTCCTAGTCGTCAGGGTCGGAGAAGTAGCTCCCCTTCTAAGTTATTTCATGTTGACATCTGGGGTCCGAGTCGTGTGCCTGATCTCCAGGGACACTGATTTTATCTTGTAGCTGTAGACGATTTTCACGATTGTCATGGGTGTTTCTTTTGAAAAATAAATCTGAAGTAGGGGATGTAATCAAAATCTTTATTACCGAAGTACAAAATATTTTCTCTACTTTTGTGAAGTTTGTGCGAGCTGATAATGCGATGGAATTTTGTACATGTGATCTATCTCACTTTCTTTCATCCAGAGGCATTATTCATCAAACTTCGTGTCCTTACACCTCTCAGCAAAATAGGGTTGCTGAGAGAAAGCATCGTCATCTTCTTGATGCCACTCGGATTCTTCTCATTCAGAATCGTGCACCTCATTCGTTTTGAGGTGATGCAGTTCTCACAACATGCTACTTGGTGAATCGTATGCCGTCATATGTCTTGGGTGAGGAAATTCCTTTCTCCATAGCTTTTCATGAGAAGGAATTATTCTCACTTACTCCTCGTGTGTTCGGATTTGTTGCCTTTGTTCACCAGTTGACTCTTGGTCTTGACAAGCTCGCTCCTAGAGCTGTCAAATGCATGTTTGTTGGATACTCCAGAACTCAGAAGGGATATCGGTGTTATGATCCTCTATGCAGAAAATACTATATTAGTGCTGATGTCACATTTTTTGAGTATGTGATGCACTTTTCTCCTACAGGTGATAGGTTGGCTTCATCGAACTCAGATGATGAAATTTACATGCCACCTCCTCCCGTGTCTGCGGTCCCACCAACTCCTCCACCTCCACCACCACCACCATCTCCATCTCCCCCCTCTTCCTATCCAGTCACGTACGCCTCTTGTTTCATCTCTACCTAAGTTTTACACTCATCGGAGTGCTTCTACTCATGGTCATTACCCACCATCCATGGAGCCCCAGGTTTGTTTTGATAACATAGCTTCTAACGATGGGTCTGGAGATGTATCTGCGCAAGAATTGTTGCAAATCGCGGAAGCAAACAGCACAAACACGATCAAACAAGTAAGACACAAACACAAGGATTTACAAGGTTCACCCGTAAATGGGCTACGTCCTTGGGCGGCGGCGATCGGTTTCACTATTTGGAGAAAAAATGTAATACAGAGGGTACTGAGAAGATACATATATGGGATGAGAAACATGATCAGAATGAGGATTGCAGTATCTGATGGCTATAGGGCCCTTTTTATACTGCAACAGAAGAATACCATCTGTATTCAGCAATCCATCCCAACAACTCTCAGGCAATCAGAAGACAGGACATGGATCAGACATGGATCAGACATGTCAGTAATCCTGGACTAACAACTCTCAACCAATTAGAAGGCAGGTTACAGATCAGACTTGTCAGCAATCCTGGCCCAACATCTCTCAGCCAATCAGAAAGCAGGACACATATCAGACATGTCAGCAATCCTGACCCAACAGTTCTCAGCCAATCAGAAGTCAGGAAACAGATCAACCACATCAGCATCCCAACAAGTAGTTAGGATTCAAGTCAAATTAACAATCTCCACCTTGAATTGAATCCTCATATAGTATAATGAACCACTACTATTACTCCACCATGGGTTGAGTTCTCCACTAACAGAATTAACCACTGCTAGACTCCACCGAGGTTGAATTCTCATATAGTAGAATTACCCACTACTATACTCCTCCATGGGTTGAATTCTTCACTAGCAGAATTAACCGTTGCTAGACTCCACCGGGGTTGAATTCTCATATAGCAGAATTGACCACTACTATAATTCACCACTTGAAATTCAGATAACATGAATCAAGGAATTATAAACAATATTCACCTTGAAATTTCTCCTCAGAGAAGCTTTGCCAAGCTTCACCGTGCCGCCGCCAGCCCTTCCTTGGAGCTACTGCCAACTATCGATATTGAGCAAGTTCGAACAACACTTGAACTTACTCCCAGGAACTACAGACCCTTGCAAGACATATAAGGTCTTCTTCTTATTGCCCTTGATGACATCAATCCCAGCCTTGGCAACTTGCTTGACTTCACCTTCAGTGTTGTACCTATATCCTTTAGAGTCCAAGACTCCAAGGGATATCAGGTTCTTCCTCAAATCAGGAACATGTCGTACTTCTATCACAATCCTCACGACTCCATCATGCATCTTGATCTTCACAGAGCCGATCCCTACAATCTTGCACGTTGTGTTACTCCCTGTGATGACGTTTCCACCATCTATCTTCTCATAAGTGCAGAACCAATCTTCATTAGGAGTTATATGGTAGGAATAACCTGAATCAAGAATCCATGTGTTATCCGTCGTCTTCTGATCAGTAACGGTAAGAACTGAACGTAATCATCTTCAGAATCCCTGCCACTTTGAGCCACTGCAGCAATTGTGGCCTTCTTTGGGCAGTCTTTCTTTCAATGCTCGGGTTCCTTGCAGTAATTACAGATGTCCCTAGCATTGTGATTCTTCAACTTGGATTTTTGTTTTCCCTTCTTTGTGCAGCTAGAACTGGCATGGCTCTTCTCATGAGTAATAACCAAACCTGCAGCGTTAGAGTCCTGCTTCCCGGTAGCCATATGCCGAAGTTCACGCGTATGCAGACTCGCACGAACTTCCTCTGTGGTTATTGACTCTCTTCCCACAATGAACGATTGAACAAAATTTTCAAACGATAATGAAAGAAAAACCAATAAAATCAAGGCAGCATCCTCATCTTCATCTTAACATTTACATTTCTTAAGTCCATCAGCAATGTATTTAAGCGATCTAGATGTTCTTTAAGTGATGTACCTTCCTGCATGCGGAGAGAGAACAAACGTTGCTTCAAGAGCAATTTGTTGGTCAGAGACTTAGTCATGTATAGACTTTCGAGTCTCAACCACAAACCGGCCGTAGAATCCTCATTGACAACCTCCGTGATAATCTCGTCCGCCAAACACAACATGATCGTCGAGTGCGTTTTCTCTTCCTGCACCATCAACTCGGACGGCTCGAGTGCCTTCGCCCGCTCTTGATCTAACGGTGCCCAGATGCCTTGCTGCTTCAGAAGGGCGCGTATCTTAGTCTGCCATAGACTGAATCCATTCTTCCCCGTGAACTTCTCGATCTTCAGATTGTGTGACGCCATCTTACTGGATGATCTTGACAGAACCTGAAGCTCTGATACCAGTTTGTTGTGAATCGCGGAAGCAAACAACACAAACACAATCAAACAAGTAAGACACAAACACAAGGATTTACAAGGTTCACCCGTAAATGGGCTACGTCCTTGGGCGGCGACGATCGGTTTCATTATTTGGAGGAAAAATGTAATACAAAGGGTACTGAGAAGGTACATATATGAGATGAGAAACAGGATCAGAATGAGGATTGCAGTATCTGATGGCTTTAGGACTCTTTTTATACTGCAACAGAAGAATACCATATGTATTCAGCAATCCATCCCAACAGCTCTCAACTAATCAGAAGATAGGACATGGATCGGACATGTCAGCAATCCTGGCCCAACAGCTCTCAGCCAATCAGAAGGCAGGACACAGATCAGACTTGTCAGCAATCCTGGCCCAACAGCTCTCAGCCAATCAGAAGGCATGACACAGATCAGACATGTCAGCAATCCTGACCCAACAACTCTCAGCCAATTAGAAGGCATGACACAGATCAGACATGTCAGCAATCCTGACCAAACAGCTCTCAGCCAATCAGAAGTCAGGAAACAGACCAGCCACATCAGCAGCCCAACAAGTGGTTAGGATTCAAGTCAAATTAACAAGAATCATTGTAGGAAATTGGCACACAGATGGAGGATGGTCCTTCTGACCTGGATATTCCTATTGCAGTTCAAAAGCAGAGGCGATCTTGTGCTTGCTACCCCTTGGCTTCTTAGGTCTCCTTCTATCGTCTAACATGGGATTTTCAGAAATTTGCAGCAGCTCTATCTACCATGAATATTCCACGGAATTATGAGGAGACATTGAAGGATAGTTGTTGGCGCTTGGCTATGGAGGAGGAGATGACTGCCCGACAGTCACGTGGTACGTGGAGTATAGTTTCTGCTCCAGTTGACGCGTCTGTTGTAGGATGCAAATGGTGTTCACTGTAAAACACCGTGTGGATGGCAGTGTGGATCGCTATAAGGCAAGACTTGTGGCATGTGGGTTCACCCAGACATACGGGGTGGACTATCATAATACTTTCTCTCCAGTGGCCCGCATTCTACCCTACGGATTCTTCTTTCAGTTGCTGTGACATGAGATTTGCCCCGGTATTAGCTTGATGTGAAGAATGCCTTCCTTTATGGTGATCTACAGGAGGAGGTCTACATGCAGCAACCGCCTGGGTTTGCTGCTGAGGGTAGTGTCAGAAGGTGTGCATGCTACACAAGGTTATCTACAACCTTAAGCAGAGTCCAAGAGCATGGTTCCAGAAGCTCTCGGACTTGATTGAACAATAGGGGTTTGTGCGATCGACAACCGACCACTCCTTGTTCGTGCAGAAGACTCATAGAGGTACTATTGTCATTCTTGTGTGCGTTGATGACATTATTGTTAAAGGTGATGACAAGTAGGGTATTCAAAATACCAAGGACTTCCTGGGTTAGCAGTTTGTGACTAAGGATCTTGGACATCTATGTTACTTCCTTGGGTTGGAGTTTGCAAGGAATCAGTGTGGTCTGGTGATGACCTAGAGAAAGTATGTTGTAGATCTTCTTTCAGAGACATGCATGGCAGATTGCTGACCTGCGACTACACCTATTGATCCGAGCATGAAGCTATATGATGACGACACTGAGGAAGTTGACAAGAGGAGGTACATGGAGCTTGTTAGCAAGCTACTATATGTGACCATCACCGGGCCCGACATATCCTTTGTTGTAAGCAAAGTAAGCCAGTTTATGGGGCAGCCCAGATAGGCACATATAGATGCAGTCCATATGATTCTTAGATACATGAAGACTTCACCTGGTATGGGACTTCTTTTCAACAACGGCACATCTCTCTCAGTTACAACATGTGTAGATGCAGATTATGCTGGATGTCCAAAGGATAGAAAGTTTACCTTGAGTTTTGCTGTGTTTATAGGGAATTTCCTAGTTTCATGGAAGAGGAAGAAGCAGTCTGTGGTTGCCAAATCAAGTGCTGAGTCAGAATACAGGGCTATGGCACAAGCTACCACGGAGATGATGTGGGTCAGATCTGTTCTTACTGACCTAACTAGAGGTGCCACTTCCCATGCACCTTTAATGTGACAACTAGACTTATCTTTTCATTGCCAACAACCGTGCATTCCATGAGAGAATGAAACATATTGAGGCAGACTGCCATTATACTAGAGATATGATTCAAAAGAGACTGACTTCTACCTCTCATGTTAGTTCAGGAGAGCAAACAACATATATCTTTACCAAGGCATTACTGAGGGGGACATTTCAGAAGTGTTCGTCCAAGCTGAGCATGATTGACATCTATGCTCCATCTTGAGGGGGAGTGTTAGAATATTTCTACATTCCATGTATCTTTCTTGTTATTTTGTTTCTTTATGTCTGTCCTATGTAATTTACCCATAGATCTCTCCTCTATATAAGAGAACTTAGGGTTACAAGAAATAACATCTCTTCTTTTTCTTCCAACGTTACCAAAGATGCAAGATGTTCGAAGTCTATTAATGCCCATGACTTTCCTCTGAGTTTACGTTATGTTAAGATGCAAGATGTTCGAAGTCTATTAATGCCCATGACTTTCCTCTGAGTTTACGTTATGTTAATCAATTATGCTCACAACTTAATTGTCGAGGTATTTTTAGTCACTTGTTCTATTACTTTCAGGACATTCAAATGCACTAGGCTATTATTAGGACTATGAGAAGGATAATTTGTATTACTTCGATGTCTTGTCTTCCTTTCTTTGCTTGTGCTTCATCGATCTCAACTGATCCCTACCTCTAGCATCTTTGTCTTGGTTATCTATTTGTGTCAACTTCCTCATTGATGTTTCAGAATCACTTCTCACTCCCACCTCTTGAGTGATCTGCTTCAACCTTCTCATTGATGTTTCAAAATGACCTCATTTCCACCTCTTGAGTGATGCATGTCAGTTTGGAGAACATAATAGGGATGTTTGGGGGATCTTGCCATGGTCGTACTAATTTTTGTTATTCGTATTTTATTTGTTTTATTTGATGCATGTCAGTTTGGAGAACTTAATCGTGATGTTTGGGGGACCTTGCCATCTTCGTACTATTTTTTGTTTATCCATATTTTATCTGTTTTGTTGATGATTAGTAGATCCAGTTAGGGTTATTTGGTAAAGAATCAATCCTTCATTGTTAAATCTTTCCTTCGTGAAACAAAGACATCATTTGGTTTTTCTTTTCTGACAAATTCCTTCTTTGTAAAATGAATTGGTTACCTTCTTTGTAATTGAAGGTACCTTGCAGTTGCATCAAACTCAAACATCGTCACCTATTGATGTTGCTTGCTCCCTTCTTAATTAGACAAGGCCTAAGCACTTTTCGGGTGATTTTTTAACAATCACATATCTTATCAACCGATTTCATCCTTTATTCTTGGAAAGGGATCATCCCTTTCTCTTTGCTCTACCCTAACATGGAACCATTTCCACCACCACCAGTATTTCTAGGTATATAATTTTTTCACAATCTTTATATTCTAGATAAACTTTCATATCAAGCAATCAAGTATGTATTTCTTGAATATTGTAAAATTTAAAAGGGATATCATTGTTATGATTCTAATATTGTTGTTTTACATCTATGCTGATGTCTTTTTTCGAACACATTAGCCACTTTACTCTAACTCCGTTAGTAATATTCCCTTGGAGTTCCCTCTCTACTTTAGGTATACCAAAATGAATTGCATATGTTCCACTACCTATTCCTCTTGGAGTGCACGTTCCTGATCACTATGACTCATGTCCTTCAACAATTATGCTTTGAATGATCCTTTCTTTGTCTCCATTCCACCCATTGCTCTAAAAAAAGGTAAGATCACGCACGATTCATCCCATATCTCATTATACAGCTACCAATTGTTTGTAATTCTTTTTGACTAGCAATTCACTAATGCATTAATGACTGTATCTATTCCAAGAGATTATTCTGCAGCATTACACGACTTGAACTAGAAGGATACCATGGATAATGAGATGGATGTGTTTCTCTCACACACTACATGGGATCGTGTGCATTGCCCCTTTTGTATCTCGTCGATACACGCTCACTATAAAACATGTTCCTAATAGTATGATAGAGAGATTAAAAGCAACATTGGTGGTAAATGATTTACCCAGATATATGAGTGGATTTTTCTGAAACCTCTCTCATGGCTCGAATGGGTTTCTTATTTACTATTCTCTTTATAGTTGTCTACAACTTAACCTATCTATTAGCTTGATGTTAAAAATTCATCTTGGTACGAAGGTCTTGATGAAGGAATATACATGTGTCAACCGCATGGTTATGTCATTTATGGGGAGTATGCATGCATGCTTAGAATGGCCACACGAACACGGTCTAAAATAGACTCCTCAAGGTTGATTTGATAGGCTTAGTATGGAGATTGTCGCTTTTAGGTTTTCTACGACATTTCTGATCAGTCTACCTTTATTTAAAGAAATTTAAATGGCAATTCTTCTCGTTGTTTATGCTGATGATGATTATTCTCCATTGGCAATGGTTAGCTTCAGTTGTCTCTTCGGTATGAAACTTCTAGACTTGGATCATTTAGGGAGGACTCAAAAGGATTGGGATTGACATCTTCTTCATCATTCATATTTTCCTCGTGTAGATTTTGCCAAACCATATGGTCTGGTTGTAGTGAAGTGTGCCTACCGCCCAAAAGACGAGGGTTCAAATCCCCCATTGTGGGGGTTGCGTTAGGTAGTCGACAACCAACGTGAAAAATAGTCGAATCTTTCAACATGTATTTGAGCAAAAATCCATGTAGCCAACCCTACTTATAATGGGAGAAGGCTTCACCATTTTTAGACTTTGCCAAATCATATGCCTTTTCTAGAATGTAACTCCCATAAAAAAGTGTCACCTAAAAAATATAGACCATAATCCTCCTTATATTTGTTCTCCGGAAGAGGATCACATTGAAAGAAAACTTCCTCAACTTTAGTCACATTAGTTCATCACAAAGAGGAGTTAAAGTACAAGGCCTTTTTTGAGTAGAGGAGTAACCAAGGAAAAATTGTCAGTTGCTCTAGGATTCAATTTCTTCAGATCGGGACCATTATGCAAAAAGTAAATACAACCAAATACCTGAGATGTAAAGTAGAATATTCATGACTAGAAAAAATATTTTAAAAGGTGATTCCTCGTCAATAAACTAGATGATTTCATTAAATACACACTACGAAGAAAAGCTTCACTCCTAAATTTCTTCTACACATTTCTCTAAAAGAGCAAAGTCCGTGTGGTTTCTAAAATATGCCTATTTTTTCTTTTATCAATATCATTTTGTTGAGGGCTATACCGCAAGAAGTTTCATGAATAATGCTTATGCTAGTAAGTTGACTTTGCATAGAATGGATCATATTCTCATTTGCACTATGAGAATGGAAAATTTTAATTTTCGCATCATGTCAGAGATTGGGAGATGCACCAATTAGAAGTTGTGAGATTTGGGATGTTGAGCCTGTTAGGAGAGGAAGAATAAGGCCTAAGAAGTGTTGAAAGGAGACTATTCGAATGGATCTTAGTTATTTGGATATAAGTATGAGAATGACCTAAAATAGATCTGAATGTAGACAAAGAATCTATATAGCGACCCTACTTAGTAGTTGGTGTGAGACAAGGCTTTCTTGTTGTTATGTTGTCATTTGCCCAAATTAATGTCACTAATAACTTGGGGAATATCACTATCGATTTCGAAGGAGATAAATAGTGGAATGCCTTGACCAATCATTAACAAAAGTTATATAATAATAGTTCCTTCTCAACTTGTCACATTACGTAAGTTCTTGGGTCCATTGTTGTCCCAGTCCCACACAAACAGCTTTTACCCCGGGCATGCATATGATGGATGTGGGTGGTAATGGCTTTTGAGATTATTGCTGAGTAGAAGCATAATAAGGTCAAAGGCTTTATGTAGAATGATTTCTCTAAGCAGTATGATTGTGTAGAGATGGATGCAATGTCAACAGACGGTGTGGCTCTTGTGCTTGAGTTGTTTGGAATGGTATCTAGATTGCAGATTAATCATGATAAGTTGGTTGTTATGCCCTTTGGGATGAGCGAAGGAGAGGTTGAGTGTTTGATGGATGCCTTGCAGACGTAATTGAGGGAGGGGGAGATTACTTACCTTGGTTTTCTTCTGGTCGACGATAGGTTGAAGCATACAGCTTGGCTACCCGTGATTAGGAAATAGGAGTAGAAGCTGGCGGGCAGGCGTGCCACTTGTCTTTCACCGAGTGGTTGCCTGGTGCTTTTAAAGGCAGTTATGTCTGCTATCCTGATCTTTTTTTATTTCCACGCGTCTACTCCTTACTGTCGGTAGGAGTAGATTGGAGGGTCTGATGAGATGATTCCTTTAGACTTCATATGGGATTCACATGGGTGCTTTTTGTAGGATCGAACTTTGGTGCTCAAGGAGTAGGATGGGGGCTTGAGGATTTTGAGCTTGGAGGAGATGAATGGAGCTCTGTTGGCGAAATGGGTGACTCACATTTGGGGAGGTAGGTTGGATTTGTTGAGCAGGATGATTCGTTCTATCTATGGGATTTCCATGGATCCTATATAATGAATGCACTCTCAAACTTTGGAGTGGCATTTATTCTGTTCGTTCTCATGTTTCCTCACTTATGAGGCTCATCTTAGGGGATGACAACATATTCTTCTTTTGGATGGATGATTGGATGGGAGATGGTGTGCTTGGTGCTCGGTTTCACCTCTTGCTTGCCTTAGCGGTTGATTTGAGTTGCCCTTTGTGAGTTATGAGAGACTAACTAGTTTCTTCAGTTCCATGACGATTTGTAGTTCACTACTTCACGGATTTTTTGCTTCTTTGGAGGAACTATCTGAGATTAATGGGTTGTCTAGCACTCCTGACCACAGGACGTGGGTACGGTTAAGAAGCCATGCATAACTTTCTACTCAACGACTTTATTTCACCCTGTGATTGCTTCAGATAAATACATGCAGATCTGGTGGTGGACGGTGCTGTTACGGGTTCGAATATTCATTTAGCTCTTGAGGAGGGATCGGTTTTTGACATGCAAGCATAAAGCTAGGTTTTTCCCGAACATTGATGGTACGTGTTAGCAATGTGCTGCAACAGTGAAGACAATATCAGGATTGGGGCTCCTGTGTTGACATTGTGGTTCGGGAAAAGCAATAAGGCAAAGGGTGTGGAGCCATTTAGGGAGACATAGGGAACTCTGTTGATAAGATGGACAGCAGTGAGAATAGCATCTCCCCAATAGGTTTTGGGGACCTTCATTTGGGTAAGAAGAGAGCAGGCAATGTTGAGGAGATGTCGAAGTTTCCTTTAGGCTACCCCATTCTGTTGGGAGGTATATGGGTAAGAGGTTTGATGGATAGCACCCTGGGAAGCAAATAAGGATGTTAAATCATTTTGTGTAAATTCCAAAGCATTATCATAACGAAATATTTTAACATTAGTGGAGAAGATGTTTTAAAAGGGTTGGTAAAGAAAAGGAGGGTTCCTAAGATCACTAGAACTAGATGGTGGAATGTTCCATTGAAGCAATCGAGCTTCAGGGAGAAGGTTTTAGAAAACTCATCTTGGGATTGCAGCGGAAGTGCAAACGAGATGTGGGAGGCAGTGGCATCTTGTATCCGAAAGATAGTCAAAGAGATGTTAGGCGAGTCAAAGGGAGGAGCTCCATGTCAAAAGGAGTCTTGGTGGTGGAGTGAAGGGGTGCAAGAGAGGCTAAAAATTAAAAGAGCATGCTTTAAGGCTATGTCTAAGGATAGAACAAAGGAAACTATCACAAACTACAAAATAGCGAAGAAGGAAGCAAAGAAGGTTGTAAGCAAAGCTAAGTCAAAAGCTTATGAAGTTTTGTATAAAAATCTCGACTCTAAGGAGGGCCAGAAGGATATATTCAGGTTGGCCAAAGCAAGAGAAAGAAAGACCAAAGACCTTTCTCAAGTGAGATGCATTAAGGACGAGGAAGGTCGCGTGCTTGTTACTCAGAAGGATATAGAGACTAGATGGGAGCAGTACTTTCATAAACTTTTCATTGGGGAAGGAAATAGAGAGATCACTTTGGGTGATCTGGCTAGTAGTGAAAGTTACTTGAATCGTGCAAGCTATAAACGGATTCAAAGGAAGGAAGTAGATGAGGCTTTGAATGTTATGAGACCTGGGAAAGGTGTAGGACCGGATGACATCCCTGTAGAAGTATGGAGAGTTTTAGGTTAGCGTGGTTTGACTTGGCTTGCGAATCTATTCAATGTTATTTGGCGAAGCGAGAAAATGCCTGAAGATTAGAGGAGGAGTATCGTGGTGCCACTTTATAAGAATAAAGGAGACATTCAAAATTGTTCTAATTACAGAGGTATCAAGCTGATGAGTCACACTATGAAAAATTGGGAATGTGTGATCGAAAGAAGGTTGAGGCAAGTTTCTAACATAAAAGAAAATCAATTCGGATTCATGCCAGCTCGCTCAACTATTGAAGCCATCCATTTGCTGAGGAGAACAATGGAGATTTATAGAGCTAAAAGGAAGAACCTCCATATGATCTTTATTGATTTGGAGAAGGCTTATGATTCTGTCCCACGAGAGATATTGTGGAGAGTTTTGGAGAAGAGACAAGTACCCGTCCTATACATTAACCTCATAAAGGACATGCATGATAGTGCTTTATCTTGTGTAAGGATCCCGTCTGGGAAGACTGGCTATTTTGACATCAACATTGGTCTACATCAAGGTTCAGCTTTGAGTCCATTTTTTTACTTTGATTATGGACGAGTTAACAAGTCACATTCAAGATGAGTTACCTTGGTGTATGTTATTTGCTGATGATATTGTGTTGATTGACGAGACTAGAGATGGAGTAAATGAGAAGCTTGAGGTTTGGAGACATGAGTTAGAGAGTAAAGGATTTCGTATAAGTAGGGCTAAGACAGAATATATGGAGTGCTCCTTCGATGAAAGCAATGGTGAAGGAATCGAGGTGAAGATTGGTGATGATAACATTCGGAAGAAAGATTCTTTTAGATATCTGGGATCTATTTTGCAACATGATGGGGAAATTGATGGAGATGTTACTAATAGAATAAATGCAGGGTGGCTAAAGTGGAGAGGAGCCTCTGCTGTTCTCTGTGATAAGAAAATTTCTTTAAAATTAAAGGAAAGTTTTACAAAGCAGCTATGAGACCTGCTACGCTTTATGGATCTGAATGTTGGCTTGTGAACCATAGACATGTGCAGAGAATGACTGTAGCAGAAATGAAAATGTTAAGGTGGATGTGTGGACACACAAGTAAAGATCGGATTCGGAATGATGCAATCAGAAAGAAAGTTGGTGTAGCTCCGATCGAGGATAAGATGCGAGAAAACCACTTAAGATGGTTTGGTCATTTGCAAAGAAGATCAATTGATGCACCGGTTAGGAGATGCGAGTGTTGGGATGTTGAGCCGGTAAAGAGAGGGCGAGGACGACCCAAGAAGTGTTGGAAAGAAACTATACAAAGGGATCTTAGTTTTATGGATATAATTCCGGGATTGACCCAAGATAGATCTGAATGGAGGCGAAGAATCCATGTAGCCGACCCTACTTAATTGTGGGAAAATGCTTTGTTGTTGTTGTAGTGGAGAAGATGTTTTTGACATAGTAAAAGAAATTCTTGACAATATTGTTAATTTCAGAACATTCCTTTAATAGGAAAACCCAAGATGAGCGACTGTATTCATCCACAAAGACAGCAAAATATTTATGATCATTTAGACTTCGGACCGGACGGGGTCCCCAGATATCACAATGAACAAGTGCAAAAGTGGTACAACGGCGAGGCTCAGTCCGTGCAGGAAAGGATGCTCTTTCCCGATCTGACATGCATTACACTTAAAGGGTTGCAGCATAGAAAGTTCATGGAACATCATTGAGAGAGCTTTAGCAGAAGGATGGCCAAGAAGAAGGTGCCATAGAAAAGGATCTTCAGAGATGGAGACTGCACCAGCAAAGATGCAATCAAAAGGGATATCGAGGTAATATAGGCCATTCCTCTCATGACCCCCACCAAAAATCTTCCTCTTCTGGATGTCCTGAAAATAACAACAAACCTCATAAAAAATAACACGACAGTTAAGCTGGCGACATAGCTTCTGTACTGATAGAAGGCTGAGAGGAAAAGCAGGGGTGCAATGAACATCTGTTAGATGCAGCTTGGAAGAAAAGTTAACGGTACCAACAAAAGTCATTGGGGAATGATCCCCATTAGCAACCCGGACAATCTTCACAGAGGAAGATGGTTGGGAGGAGGTTAGCAAACTTCCTTCTCTCGTCAGATGGGTATAGGCTCCAGAATCAATAATTCATGCATGCTTAGAGGCAGAGACAGAGTTTGCTACTGTATCTGAGGTAGTAGCCATTCTAGCAGTAGGGGCAGAAGCATTACTATTAGAAGGACTAGATTCTTGTAGCAGTTGTCGTAGGCGAGCATATTCAGAAGCAGTGAATGGGGTTTGTGCCTCGTTGGTTTGCTGAGTAGATGTTTCTGCAGTTGCATCATACGATACTTCATCATAGGCACTGTTGGCATTAGGTTGCATCCCAAACGTTGCCCAACAATGACCAGGAGGGTGATTCCAGCATCCACAATGTACGCATGCTGGATACCGAGCGGAAGAATGACGACCACTTCCGCGATCGCGTCCGCTTCCAGATTCACGACCACGTCCACGCCCTGAGTCACATCCCCATCCTCCTTGATAGTTATGACGCCCTCTGTATCATGAGGAGGTATAGTGGGCCATCGTCTCTATAGAGGTGTGGGTGGTAGAGTGCTGAATTGGAGCCTCTAGCTCCTGTAAGCATCCGAAGATTGTCTCAAGAGTAGGTAGAGTATCAACCATCAGATACTGATCTTTCACAGGCTTATATTTTGGATTTAGTCCCGAGAGAAATCTGTAAACCTTCCATCAACACGTTCTCCTAATTGTTTATCACAACATGTAGGCTGAAAAATAAGGAGTTCCTCGAAAAGGCTTGTAAGAAGCCTGTAGTATTTAATAAGACTTGATTCTCCCTGAGTAGCAGACCAAATCCTTGTGTATATGTCTGACAGACGAGACTTAGTCGTCTTCTGATAATATGTACGCTCAAGGTTTTCCCACATTGCCTTAGCGGTGTCTTTATAAAGAAGATTCGCAGCAATGTTTGGATCGACATTGTTTGTCATCCAAGTGATAACCTGGCAATTATCAACAAACCAAGTTTCATAGTCCATATATGTTTCTGCAGGTGGAACTTTTGTAAGAACGTAGCTCTTGCGCTGGCCACCAACAAACACTTTGAAAGACGGAGACCACAGAACGTAATTTTCGGATCCCTTCAACTTGATAGAAGTGCCCTGTACCGGCAAGGCGGCAAAGCAGAAGTATGGTATGTGGGCTTGATCTCGGCAGAGGTTATCATAGCGGCTTAGGTCAAGAAAAACTGACCTAAAGAGTATATCTTGCCACAATTTATCATCAAATATCTAAAACCTTATCAAGGAGTAAGAAGGATGAGGCAATGATCGTTTGATGGCACAAGAGGGGGCCTGTCGGAGTCGGCCTCCTCATGTAGGTAAAGCTTGACCTTCCTGGCAGAGGCGCCTGGCGGCGTTGGGCGACACAGGCGGCGTAAAGAGGAGGCTCTGACGGCGCTGGGAGGCCTGGCCTACCTAGTGGAGGTGCCTGACGGCACTAGGCGGCGCAAGGCGGCACAACGTGGCCTTGGAGGGGCCTGGCGGAGGCGCACGACTGCGCAAGGAGGCCCTGGGAGGGCTGGTGGAGGTGCCTGGCAGTGCTAGGAGGCGCGAGGCGGGCCTAGCCGGCCTGGCGGTGGTACCTGGTTGCCCCAGAGCAGCCTGTCGATGCTCAGCCCGGCCTTCTTGCATGTACCGAAGACTTGGCAGGGCCTGGGGACCTGAGGAGGCATGCGACTGCAGAGGGACTTGGAGGGTTGGCAGTGGCGGAGGGGTGATTAGGTCAGAACACCGGCCTAGGACCATTGCTCTGATACCATGTGAAAGGATGATAAGAAAAGATGATTCGTGTTTATTCAAGAGGTCTAGGGGTCCTTGTATAGGACTAAACCCTAGAGGGCTCAAAGGAAAATATTCTATAGAATATGCTTTATAGAATATTCTCTTAACAAATAGCCACATAGAATATTCTGTTAACATAAAAGCCCTCGTGGGGTCACAGTATAATAGAAAGAAATCTTATGCTATCTCTAACAATATTCTTCAAAAAATCTTGTGTACTTTTATCAGATCGGGGTAGACCTTTTTGCACTCATCATCAAGAATATTAGAAGATTTCATAACAGTTGAGACAACCTTCTTTTCTTTAAAGAAGTAAGGAAGAATCATTTGATCAATCAAGTAAGTTTCTTTTCACTCAAGATGGAGCGATCGACAACAATCAATCATATGTATGCAATGGGTGCACTTCCCTTCCTTTAACATAGGATCATTGGTACAACTAAGGACGTTGGTATGCTCAACATGTTTTTCATCCATAAGAGATGGACGTTGCTTTTCGACAAGAATCTGATTATACTTCTATTCAATAGGGATGATTTAAAACACCAAGAAAGCTATACATCTTGATCCTCCATTCATGACCACCGAAGAGTCGCAGGACTCAAATAAAACAGAAAACATAATAACTCTAACAATCCCCCTCAAGTTGGAGCATATTTGTCGATCATGCCCAACGTGGAAATTAAATACGAGAGGCGCTTCTTTGGTAGAACCTTTGTAAAGACGTATGCAATCTAATGTTCAATGGAGATGTGTGAAATGATGATCTTTACTCCTCTTACTGTATCACAAATGAAGTGACATTCAACTTCAATGTGTTTTGTCCGCTAATGGAAAACATGATTGGTTGCAATGTACGTAGCAGACTTGTTGTCATCGTATAAAGGTACAGGAGCAGCAACTGAAAGTCCAAGTTCATGTAGAAAAGAGACAAGTCATGTGATCTCATAAGTGGCTTGGGCTATTGCCCTGTATTCTGCCTCTACACTTGATCTAGAGACCATTGTCTTCGTCTTGCTTCACTGAGTAACCAAGTTGTCCCCAATAAACATGGCGTAACCTGTAGTGGATCGGTGATCCTCAGGTAAACTGGTATAGTCAGAATCTCTATAGTCGAAGATATTCGTGTAATCATTAACCTTGTAGAAGAGTCCACGTCTGGGTGATTCCTTCAAGTATCAGAGGATTAAAAGAACATCTTGTCAATGACTGTAAGGGGGGTCTCTCCATGTGCTGGCTAGCTCTGCTGACAACTTATGATATATCTGGCCTAGTAATAGTGAGATAAAGAAGTTTACCCACTATATTTTTATACCATGTAGTGTCCTTAAATGCTAGATCGATAGATGCAGAATGTTTTCTCAGTTGAAAAATAAATAAGCGGAAGCGATAAACAGATCAAGAGTAATAAACATGAAGAACATGAAGATTTTACGTGGAACCCTACTCACGAAAGAGCGAGATGAAACCAGTGGAGAATGCCTCAAAGGGTCAAATCTTCTATTGAAGCTTCTCAATGAGTATAGTAAGTGTGGGGCTTCTTATATTACCCCACAGACAGATCGGAGTCCCACAGATAACATATGTGGAACTAAACATGAGTGGATGATAATTGGATCCTATAGGGACCCAATTACCCTTCTATTACATACTCCAACATAAACACTCAAGCTGGAGTTGAGAAAGCTGCAACTTGTAACAAAAAGAAAAATTACACAATTCATCTTCACTTGATGCGTCTGATAAGAATATATGCCCGATATTGGTAGAAAACCTCGCTCGATGACGGGTTTGTGATGCTCAGGTCACCAGGACGTACCTCTGTCGTGCCTGGAGAAGAGTTGCAGTAGAAGAAGAAAATCCAGCGCAAAGTAGTAGTCGGGAATAGAAACACCGCAACGAAGTAGTCGGTGCTCGGTGAAGACGATTGATAGCAGTAGCAGTATGGAGTGATGTTATATCAATCATGAACAGGCAAAAATCCTACAGATACATCTCAAGTAGAAGAATGTACCCTCTCTTACTCCTTTCTCCCATACTTGATATAATAAGAGCATGGTTCATCAACTTGGAAGAAACAAAACATGCATTTTTTGTGCTTCCTTTTTTTGCACAAACATTTTTTATACTATCCCCTTTTTTTGTTTATTCTCCTCTTGTTTTTCCATACTTGCTCTTCTTCTTCTCCTTCTCGATCTCGTGGTTGGAGTTGCGCCGCTTGTAGAGCGTTGGTCATCGACGATGCGAGTTTTAGAGTACTTATCCATCGTACCTCCATTGACACCACTTGGAACGATGGTTTCTTACTGGAGATCAAAGGAGGAATGGCTGAAGGTGCAGGAGATTGGAGGCAACGTGAGTTGAGTGGCTCTGCTCGTAGCTTGGTGGATTCGCCGGTAGCAAACAAAAGGTGTAGTTTGGTAGGTGCAATGGCCACTTGTTGCTTGGAGATCAAGACAGCCAGGGGCTGCTTGCATCTTCTTCTTCATGTCATTCCAGGAACAAGGTTTGATCTATGGATCTGGAGTTTGTGCTGAATTTGGGTTTCAACAGAAACTCCACTCTGATGTCGTTGGCGTCAACAACGAAAAATATGTTTCAAGAAACACTAGAATTGATTCTTGATCGCAAGCTTGAATAATACTGAATAATAATCTTCGAACATAAATCTTCATGAATAACCAAGAACCGAATCTGTTATGTCAATCGAATCTCGAATAAATCAAGAATATAAAATCAATCCTCGAGAGTCGAACCCGCTCTGATACCATGTTAGAAACTAGAATGTGGAAGCGTAATCAGAGATAAACAATAAAGAGCACTGTGATTTTTACGTGGAACCCTACTCTCTAAGGAGCGTGATGAAACCACGGGAGAATGCCTCAAAAGGTTGATGTGTTCGTTCACTTTTCTCATCTGTTACATATAGTGTGGGGCTTCTTATATAGCCCCCACTAAGTCTCTAAGTCCCACAATTGATAGAGGTGGAACTAAACCATTGAATGTGATAGTTGGATCTTAGAGGCATCCAATTACCCATCAACCACGTATGACACACATACTCCAACAATCCTCATTCCTCATCCACGACCCATTTCACATTTGCATGCAAACAAACTTAACGGTCAAAAGATCTTGGATATCTACGATATTTTTTGAGCATTGAATTTACTTGTCAGTCAGGTGGACTTGTGCTCTCCTATTAGAAGTACTGTCTTGATATCTTGGAGGAAGCTAGGCTGCAAGCCATCATCGATACTTGTTGTGGCTAAATAATACATCGATACTAGCGATGACTATTTTGAGGATTCCGCACAATATGTTCGGTGGGAAAACTCATGTACCTCATTGCTACTCGATCATAAAAAGCCAAGATATAAACATTGGCAGGATCCACTCCTTATCCTGCATTATTTTAAGAGCTCATCTGGAAAAAGACTATTCTATTCGTGCGATGTGTTTGTTCATATTCTAATGCAAACTACGCTAGCTCTTCAAATGACAGACTTTTTACTACTGGGTATGCTACCTTCGTTGAAGGTAATCTTATTACTCATATGAGCCCAAAGAAAACCGTTGTCGCCCACTCTAACTCTGAATCTGAATATAGGACTATGATCCAATCCACTTGTGAGTTTAATTGGTTTAGTTTTTTTCTAGCGGAATCAAAACTCCCATTCCACTTCTGGGAGCTGTAACAATTTGCCCCAGCAGGTCAGGAAACTAACAGTTTTGCATCTTACAAGTCTTCCATTCGTGTTTGGCCAGCTTCTACTTCTACTCCTGATGCTTGGCCCAAGCACAAACAAATTGTCATAGGTTGGTAGAATTATTAGATATTAAGATAGATACTTTTATGACTACTTGCTTAACTTTTACTTCCCCCACTTATTCAAACTCAGGAGCGCAAATTCTTAATTTCTTGCAAAATATCTTGATATCATTAATATATTTTTTATTCTTGTTTAACACATCGATGCAAATTTTCTAAAGGTTCAATTGTAGGTATGGGCAGAGAAGCTTCTCAATATGTATTCCAGATGGGCTGAGAAACAAGGTTGTAAAGGTCGAATTACTGAGATTGACGCCTCTCACGGAGGTGGCATTAGTTCTGCCACTATTGACTTCGAGACCGAATACTTTTACGGTTTTCTATCAGGAGAACAAGGAGCGCACTTGGTGGTCCAGAATTCACACAATGAATCTGCCTTGCACAAGGTATTATGTTCTGAACTATCCACACAATGAATCTGCATTGCACAAGGTATTATGCTCTGAACTATCAGGGGCTACGATCTAACGGTATCAAGCACAGTTGGTGTCTAAATATAATTACTATTGTGACAAAGACATCTATATACAATATTAAGATTATCGCCCATCCAGTAGGCCGTGCAATACGATATGTTTCAGCTTGTGGAGGATTTAGACTGATCTGATTAGAACCACGGATGTCTCCTACACTACTTGGCATGTAACTAGCGTAAAAAACTTCCAACTTTGACCCTGTTAATCATATCCAATTGGGTTGCCACAAGATCAATTTAATTTTTTCTTGGCTGGAGCTGGTGCTAGGCGTAATTGGGATATAGTTCCACACATTCAACTAGAATACTTTTCATTATTAAGATTAGGGATTTTATCACTTGTGCCCCTCCGAGATATCGCAATATCAGTTATGCCCCTATCTTTTTGATAATATCAGTTGTGCCCCTCACTTCTTGCTATTTTATCACTTGTGCCCCTCGAGTTAGTGACCGTCCATCCACAGTGCAAACGGACGTTAACTTTGAGGACATAAGCGACATTAATTTTTAAAATAAGGTTTCACGGTCATTTTACACCTTCTTCCCCATCCTCTTCTTCTTCCTCCTCTTCCCCCATCCTCTTCCTCCTCTTCCAACCTCCTCCTCCTCCCTCTCTGCCCCCGCCCCTGCCCCGTGCCGCCTAGCTCCGCCCCGAGCTCCCCTTCCCTCCCCGGCGATGCCCCCTACCGCCCCTCCGTCCCAGCCTCCAGGCCGCCCCGACCACCTCCTATCCCCTGCGGCCCCTCCATCCTCACCTCCCCTCCCCGGCGCCGCCCCCCGCCCCTCCGCCCCAGCCTCCAGACCGCCCCGACCTCCCCCCATCCCCTGCGGCCCCCCCTGCCCTCGCCTCCCTCAGCCCCAACCTCCCTCCGCCACCCCAGCTCCTCCGTCATCCCCGAGCTCCCCGCCCTCACTCCCACGACCTCCTGCCACCTCCCCTTGCTCGGCTCCTCCTCCCCAGCCATCTCCCGCACCTCCTCCCGAGCCCCAGCCCCTCCTTCCGCCACCTCCTCCCCAACTCCGTCTCCCCCCTCCCACCTCCCATCCTTCCCAGGAAGCGCTTCGCCGCCGCTACCGTCGTCGGCCGTGTCTACGTCGCCGGTGGCTCCGCTGCCGAGGTCGAGGAGTACGATCCAGCCACCAACGCGTGGAGGATCGTGGCGGTGGCGCCGTGAAGGAGGCAAGGGCGTGTGCGGCGGTGCACCTAGCGTGCCCGTTCTGTTTGGCTTGAAGGAAGAAGAAATCCCTAGAGAATATAATAAAAAATTGGAGAAATATAACTCAGCTCCTGGACGTTTTACATATTGCAAAGAAGATCCCTGCGGCTCTAATTTGGGGGAAATTACATCTGAGCCCCCAGAAGTTTTACAAACTGTTTTATTCTGATCATAATTTTATTCTGACCATAATACCCCTCTTAACCATACCATGGTTTGAATAAATCATGGTTATTTTAATTTTTTGACGGTCAATCTGACGGAAGGGCACAATTGATGACGGAGAAAGAAGTGAGGGGCACAACTGATATTACCAAAAAGATAGGGGCATAACTGATATTGTGATATCTCGGAGGGGCACAAGTGATAAAATCCCTTAAGATTAATATGCCTCTCACCAAATGAGGTTCATGATGCAGTTATAGGCATTTCTAAACATATTTTTTGAAATTATAAATGGAAGTTACGTAGAAATTGATGGGAGACGAGCAACAAGCTGCGCCACCAATCCCTTTTGAATGGTGCTTTTCTAAACTACACTGTATACTCTTTTTAATGCTACTGGTGCTTCTTTCGACCCTTATCCGGATGCTACCCTCTTGTCGAATATATTTGTTTCATCTTCCTCTCGTTCTTTTAATTCTTTCTCTCTCTCTCTCTTTATTCTGAAGAAGTCGAAACTAACTTATGAATAAATAGCGTGAGAAAGCCTATGTAATTATTTCCTTTTGTTCCATCCTTTATTGGTATATATGTAATGCTCCACGTAATCCTTGACTCTCTCTTCTGCATGAGGGGTCTTAGTTTTACTTGCATGCGTACGATGCGCCTTTTTTTTGCATAAAGCACATATCGATTAACAGCTGCAATTTCAGGCTTGTGCAAGTGTTGAAGTTATCCCTCTCTTTCTAGAATCAGAAGCCAATATATCGATTGATGCTTGTGACTTAGATGCTTCTTCACAGTCGGGTTGCGGGGAGCAATTAAGCAATGAACCATATCCAGTTGTGAGAGTTTCTCATTTGCCGACGGGAGCTTCTGCTCAATGTTCAGGTATCATGATATTATGGCATCATGTATGATGAATTCTACCAGTCCATATTTATCTTGCATGGCATTGTATGCAGGCGAAAGGAGCCGGTTTGCGAATAAGATTAAGGCCATCAACCGCCTCAAGGCAAAGCTTCTAGCCATCATGTGGAGGCAAGGAGTATCCAACGTAAACAACATAGACAGAAACGAGATGGCAAGTGCAATCAGTCAAGAGATCAGAAGATATGTTCTTGGGTCTAAGAAGTCCGTGCAAGATATGCGGACTGGTGTTCAATTGTCTGACTTGAATTCCGTGCTAGACGGCAATATCGAGTCTTATCTAAGAGCTCACATCAATCTTAGGAGGGGAAGGGACATTGGATAATGCTAATGAACGAGATGCTCTACATTTTGATCTCACTGTGAGAACATGGGAAGTTTACAATTCTTATTGTAATATGTATAATCTAAACTTGTACAGACAACACGAAAGGGATGTAGAGGATACTTGCGATGGGTGAAAGAGATGCGCATGGTCACTATTTCCATAGCGATAAAAAAACAGATCATGTATACTTGTATGAAAACGGGAAAGCTTGATTTCGAAGTAGTGCACTCATATATCTCTATTTTTATTTGCAGTAGAATCTTCTTGATGTTTTAGTCGAGTAAGGTGATCCATTCTGTCGCACTTGATCCTCTGTTTTTTGTGCTTCTACCTCAAGCGACTGCAGGTGACGGTTCTTTTATGGGATTGTTACGTGCATGCTCACATACACTTTCGTAATTAATTAGGAGTCCTTCATAATTTTGAATTACACCCATATCCCTGTACAATGATTAACCATTACATGGCATGCTCCTATGTTACCGTCCATTCATGGCTGTTAACTCTGACAGTCCAGTTAAATATTAACATATTTGCCCCTTCCCCTCCATCATATTTGTCAATTATACCACTCCTCTCTCCCTCATCCATTTTCTGCTCTTCCTCCTCTTCACCACCCACTGTAGTAGTCACATCACTCTCCTTCTCTACCCTCGTATGCTTCTTACTCCTTTCGTTCTACCTCAACTATCAACCTAACAATAAGGGGAAGAAACAACAATAGGATGATGCCATCCTCCTGCCAACTCTACCCAACGCCATCTCGCTTGTCGATCACCTCCACCTCCTTCGAAAGCCCCTCCATGACTCCATCGCCTCTCCTTCCTCAACGACCATGTCCTCCTTTGCTTCGGCTCCCACCTCATCCTCCTATTGTCCCCTTGCTTGTGAGAGGAAGGTGTTGTAGTCAACTTGAACTCTCACCCTTTTTAAAGCATAACTTGAATAATGTTTCGTTTAATTAGTTATATGACAACGTAGATTTATCACCACTCCATTGACTTCGCCGCCACCTCCATCCTGATTCTACCACCACCTATGCTACCTCCGCCACCCCAACTCCGTCACCACCTTCGTGTCAAAGCTCCCACCCAAACAAGCACCCCCACCAAGTTCCCAGATTCCACTCTATCTAGAACCTGAATGTCTCCTCCACCATCTCCCCAAATCCCTCTCATTCCTTGTTGTAGTGGTGACCCCTCTTACATGCACCATCCTTATCACCGCGTTCATCACGAAAATGCTTTTGAAGCTCTTTGGATTCGTGCTCTATTCCTTATCGGTCATACCTCACTATGTCAAGATGGGGTCTCACCCTGAAATGTACCCGAATCCAAGGACGGGGTTGCTCTCGTGCAAAAATTATTGATTTTATGACTTTAATTAAGTTGGTCCTATTTAATAGTCCCTACTTCAATTGGCGATCACTGAAGTTTTAGGTGAGCAGAAAATACACGTCTATCGTCTAATCCCAATTTTCTTTAGATCTTAAGTAACAAAACAAGAGGGGGAAATCGAGAAAGCTGATGCACGTGAAAAACAACAATGTATGCTCATATAAAAGACTTACAATGCTTCCTTACAATCTTCATGTGGGATGCAATACAAGAATTGAAATTTAGTCTATCTGAAGTGCAAGATGACAAAAACGCCCCTAGCAGAAAGTTCTATTAACTGGGAAGAAATGGATTTGAATTTTGACTAAGTTGAATGATCTAAGGTGTGTCTCATTAAGTGCACTGTTGTCCTAAGTTATACGATCACAAACAAAAGAAACCTAATAGCTCTAATAGCCACAATGCAGGTCTAACCTACAAACCACTCAAGTCGAGCCACACACTCACCGGAGAGTGAAATGGGACCGATACACCACAGAAAAAGTCCAAGTCTTGTTTACACATGCGAGATTCCAAACAGAAACCTCTATAAATATACAATTAATTACAAATAATGAAAAATAATGAAAAATGCTAAAAATAAATCCTACTCTACACTCTCTCACAACTCGATTCGATCTTAATTTTTATGCTGCTTTTCAATGGGTTGTTGAGATGCATTGGTTTCTAGAAAAATTGCTTCACGTTCATCGGATACCTTGCACAATAATAAGAGAGAAAATGTAAGGTATGACATAAAAATTAATAAAAAATAGAGAACAAAAAATGCTAAAAAAGAAATATATACTGGAAAATAAATGGAAAATGTGCAGTGGCAAGGTTCGTGGGTCATACTAATCGAATGTGTGGAAAACGTAACACTAAATTTTCTAGACAAAAACCTAAGCCGTTTGCCTCTCCAACAACGATGCCATTTAATGAGTCCCAAAAACCCTCGTTAATTCTTATAAATTAGATGCACTGATTTGTTGTGGTCAGGCAATTCAAGATCAATCAAAAATAACTACACAAATTAATAAATCAATTAAACGATGCGGTTCTATGGTTATTTAACCTGGGCAAGTCCCAAGATCGACTCAAGAAGGTCAATGAACAACCTACGTTGAATCTATCAAATTTAGTAAACGGTTTCAATGCGGATTTTTTGGAGTTTTTATGCAACTAATGGATGCAAATACAAATTTTGATAAAGTTTATGGGATAAATTGCAAATTTCGATTAAATGAACTCTGAATCCAATAAAACTTAACCATGATGTATATGGGTGAAAAATTAATCTATGATTTTTTGGAATATTTTTGACGCAACATGAATTTTTAATAAATAAAACAATGTAGACAATGCGATTTTCAATAAATTAATTTTAATAAATACCAAACCTAATTACTTTCAGAGATAAAATTATCTTAGATATGTTAAATAATGATCTATCCAGAAAAATCCTAAACCCTAAAAAATGTTGATTTTTAATTTATTAAAATTAATTTCTCAAATCATAAAATGATTTATGTAGGACAAATTAGACATACAAATGAGACGATTTTGAGTAAAAAGTAGACCACAATAAAATCTACCAAATAAGATTTATTTCATAATTTTTAGAGCAATGGTTAATTTAATATCAACTTTAGACTATGAAATGGGTAAAATATGCAAAAGTGCACCACATCAAATATAATTAATTAACCATATCTTACAAAATCATGAATAAATACCCAAAAGATACATAATTAGTTGAGCTAGGAAATATAAATTTTAGAATAAATAAATGATGCGAAAATGAGGCTCAAATAATAGATCAGAGTCATGCTTCTAAATGCAATACAGGAAATGAAATGAAATAAAAAGTTGTGCACAAGAGCACTGATACTAATACCTCAACTCGAGAGGGTTTTATGCCATTTTTCCAAGAGGGCACATGCCGAACACGTGCCCTTGAGGGCTAGGGGAGCGTGCGTATTTTGGCGAACTCCAGGGGGCTTTGCTGCAAAAATCTCCAAGAGGTCATGGGCCTTTATGTGATGTTCTCGAGCCTTGCGCCCGACGGTGGGGGTGGAGCGACCGAGCACGACTGCTTTAGAGGGTGATCCTCCGACGGAGTAGTTCCTGGATCAGGTGGGTCTTGATGAAGGTGTATGCATCGAAGAAGATCCGGTGGAGGTTGATGACAATGGAGCCGATCGTGGTAGTTGGAGCCATAGGTTGACGACGGAGCTCTAGTTTTGAGGCTTGTCGATGGCGTCGACTCTTGGACACTCCGTTGAGGTGGCGATGAAGAGGGCTCCTGAACCTGCTCTTGGGGATATCATATCAGTGAAGATGCAGAGCAACAAATGGGAATCCAGGTGCTGGTGGAGATGGAGCCCCAGGAGCAACACGTGTTGTCGATGTCGAGTGGTTGAGCGAGACTCCGACGTCGAGGGCGAGGAGGTCGATGATAGGATGGGGGCGAAGGCTGAGAGTGGAAGATGAACAGCGGAGGATGGAAGATGAACAACGGAGGATGATCGAGCAGGAGGAGGAAGATGAACAGGTGGAAGAGATACCCAAGAGGTTGAAGCTCGAGCTGTAGATACCGGAGAAGGAAAGTGAGGTGACGAGGCATTGTGGATCTGATGGCCGGTGGAGAATCGGAGATGGGGAGATAAGATGGGAATCGGATATGGCAGCGGTAGGATTTGGAAAGGGGATCGGTGATTGATTGGATGGATTTGAGGATGGGGATCCGAAGGGGATTGAAATCAGGCTGGATTCGCGGGTGATTGGGGAAGGCTGGTGGAGCTGTTGGGATGATGCAACGCTCAATGCGTCTGAGCGGCTGGAGAGAGGTGGTGGGTGGCACTGGCAGGTGGAAGGTACCAGATGGCACGTGCTACGCACGTGAGATGCGGCAAAGGGTCAGTCACGTGAGTGGCACATGAGGGGAGAAGGGAGCAGGGCTGACTAGGGCCCGGGTCCAGATGGCCCAATGTGCCTGAGCCACGCGGCATGCGTTGACCAAGGTTTGACTGAAGCTAGAAATGAAGAAATAAATAGATAAAAAATAACAAATGGGCTCTAACGCAAAAGTGCATAAAATAAGAAATGTAGATCTAAATGCACTCTACAATGTTCATCAATGACTCATATGCAATTGATATGCATAATGTAAGATATGGATATTTCGGTGATATTTTATGTATATAAAATATCAAATTTTTATTTTGTAATTTTTATTTGCTTTTTTATAGCTAAATAAATGCATGTAAAAAATCAAACATGCTATGAAATAATGCAATGGACCCACATGACCTTTTTTTAGATTTTTACGTACTTTAGTAAATCTTTTGTTAAAGAAAATAAATGAAAATAAAATAAAAAGGGTTCATAATGTACATAAAATAATAGGTCAAAATCAACTAAAATACACCATGTGCAAAAGAGGTTCAAAACCCAACTTTCACATATGAAGTCCGATTCTTTTGAACTTGATCTTACTTTGAAGATAATTGAATGTGCATTAGTTCAAAAGTGAGTAGGACTGAATTGCACACTATATGAGAGAGATATCGTCGTTTTTAGTTCGACTGTCATGAAATTAGGATTTTATTTTACTTGCCACTTGCTTTTGTTAGTGATTTTTTTGTATTTTTTTGTTTTATTCTTGTTAGTGATATGTACATAATGGAGTTGGTTTCGGGTTATTTGGAATTAGAATGAATTAGTTAAAAATAAGGGAAGCAACTATTTTACAGGTCAATTTTACTCTAGAATTTTGGCTCCTCATTTAATGCCATCATATGATAAAATGTGAATGTTATTTACACATGCACGAATGTAATTATGCAAGATAAATGATTAAATACTGATGAATTTTGGGGAATTAAGCTTAATTAGTCTCTTTTAGAGTGATGAATCACATATTCATTAACCATCTATAAGAGGTACTAGGAATTTCTTGTCCAATATTGATGATTATTTAAGGATGGTTTGGTTATTCATAATGAAGCACAAGAGTGAGGATTTAAAACCATTAAACAGTGGAAGATCTTGGTGGAAATCAAACTTCTAAGAAGATCAAGCATATATGCACTGACAATGATTTGAAGTTCTATTCACCGGAGTTCGATGAGTTCTGCATGGAGAAGGGAGTTGCGAGACACCAAAATGTTAGAGATACAACACAATAGAACATAGTGCAAATTGAATGAACACAACACTTCTAGAGAGAACAATTTGCATCCCCTCAAATGATGGTCTTGGTAGAGCATTCCTGGCTTAATATGTGAATATATCTTGTTACTTATTGAATCGGAGTCTTGCATTTTTTATCAATTGCAAGCCACTCATGGAGGCATGGTCTGATAATCATGATGGTTATTCCATTTTTTACGCATCTTTTGTTGTGATACATACTACCATGTTAGTAAAGGAAAGTTGGAATCAAGGGCAACAAAAGGGGTGTTTATTTGCTACATATTTACTTTAGAGAGTTTTATCATTAGTTGGAAGGCTACCTCAGAACCATCAGCTACTTTGTCTAACATAGAGGCAGAGTATATGGCTTTGATGTAAGCCGCAAAGAAGGACATCTAGTTGAAAGGATTAGTTTTATATCTCGATTTACAATAGGACCAGACTATTGTATATTGCGATGTCTTACTATCATATTCTTAGCCAAAGATCATGTTCATCATGAGAGGACCAAGAACATAGATCTCATATATTACTTCATTCATATAAGAAGAGTATCAAGGTGAAGAAGGTCAATACAACTGATAATCCATGCGATATATTCACAAAGGCAGATTTTGGGAATAAGTTCAAACACTGTTTGAACTTGTTCAACGTTGAAAAATGGCAGTAATACTAAGGAGGGATGGTAACGACACAACAAAGCTCCTTAGAGGATTATATTCAAAGTAAAAAACTGTTGATATACCTTGATTCATAACCGATCATTTTATTGAGTCTTGTATAAGAACTGTTTGATCCCCCACCCCTCTGACAAAATAACTTACCCGTACATGGGTCTTGATGAGTGGGGGAGGGGGCTAGGAGGAAGTAGGTGCTCCCCCAACCCAACTCCCCTTATGGTGGTTGCAAGGGGCATCATCTCAGTCCTGAAAAACTTGTATATAGGAATTTGGATCCGTTCGCATCCATGATCCAATTGTATGGGAGTAGTCTATAAACTCTCTAGGGTTAGGGCTCTCATCATACTTTGTATTCTACTTTATCCACATAGGGAAGATTGATCGACGTCGTCCAAGAACATAACCCAGTTATGGATGAATCTTCTAAATCCGTGTCTTCCTACTTACTTGGTTGATCATGTTTGTATGTGACTGCTTCTTCTTTTCACAATAAATAAATTAAAGGAATCAAAGTGACAATGGTCGTCGATCTATGGTGGAGGCATGCCAAGGTTTTTATATGATATAAACTTCCACAAAGACTAAAGCTATCTTATGTTTTCTTATGCAAGTCCTAAAGATGCACATAGCACCCATACATTGATGGTAACATATGATGATCTATAAATTACCATTTCAAGCTTACATGCCACTATTGTATGGATGATTTTTTTTTGCAATATATCCTAAGGTTACATACATGAACACTTTTGTGAGAGGAAATTGGTACCTATTTGTTCTTTTTGTCTGAATTTCTCTTTTTCTTCTGGAAGTTAATTTTATCATTTTTACTGGGTTCGACACTTGTCATGTAAATATAGAGAGAGTGAAAAAATATGGTGCTAAAATGAATGCTGACAACTTCACGTGAGAGGGAGTAAGAGATATTGGATGCCCTCTTCTCTAAAGCAAGAGAATTTTCCACATATAGGTTTCTTCCAAGTTCTTTTCTACAATGTCTTTTGATATTCAATTGAGGAGGATGTGTTGAGATTGATTAGAGGTAACTCACGCATGTAGTTGATGAATCATTTCTATATCTTCTCACAACCCAATATTGCCATTGCAAAGCAAACCTATGAATCCAGGCCAATTATACTTTATAATTTGTTCTACTTGATCATTACGGATTTTTTGACAAACTAACTGCAGGAGGTAGCTGGTGTAGTTATCTCATTAGTGCATAGTTCCTTTATCATGGAACATTTCTTCTTGGATGGTTCCATCATTGATGGCGACATTGGAGGTGATTTATTCTTGGGAGAGAAGATGGACACAAGGTTTCCTATGGAAAGTATGTTGCAGTAAGGCATATGACACGGTGAGATGACCTTTTCCCATGGTTGGCTCTCGATAAGGGGTGTCAAATCCAACTACAATGCGGTATTAGAAAATGAGTTTGTCTGCATCTCTTCTGTTTGTAACTATTGGCGATGTTTTGCTATGCATGCCAATGGGAGCCTGAGTTTTTTCAGAAAGGAAGTTAGCGCGCATCTTTATTGTTGCACACCCAAGAGCCCGATGAGATACATGAGATTTTGATAATGTCGTGTTTTCCCCTTTACGTTGACCCCATCTTCATTAAGAATGATTGAGATAAAGATTTCATTGTGAGATATACCTTGGGCCTTTTTTGAGGCATGTAGTCTATGGGAAACCACCAAAACTTTGACATTCATATGTTTTCACGTAGATGGTTGCTTATCTTTAAGTTGTAAGGTGGTGTTGTGTGAGTATGTCAATTACTTCGCCCTGCCATTATTTGGAGTGGGTAACATATATCTACATTTGGGACCGATTTGGAGAGGATGGAGCAATGATTGACCGAATGTTCTTCCTCTCCACTCTTTAGAGAAACGAGTCTGGTTCTTTTAAGATCATATTTTCTACTGTAATTTTTTTGAAAGGAAAAAGAGCGATACATTGTACAAATGCCCACATAAAAATTTCTATGTGTTCACAATTTAAAATATATAGTTACAAAAATCAAGATGAACATAGGCACTAGTCATGTTCCATCCCATTTTCCTCATACATCCTCTCCCCAGAAGAAAACACCAACTTCGTGCTAGCCACAATGCCTAGAGAATATACACAGTCTAAACAAAGTCAGCTTCAGATACGATTACATCTGATCAATAGATTCCCATATCGTCTCCATACATGTTGCACCAACGATTGTATTCTAGCCACTTAGACATGCATGGAAATCTCGAAGTCAAAGAACAAATGATCGGCATTCTCCACAACAGGAAAAGCACACCTGACATGTCCCATTTTTGGAGAAAAAGCCCACCCTTCTCATCAGTTGCAAAAGTCAATATTCGGTATTCAGTCGGAGGGGTCACTGAATAAAGAATATTCTGTATTTGATAGAATATTTGGTTATGTATTTTTAATCATTTTAATATAAAAATATGTCTAATATATATCCTTATATCCTTGTATATATATGGTCATCAATCAATAAAAGTTCAAGATAAAAGTACATATTAACAAGTTACATATGGAGCTTTAACATTTTGTGCTGATAATGAGATAAATGAGAACCTTTAATAAATAAATATAAATAAATACAAAATCAGCAATTTGTTGCAATATTCATCTCGACACCTAAATATTCAGGTTAAATATTCGAGAAATTTGAGTTGGAGTGAAAATTGATTCAATAGTAATATTATATTCGGTCACCTCACAAAATAATAATATTCATCAAAATATAAGGTCCATTTCGGCTGAATATTGTAAGAGTGCTTCTCATTAACCAAGAAAAAATATGGACCTGAATGATACTTTCCATCTCCAAATCTACATGTATTTTGCCGACACTATCCCTTGATCAAAGACAAAAGCAACATATAAGGCTGTGTATGCCTTCATGACTATGAAATGGCCATCAGCACAGTTCTAATTATCACGACTGGATGAAGGCTTGCCAATTTTTGCTAAAGTCTCCGAGAGTTATATGGGTTTTTGCTACCCTGCTAGTATGCAACTTCCCCACTACTACTAACCAGTTAATCTGCCTTACTCTACGCCAACTAAGGTTAACTCCAAGGGCCTGTTTGGTTGGTGGGTTGGGTTGAGGTCCACCGGTGTACCCCTCCTTCCAACCCTCCTTACAGTTATTATTCACAGGGGTAACCCAACTCAACCCGACCCAATCCAATCCAACAACCAAACAGACCCCAAGTAAGTGATCGGGAGTGTACCACATTACATACTAAGAGAGATTATGCAATCTGCCACCTCATCCCCGTCCATCCTGAAATCAACAAACATTGACTTGCGATTATTTATATTCAATTAAAAGACCATCCCAATAAATTCAACAACCATATCAACCCCTCCACCGAACTATAACTCCCTTCATAAAGAATATGATATCATGAACATATTGAATAATAATCACTCCTTCTAGATGATCATGGGGGGTTAGCTCGGATAAAGGCTATTAGATTAGTTTTAAGAGGACTCCGAAGATCAAAGATATAATATGAAAAATGGAGGCGTAAGAGATGGAGGTGTGATAGACATCGAATCTCTACATTTTTAATTAGTGAGAAATGCATTGTGGTTGGGCAGAGATCGGTCCATCATAAAATACACTAAAAAATAATATGGAATTAATTTTAATGTGAAAATTTTGTTTATTTTACTTTGGCAAGTCCAAAGGTTGAACTCAGGGAGGTAATAGGATGATTTACAATTAATTTCAAAGCAATTTAAGAGTTTAATTTTTTTAAGAAGTGAATTTTTATGGTTTTTTATTTTTGCTAATATTTATGGGTTTTAAAAATAAAATATGCAAGTTAATAAAACAAATATGATGCATGATTTTTTGCATTTTTATGTATGGAAATAATGAAATGCAAGGTGAAAGTAAAGTTACGTCATTTTTAGATTTCTTTTAAACAATGCAAATCAACGGATGCAGAGAAAGATTGAGCAATAGAACAAGAATGCCAAGCAATGTGCAGATCAATTCAAGTTTAATACCCATACCGTAATGATCAACTAATTTCAAAAAGTGTGATCAATTATTTCCTAGTTAAATCTCAAGCAAGCCCCCAATTCTTAGAATTTTACGCGCAATAAAATTGAATTTCATAGTATATATGCTTACAATTAACACATGATTCCTTAAATTTATTGACACTCAAATAGATCTCACAATGATTAATTAAGCATTCTATACAACAACAAATCCTTTCCCTACATGGATTCTTTGCCTCCATTCAGATCTATATTGGGTCAATCTCGAGTTTATATCCAAAAAACTAAGATCCCTTCTTATAGTCTTTTTCCATTGCTTCTTGGGTCGTCCTCACCCTCTCTTAGCCATCTCAACATCCCAAAACTTGCATCTCCTTGGTGCATCAGTTGATCTTCTTTGCAAATTACCAAACCATCTTAAGCGATTTTCTCGCAACTTATCCTTGATCGGAGCTACCAATTTTCTTTATAATTGCATCATTTCGAATCCAATATTTATGTGTGTATCTACACATCCACCTTAGCATTTTCATTTCTGCCACAACTCTGCACTTATCTACGGTTCACAAGCCAATATTCAGATCCATAGAGCATAGCAGGTCTCACTGCTGCGTTGTAAAACTTTCCTTTGATTTTTAAAGGAATTTTTTTATCACAAAGAACAACAGAGGATCCTCTCCACTTTAGCTAGCCTGCATCTATTCTATTAGTAACACCTCACTCAATTTCCCCATCATGTTGCAAAATAGATCTCAGGTATCAAAAAGAATCTCTCTTCCAAATGTTATCATCACCAATCATCACCTTGATTCCTTCACCATTGCTTCCATCAAAGGTGCACTCCATATATTCCATCTTAGCCTTACTTATACGAAATCCTTTAGTCTCTAATGCATGTATCCATACCTCAAGTTTGTCATTTACTCCATCTCTAATCTCATCAATCAACATAATATCATCAACAAATAACATACACTATGGTATCTCATATTGAATGTGACTTATCAACTCGTCCATAATCAAATTAAAAAGAAATAGACTCTAAGGGAACCATGATGTAAATCAGTGTTGATGTCAAAATAGTCAGTCTTCCCAGACGGGATCCCTGCATAAGATACACGGATCTTTTATGAGTTTAATGCATAGGACATGCACATGTTTCTTCTCCAAAACTCTCCACAATATCTCTTGTGGGACATAATCAAAATCCATCCCCACATCAATAAAAATCATATGGAGGTTTTTCCTTTATCTCGATAAATATCCATTGTTCTCCTCAGCAAATTGATGGCTTCAATAGTTGAGCGATCTAGCATGAATTGAATCGGTTTTCTTCTACTCTGGAAATTTGCCTCAACCTTCTTTCGGCCACATGTTCCCAAATTTTCATAATGTAACTCATCAGCTTGATACCCTTGTAATTTGAACAATTTTGAATGTATCCTTTGTTCTTATGAAGAGGGACCACAATACTCCTCCAATCTTTAGGCATTTTCTTATTTTGCCAAATAAAATTGAATAGATTCGTAATCCAAGTCAAACGACGCTCACCTAAAACTCTCCATACTTCTACAAGGATGTCATCCAGTCCTACACCTTTCCCAGGTGTCATGACATTCAAATCCACCTTTATTTCCCTTCTTTGTATTCATTTATAGCTTGCACGATTCAAGTAACTTTCACTACTAGCTAGATCACCCAAAGTAATTATCTATTTCCTTTCCCGATGAAAAGAATATTCGAAAAAAGTTTTGAAATGACACCAAGAGCATCAAATTCCATCCACACATGCGTAAAATATCAAAAATACAAGTCTATGGACATGAGTGCAATAAAAATAATTAAAATGAATCACACTGGACATCTAGAGGGGTTATAATGCAATTTCGTGAAGCTGACGAGTGTAGTGCACAATTTACCCTATGGAGGGGGTTAATGCATGATTTCCAAAGTGTAAGAGGGGTTCTTTTATGTAATTTACCATCACGCATGATGAATCTCGTATTCATCATGCTAAAAGCCGCAAATTAAACCCATGTCTTGACTAATCCAATAAAAATCATCTTCAATTCTTTATTCTTATCCTGTATTATATTGTGTATAATTTACCATTAAATTATAGTATTTAATTATTTTTTCTTGTATTTATTTTATCATCAAAAACCCCTAAAAATTAGGTAGAATAATTGTCTATAATTCACTGACCCTTTAAAAAGACTCAAAAATACAAAAACAAATCAAAAGTTAAAATCAGGTGTTTTTATCCCCTTAAAAATACCCCCAAAAATACGTTTTGTACAAATGACCTTTTTTGGCTTTTTGACCAACATGAAAGTTGTAGATATCGTCGAGACGAGCAACTTTCATGTTTTGACTTTTCCTAATTTTGCCTCTAACTATTTCTTTTTTATTTATCTTTGTATTATTGCTCTGAATTTTCTCATTGGGCCACGTGGCGCCCTCTGGGCCGCCCACGTGGCCCGCCTCTCCTCTCGCCACCCGGCGCTCGCCTGACCGTTGGATCCTCTCCTTCATCCAAGCCTCCAGTAGCCGCCATCTCGGTTCGGGAGCGTCCGAATCTCCGCCACTGCTCCTGAGCCTCAGCTCCGTCCGGAGCCTTCGCCTCGGGTCCCCGAGCCTCCCCGAACTTCAGCTTCGGACCTCCGAACCTCCTAGTCTGTCCCTGAGCCTCCGCCTCGGGAGTCCGAGCCTCGCCCGAGCCTTCGCCCCCCTCCGAGCCTCCTGCTCACGTGCTACGCACTGCGTTTGGGGCAAATTGCATCAAGGCCCTCAGAACTTTCAGGATTTACATTTATACCCCCACCTGGGGTATATTGTAGAGGAGCCCCTCTGACTTTTAGAAATTACAGATAAGCCCCTCTCGGGATCATTTTGAAAGAAAAACTTTATTTTATTTACATTTTAGTCCCTAAAACTTCATTTTATCATATCTTTCTCATACGGACTCCGATTTTAGCATATAATATGTCATTTTGAAGCTATTTTCATGCTCTATAACTTAGCATAATTTGCGGACAAATTTGATTCTGTTTATTAATAATTATTATTCGAGAATCTCATTTGACATGCAGGCTCAATTTTGACATATTGGTGCTTGAGAATTTAGTGATATTATTTTGCAGGAATTCAGATGGAGATTTTAATCTGATTAAGCCTTAGTTGATTATTCTCAATAGATTAAATTTCTCTGGGGATTAATTTAGATCAACTCCTCTAAGATTATTGTCAACTATTCGAGGACTTGAATCAGAGGCATTTGAAGACCGGATATTTTGCTTCAAATTTTTATGAGCATAAATTTATTAACTTGAAGCATTAAGTCAGTTCCATTTTGATTTGTGATTACTTTCGTGAATCTATTGATCATATTTTTGAAGGAATTAACGCGTTCAATTCACAGATCCTGGGCTTCATAGTCTCGATTTATTTTCTTTGCATCGCATCTCCATCATTGCATTGTATATTTTCTTAATGCATAAATTAGTCAAAATTAATTAATTATTTGATATGATTTAAGACCACGCAACTAAAAATCACCGTTCCCTGTGTTCGACCTTGGTAAACTTGCCAAGTATAAATACTCCACAACATTCAAAAGCTTGTGGTTTTTGCTGGACCGAATTCGCCTCCTGTACTACGACAATCTCACACTATTAAAGAGGCGAATTCGACGTTCATCAAATGGCGCTGTTGCCGGGGATACGGCTTAACTTAATTACTGAATTTTTGATTTTCTTTGTTTCAAATATTTCAGGTCCTCGTTTCATGCATCATTTCTTTGCATCATATTTGCTTATTTAATTTCTCTGAGTATTCTAACGTTTGTCTTTTGTGGCAGGGCCCATGATCATCGAGACACTCGATCTTCATGGAGGCGTGAAGTCGGGAGCTTCCGCTGAAGAGGCCGCAAAAGAATCTGTGAAGAAATGCTGGAGTCTTTTAATCAGTCAGATTGCATTGCATTTTGTAAAAAAAACTTGCATCTGCATATTTATTTTCAGTTTTGCATGTTGTAAAAAAAAGAAAGAAAAAAAAGGAGTAGATCACTTGATGATCTACCCCCCCCACACACACATACCTACACTTGCACATACACACTCACTCCCACCATCCCCCTGTATATTTCACACACACACACACACACACACACACACACACACACACACACACTCTCTCTCTCTCTCTCTCTCTCTATCTATCTTTGTGTATATTTCACGAACTCCCTCCCCCTCACCCTTGTACCATATACAAGACCCCCCCTACTCAGACCTTACTTAGGCTATTTGTAGCTTAAGTATAGGGGGGACCTGCCTGCTCACCCCTCTCTCGTTCTGTCTTCTTGTACTTAGGGCAATATTGACCTGTGTATAGGAGGACCCTCCTCCTCAGTTCCGCTATATCACCCGATATCTGAATCGAGCCTTGGCTTCATGGCACTTGTGTTATGAGAACATAGCATAATTTAAGTTTAAAGGAGGGTATAATGTATTTTATTGTATATTTACTTTAGCCTTAGCTTGCGTTTTTAAAACTTTTAAAATTTTGTTTTCGGGCTGGGTTTTGGTAAACTTGTGAACTGAGGGTTGTAAAAACCATGTAAAAATTGTTGATTAAAATCGAGGGATTAATTTTCAAATAAAAATATATTGAAAAATTGAAAACCCTTCTTGGAATTGGACTCTGACTACTAGGCTTAGTGGACATTTTCAGTGAGGGAACTTCGGTCTCCCTTAGCAGAGTGGGTGGTTTAGAGGACACCGCATATGGCTCCGTCCTTAAGGATCACGTGTCCGTTTATCGGCCCGTACTTACACCTATACTGGCTGAGAATGGATAGTTTTATTCATTTGAGCCTAGGCCAGTCATTGTCTCTCCGGAAAAAAAACAACAACAAAATTAAAATCCATAAAAATATGCAAAAGTCAAAGATCACACAAAAACCACTAACCAAGGAGTTGGTATATTCCTGACACATTCACATTCACTCAAGGCTTGAGGATTTTGAGGACATTGGATTTCTGAGATCTTGAGAGTCTGAGTTAACATACCTTAGTCATTAGGATTTTTAAGACTTAAATATCCACACTTCCCTGGTTTGAAAGATTTGAGCGCTATATTGCACTCTTCATCTCTACCTTCAAGAAAAATATGATCAGCACAGTCGCTTCCACAACTGCATGATTGATGAGCTGAGTTGAGATATCACTTGAGGAACTGGGACCAGAGATTTGAGTTTAGACCCAAACTAATGATATTCGAGGATGGGATAAAGTTAATGAAGGCTTTAGAAAGCCTGAGTGTCAGCAAAACCCTAGCCAGTATGTGAACAAGATTCATATGCTATCTCTTTGATATTTACCTATGTGCCAGGGTGTGATGAAACTTAATGGAAATTATTGATCAGTGTGCGCCAACTTTTGGTAAAAGCAGTGGAGCTAGCTAACAAAAGAAATGAAATGTCAAAGAAAAAGCTCTAAATACCAAAGTCAAATTACAATTGAGCTTCCACCAATGGCGAGCTCTCCCAAACATTTTCAAAGTGTCCACTTGGACCAAGCGCTAATTAGGACCAGGAGTCGGGCTGACACCGAAAAAAGGGCTCTGCATCGTAAATGCTACAAGTCTGGGTGTCGAAGGTATCTTAGATACTCAAAAGAGATACACCCCGGTGTACTCCCAGAAAAACAAGTCAGACGACTCCAACTCTCTTGACGTACACATTGGTCAACAATCTAAAAATTTATATGTGTTGAGTAAAAAGGCACTCGAGAGGCCCCTTGTTCCAATCTGAGGGTGAGAAAAATAGACACAATCCCATTACCTCCATCATCTGGCCGTCCATCAACATTTCAAGTCTGACAAACTAATGAGACGGTTTACTGAAGCAAGAATAGACTTATTCCCTAGTATTGAGGATTAGGTCTAGAGGAGAGTCTTTGGGACTGGAACTTTGAGTGATGCATCGACTCGGCTCTCACGAAATGCAGTACACTAAATGTCATATCCTTATATTATATGTACAAAAAGAGAGTCTGATAATTAGAGAAGTTGGATTCCTTCTGACCAAGGCTTGGATAAACCCAGAATTTTAGGATCACTTAGGTCAAGGGTCTTCGAAAGATCGAGCCTTGAAAATTTCACGCGCACTGTCAGGAATTAATCCAATTCCTTCATTATTTAGATGCTCGAGGACGAGCATGGTTTAAGTATAGGGGTATGATGAATCTCGTATTCATCATGCTAAAAATTGCAAATTAAACCCCTGTCTTGACTAATCCAATAAAAAACATCTTCAATTCTTTATTCTTATCCTGTATTATATTGTGTATAATTTGCCATTAAATTATAGTATTTAATTATTTTTTCTTGTATTTATTTTATCATAAAAAACCCCTAAAAATTAGGTAGAATAATTGCCTATAATTCACAGACCCTTTAAAAAGACTCAAAAATACAAAAACAAATCAAAAGTTAAAATCATGTGTTTTTGTCCCCTTAAAAATACCCCCAAAAATACGTTTTGTACAAATGACCTCTTTTGACTTTTTGACCAACATGAAAGTTGTAGATCTCGTCGAGACGAGCAATTTCATGTTTTGACTTTTTCTTAATTTCGCCTCTAACTATTTCTTTTCTATTTATCTTTGTATTATTGCTCTGAATTTTCTCATTGGGCCACGTGGCGCCCTCTGGGCCGCCCACGTGGCCCGCCTCTCCTCTCGCCACTCGGCGCTCGCCTGACCGTTGGATCCTCTCCTTCATCCGAGCCTCCAGTAGTCGTCATCTCGGTTCGGGAGCGTCCGAACCTCCGCCACCGCTCTCGAGCCTCAGCTCCGTCCCGAGCCTCCGCTCGGGAACCCGAGCCTCCCCAAACCGCAGCTTCGGACCTCCGAACATCCTGTTCTGTCCCCGAGCCTCGCCCGAGCCTTCGCCCCCCTCCGAGCCTCCTGCTCACGTGCTGCGCACGTGCGTTTGGGGCAAATTGCATCAAGGCCCTCAGAACTTTCAGGATTTACATTTATACCCCCGCTTGGGGTATATTGCAGAGGAGCCCCTCCGACTTTCAGAAATTATAGATAAGTCCCTCTAGGGACCATTTTGAAAGAAAAACTTTATTTTATTTACATTTTAGTCCCTAAAACTTCATTTTATCATATCTTCTCATACGGACTCCGATTTTAGCGTATAATATGTCATTTTGAAGCTATTTTCATGCTCTAAAACTTAGCATAATTTGTGGACAAATTTGATGTTGTTTATTAATAATTATTATTCGAGGATCTCATTTGACATGCAGGCTCACTTTTGACATATTGGTGCTTGAGAATTTAGTGATATTATTTTGCAGGAATTCAGATGGAGATTTTAATCTGATTAAGCCTTAGTTTATTATTCACAATCTATTAAATTTCTCTGGGGATTAATTTAGATCAAATCCTCTAAGATTATTGTCAACTATTCGAGGACTTGAATCGGAGGCATTTGAAGACCGGATATTTTGCTTCAAATTTTTATGAGCATAAATTTATTAACTTGAAGCATTAAGTCAGTTACATTTTAATTTATGATTACTTTCGTGAATCTATTGATCATATTTTTGAAGGAATTAACACGTTCAATTCACAGATCCTGGGCTTAATAGTCTCGATTTATTTTCTTTGCATCGCATCTCCATCATTGCATTGTATATTTTCTTAACGTATAAATTAATCAAAATTAATTAATTATTTAATATGATTTAAGACCACGCAACTAAAAATCACCGTTCCTTGTGTTCGACCTTGGTAAACTTGTCAAGTAAAAATATTCCACAACATTCAAAGATTGTGGTATTTTGATCGACCGAAATTTGCCTCCTATACTACGACAATTATCGATTATTAAAGAGGTAAATTTCACGATCATCAACGCACATGATCAAATCACATGGTGGGAGTTTCTGGCTGTTCTGAACAATGATGGAGTAGTCTTCTTAAATTGGCCGAGTCATGTATGGGATGCGCGTGATCCAAGCCCTTGATTTTGTGGTTGGATACGATGAGCTTCATCTGATCAAGTGGCTCGGTATAAGTCATGTGGTTTTATCTGGTGCATGTAATGACAAGAGATCTATGGGCAAAGATTTAGGCACGCTTTGACAAAAAAGATGGAGAGATGATGGGATCTAATGGTTATTGTACGTCTACGTGTTCTTCCTCTCCTTGTCTTATCTGATTCACGACTGAAATATTGGATCCCTTGACGAGCTCCCATGATTGATGCTACAATTGGTGATGACTCCTATGATGACGATACCTGCAAATCAAAGGAGGCTCAAGTCGATGACTTGGCTGGACATTACACATAAAGAAGAAGGTGGGCGATGAGTTGCTAATGCAAAGATGACGAATGGATTTAAGCTCTGATGGAAATATCCACTTGAAGTGATCGATTCTAAAGGTAGAAGAAGAAGACGGTGTGGTTCAGGAAGGTTGAGGTGATAGGTCGAATCAAGAGTTAGAGGGATGTTGGATTGATGGGGAATGAAGATGGAGAAATAAGAACATGGGTGCATGATGGAAATGGAGATAATGAGAAGAAGAAGAAACTAGATGGAAGAAGAAAAAGGGGTACCTTGTGTTCGAAGCCACTTGCAGTTTGGAGGAGTCGAGGCCTCACTCTAATCGTCGCTTCCAAAAGGTGGCAAGAACCTTCAAAGCTCTACTGCTTGATCGTTGAAGAATAAATACATGAGAGCACATGTGGATCACATCGATGAAAAAGTTTTCACTAGAGGAGGGTCATGTTGTCACCATGACTCTCTTGCTGGATATCTCTCTCTTGATTTGTCCCATTGGAACCAAAGTCTAAGTGGTGGATGAACTAATGAATGGAGGAGGGAGGGGGTTCATTTTAATAGGTAGGAGAGGCGTATGATGATGGAGTTCTGGGTATTGGATTGGGGTCGAGAGAAGGTTGGTTGGGTTTGGTTGTTTCTGGAGATTAGGATAGAGAGAAGAGAGGGAGGTCTTTGTTGCAGACGGTGGAAGAAGAAGGGGATAAGGTGGATTCTTTATTGGGGAAGTTGGTTGTCGAGAAGAGAGGATAATAGAATTGGGTTGAAGACAAGGATTAGAAATAAGATAAGGAGAGGGACGAGGAGATCCACCAGCTTTTGTGCTCGGGGAGGGGTGAAGATTGGTTGGCTAGGATGTTGGAGTCCACTAGGAGAAGAATACAAAGTGGTGACCATTGGATCATAATTTGAACAACAATAGGAAGGTGCTCACGTAAGAAGCGCGTAAGGGTGCTAGGAAGAGGTGGGTGAGAGGATGGTCGTTGGATTATGATTGATCCAACAACCTAGGGAAGAGGTGTTATAAATAAGAGGTGCTGACCAGGAGATGAGCGAAGTTGACCAAGCGATTGAAGTGGATAAATGACATGATGACATGTGGACTCTATGATCTCAAATTCAAAAATTCTCAAAATGAAAAATGTTTACCTAAATGCATTCTACATTGTTCATGAAGGACCCAAAGGAAAATGGACTCATGTATGCAAGATATGATTTTTTATGATATTTTATGTATAGAAAATATCATTTTTTTTGTTTTGTAATTTTTATTTGATTTTTTAAGGACAATAAATGCATACAAAAATCAAATATTATGTAGATTAATGCAGATACAAATGTTTTTGTTGAGATTTTTAAGATTCAAGAAAATGTTAGAATAATTGAATGATGTGAGATATATACATGTGAATTAGGTCAATAAGCTTAAGTTAGAATATCCTTTTTTGCAATGTTTCTTTATTTTTAGATTTTTATTTTTATGTATAATAAGAAATGAGATGAAATAAAGAAGAAAAAGAAATAAATCAAAAGGGTTACAGATGTACATAAAATAACAAGTAAAAAATCACTTAATATGTACTGTATACATTTCGGTCACAACGCCTAAGTTTCACAAATGAACTCCATATCTTTTGAATCTTGTCTTGATTCGTAGATAACTAAGATTAGTTCAAAAGTGACTAAAGTGAAATTGGACATTGTATGTGAAACATACCAGCTTTTACAGCTTTTTGTCATGGAATTAGGATTTTGGTTCATTCAACTATATGCAAGTTTATATATTTTTTCAGAATTTTTCATTGATTAATATTATGATATGTACACAATGGAATTAGTTTTATATCAATTGGATTTAGCATGAATTAATTAAAAATAGGTGAAGTTAGGTGAAATATACACAAGTTAATGTGAATGTAGAATGAAATGCTAATTTATCAAGTGCATGAATGTTAATTATGATATATAAACATATGAATGCACCTAATTACATAGGACACAACTCTATTTTCAGCTAATTGAAATGATCAATCACATACTCATTAAGGTGCATTGTTGTTTGGTATGTTGCGCACATATGCCTACCTGGAAGCATTTAATGGATGCATGAAAACTTGCTTCCTCAAACATAAGAAATGTGCAGCCTCTAGTTGCATGGTTCAAATGATTAACTGTATTTTAATTGTTTGCGATAATAATTGTCCGTGTCAAAGAATATTCAGAAAATAAAAAAGCAATGCAAATATTTCTTATGCTTTCTGGAATTTTGTAATGTTTATTTTATAGATTATTTATGAAAGAGATATCGAGTGAAATGTAGAGAAATAGATAAGAAAAGGATTTTTTATATATTTTATGCAAGCAAAGATATTCAGATGAGAAAGTACAATGAAGAAGTGATAAAGTACTAATCTTTTTTTCTTTGAGAGATAAAAGGAATAAATGACACCAAAAATGAGATAGGACATTATGAATATAGTTTTCTTCAATTCCAAACTCATGCAAATATTAAAAAAATCCTCAAAAAATATTGTCAATCTAAAATCATTTTATCGCTCCATAGATCTCAATCAAGTTGATTCAGTCTATCACATATTATAAAGATCCCAAAAATATTAATTAAAAATTCAATTGTAGCTCGAAATAAAATTCATACAATATATCAAATTAATGCACCATGATTAATTACACTTCAAAATATGGTGTTATGAATGTCCTCGAATAATCCCCTACAAAAAGTTTGATTTTATATAATTTTCTCAAAACTATTTACAATCAACGTCAAAGAATAAAGTCACACTGTTGGTTGCTCAATAGAAATAATTAATTCCAATATATTCAAATCTTATTCTAAAATATCTCAATTGATAGAGAATAAAAACAAAACATCAAGTTTGTAATTTTTTGACATAAGTTGTAGAAGTTATGTAATGTCATAAAATTATTAATTTTTCTATCGAAGGGTCAAAAATAGGAGCCTATCTGTAATAAGTAAAAATGAGGATATATATATATATATATGAAATTGTCCTAAAACGTGGCTCCTTAATCAAGGAGGGGTATGATCATAAATATCTCCAACTACTCACCTGTGTGGGATGAAACTCCAACAAGTAAACTAGAGGGTTAATACTGAAGGTCCCAAGGGTCTTCGCGTGATATTGACAGTCACGTGCCTAATAGGGTGCACGTGGATCATATTAGATCAGATTTTAGGTTAATCAATGTTCAATCCAATCTTAATAGATTTTTATTTTTCGAATCCAATCCAATGCATCAAATACTTCAATCCAATCTGATCCAATCCATCAGATTATGGATTGGATCAGATTTTTACACTTACATTTTCCCGCTCAATAGTCTACTCTCTCGTGTTTCTATTTTATGGCACACCAACCCTCGACATTTGAATAATATCTTAAAAATTGATAATATGAATATATACAAAAAATAAAGAACACATAATCAAATGAAACTTGAAGGATTCCATTAATCTGTTACAAAAATTTGAAAATCACATAATTAAACTAAAGGATTACATTGAATTTGGAATTTAAGTTTCCTTTTGTAACTAGAGCATTAGTTTATTTTTTTGCAGTTAATTTCTAATAAATGATTCAAATAAGAATAATATAACTTACCAAATAAGGATACAAAGACAAGTTAAATAAATAAAAATCATGATCTATGTATTGGGATATTGATGAAGTCAATGATTATCTAGAGTTTTAAGCTATGTTGTTGCCCAACCACTTCCAATAACATCATTCAAAGCTCTATAATATATCATTAACAAATGATAATAAAATAACATTCATACTCAATTAAATATCAAGGAAAAATTAACTTAAATATAGCCCATTAGTTGAGCAACATGCATCTCATTTAAAATGGACTTGAAATAAAATTTACTTGCAAGAGTATACCTATTCTAAAAATATACAAAATTTATGAAAGAACATGAATCAAAATCATGTATAGATAAATGAAAAGAATTGAAGTAATGCTTATTTGTTATTAGAAAGGTGTGGTACATTTGATCATGTAACTTATCTAGTTTCATCCCAACAATAAGATAGCAAGCTAGAGCAAGTAAAAGATAAGAAGCAAAGGGGTCAAGAATAACTCACACATGTACAAGGTAGCTATCCCAAAACTATTTTCTTTTAACGAAGATAAGAAAAGTGGCAACATACCGATGACAAATGGTGTCGCATGGGAGGGGGACACCATTGTATGAGATGGGAGGCGACATCATGAGGGTGAGGGCTGTGCATGGCCTTAAATTTCAGAGAAATTCGATCGAATTTCTGTCGAATATCGGTATCTAGTCGAATCGAAATTCGGCCGAAATGACCGAAATAATCGAAATATGGGGATCTTAGTACAAAAAATGACCGAATTGACTGAAATTCTGATCGAAATTCCACTGAAATTCCATTTTCGTTGACAGCGAAACGGTAATCGAAATCGACATTTAAGGCCTTAGGGTTGTGGGTTGTATTGGAGGGGAATAACCTTGTGCATGAGGGGACAACATCAAAATTGATGAGAAGGAATTGGGAGGAATATTGGTGGTCAAGAGTAAAATAAGAGGGGGGGGAGGGTGGACATAGGAGGGAATAACTAAACATGATTTATAATTTTACAAGTTATAATCATACTTTATCATTTTGGAGATTTCACATTTGCCTTTCAAGAGAGAAGAAAGAGTGGTGACAGGAGGACTTTTATCCAAGATTGGTATGCGAAAAATTAAATGAATGACATTGATTATAGTCATACATGGAATTAAAAAAGGATGCACACATATATTATATATGTATGTACGTAAAATTCTTTATTTATATATGTCTATGTACATACATACATATATGAATGTAAATATGTGTACCTTAACATATTGGATCAGATCGGATTTTAATCAAGACCAAATCCATACTTGAACATATTTGAAAAATTCCAATCCGATCCAATCCATTAGAATGATAAAACCAAACCAATCCATTAGTATTGGATTGGATCGTAGTACAGATTTTATCCGATCCATGTGAGCCGCTAGTGCCTAGAGCACATGATCACTCGTCCTTGGAGTAACTGGAGCTCCATCATCTGTCACAACCCTCCCCTCGAGCTTATACACCTTGTTTGGCGTCCTCGTCCCACACATCACCACGTGTGCTCCCTTGCTCGCTCTTAGAACTCCCCATTCAATGGTGACTCGATCATTCGTAGTGAAATCAGATTATTCTTGGTCGTAGGAATGTGTCTGACACCCGTCAGAGTTCATACTACTCCATCAAACATGCGGAACTGCACTGATCCAATCCCCTTGATGTGATGAACCTCTCCACCTCCCATTTTGACCATGCCATCATTGCATGCCTGATATGTATTGAACTTCTCTCTGGATGAGCACACATGATCTGAACATGCCGAGTCCAGAAGCCATCTGAAATCTGTCTTCATCTCCCTAGAGCACACTAACAAGTCTCCCTCGCAGGCTACGGTGGAATCCTCTTTCAGAATCAACAACATTCTTCTTTCCTTTCTCATTCTCACGACTTGGATAGTCGGCTATTTTATGACCCTCCTCGTCACAATGGAAGCATCTAACTAGACCCTGTGACTTGAATCGACCTCTAAATCCTATCATCCTTGATCTTGAACATGTGCTCTCAATTGCCAGCACATGACCTTCATCATTCGTTACCTCATCCGTCGACCTCTGTCGAGACTCATTCATAAGCAGCGAAGCAACTGTCCCGTTTAATGTGATGGTCTCCTTGCCGTAGAGTAACGTCGTCACAATATGATCATAGGAAGATGGAAGGGAGCCCAACAAGATCAGTGCCTTATCCTCCTCCTTGAAGAGAGATTCTCCTTTTGTATTCTTCTCCTCAAGTGTGAACACATATTTTAGAATCTTGCTGAATTCATCCAAGTGTACTTTGAACTTTGTCCCAATGGTTATCTTTAGACCATAGGAATTCTTCTTCATTAATAACCGATTCATCAAAGATTTGGACTTGTATCGACCCTCGAGCTTCATCCACACCTATGTTGGATCCTTCATGCCGATGACTTCGTGAAGAGTGTTGTCTGCCAAGAACAATTGTATTGTATTGTTCGCGAGATCCCTCATCTCCTTTCACTCTTCCTCTTTCATCTTCTCCGGCTTCTTTTCTTTATCTTAGAGAGCTTTCACAAGTCCTTCTCACGTGAGTATATTCTTCACCCGTTATTGCCATAAGGTGAAGTCATTCCTCTCGTTGAAGGATTTCACGAAGAATGATGCACCTCTTGATATAAATTTCTCCATCGCTTTCTTATCATATCTCCTTGTACGATATGAAAAAATCATAGCAGAATCATCCGGATTCGAACATCCAACTCGTCCGGAGTGCGTAATAATCCCTATCTGAACTCTTGGATCACTACAATCGGACTCCGGATGCTACCGATCTCAACGGTTCACCACACCCATTAGATCTTAACTGCCTCTGAAGAAATCACACATCTTGCATCGTCTCCTCGACGTCGAATCTCGCTCTGATTTGCCGCGTTGTATCCCTCACTATCGTCGAACCAAGCTCTGATACCATTTGTTGGGCAGGAAAGCGGTGTCAACTCTGCGCTGATACTAGTTGACAGGAAGACGACCCACTGGTATCGTCTCCTCTTGGATACCGGAAGTTAGATATGAACCCCTCTGATACATTAGCGGATACACAAACGACCTCTACCACGGAAGCACGTGAAGAAAAGAACAAGTAGATATAACGGTGGTCGGTCACCTCTCACGACTACCAGAGAAGAAAGATTAGTATAAGAAGACGAGTACAACTTTCTCCGTTCCCTCGCATTCTTATCTCTCTCTCTCTCTTCTTTCTCTATTTTTTTCTTTGTGGTATTTCCTCTTGCTGGGTGTTAGGCAATGCCTCCACCCCCTTTTTATATGGTTCGAACACAACCACATAGTCATATTCCCAATAGGACTATAAATATAATACAACTCAATTACTATTAGGATGAGGAATCCTATCCCATTAGGATTCTCAATCCTAATATATATGACCCTAATCCTAACAGTTTGCTCCATCTTAATCTTTACGCTCATAAGAAGAAAAGTGGGTGGCACTACTTACCTAAATGGAGGATGGAGCACGGGGCTCCGATGATGGCTTCATTGGAGTGGATTGGTGATGAGGGTATAACCTGAAGGCGTCAAGGCTCGAAGATGATGTGCTATCAATCATCGTCATCGTTCGAAGGAGGAATGGGTTTGAGTTGAGGGTTTAAAGGGGAATGGGTAACAAAAAATGGATGATACAAGGAGGAGGAGGAGATACATGTCAAGGGGTATTAGACAATGGGTTGATCTTTGCCTTCACGCTCGATGGAGAAGGCGGAAGCTGTGCAACAACTAGGAGTGCTTGCTATACTGTGGACTCCACATTGGATCTCGTCATGACTAAGGTGGGTTGCTCTAAGGAAGAGCTCCCATGTCAGCTCCCATGTCTATCATAGATGGGAGGTCTAAGGTTGATGGGTCTCCTCACGTTAAGGGTGGATGATGTGATCTATGGCAGAGGTCAATTTTTATAGGATGAGATCGTCGAAGACAAGGTTTGGTAATGGTAGTAAATTATGTGGCAGCTGGATGTGAGATTCTGTTTGAGCAGTGGTTACATGCAATGGGTGTAACAAATCAGGGAGCTTTGGGTGAACAGAATGGTGAGAAGATTTGGGCATGTGAAGACGATGGGTATCTGGTGATGGTCTACCATGGAGGTTCAGATGGAGTCGATGGAGAATGTGGTGTGGTGATTTCTCTGCAAATAAATCAATGAAAAATAAAATGGGAGATTGAAATTTTACAATAGGATTGGCGTCCGTGTCCTTGAATCCATCCATTTTTATACTACGAAGATTGACAATGGCATGACTTGTAGTTCAATAGGTGGTTAAAATGCGTGAGGAGGAGGTCGAATCCCATCTACCTCTTTCAATCCATAGATGCACTCCATGCCACTTTCTTGGAACAAAGATCACATGATAAAGAAAGGAGTTTGTTGTGGTTGTGTAGAGGATGTACGATGTGGTTATGAAAAAGAGAAGCAAATGACAAGAGGGGAGGGGAACTAATTGCAATAGTCGACTATTGTTGCTAGACATCTGAAGTTGCATAGAGAGCAGTGGAGTTATTGTGGGTTGTTGTTGTGTGCCAACAATTTCGAACAAGGGGAGGAGAGGAGAGAACAGTAGGTGGGAAGAAGAGAGGGTAAATTGTTGGGATTTTTACACGGGGAGTAGAGAAGAAGGGTGGAGAAAAAAAGAAGGGGCCACAAGTAGGGGAGCAAAAGGTAGAAGAAGAGAGAGAGAAGGAATGAGAAGAAAAGAAAAGAGAGAGGCAGGAGAGAAAATATAATATATCTTTTAAAGTTTTTGCTTACACGTTTTATTAATGATTCTTACAGTTAAACTTAACGATTTGATCGTCAAATCTTAACGGGAAAATATATGGTGTAAAACGGAGCAAGTTTATCAGATATTGAAGTATGTTTACAAAGGTTTATCATGTGATTGGTAGAGTTTATTTGGGTTCGAGGATTGTACTAAGGGATCTGCACTACCTCAGAAGGATATACCCAGATTTGTATGTTGTCGTTGTCATCCATTGATACATCATCATGAGATATACATGTGAATACCAACAATCTAAATAAACGGCACAAGTGGAACACCAGATCCTCCTTACCAAGGTTTATAAAGTCTGACGGGATCTTAACCCTGTTATGTCGACACAGCCGTGTTGCAACGCAATCTTAGGGATGAAAATGAATGTGAATATATTCGTATCCGATCCGCTATCATATTCGTTTTATACATATTTTGACATTCGTATTCGTATTCGTTTAAAATGGATGCGGATATGGATGTCACTTTAACATTCGTTAATATCTGGTAATACATTTATTTATAAATGTGTGTAACAACATTTTATGATTGCATTCACCATCGTTGATATAATTTTTATGAAATTACATTTTCTGGTATATCTATTTTATGTTTAAACCATACTAACATGCGTATTAGTAAATTATTTTTGTTATTATTCGTATCCGATTCGTATTCGCTTTACATTCGTATTCGTTTTTAAGGATATGATAACACAATTTTCACATTCGTCAATATTCGTATCCGCATTCGTATTTGTAAATGGATAATGATATGATTACACATACATTCGTATCCGTATCCGACCGTTTTCATCCCTACGCAACCTCCATCAGGAAGGGAAACCATTGGTGCCGATGGAGTAATCCACGATGGATGGGATCCTGTGAACAGCTCAAAGTCATAAATCCAAGCCCATGCACAAATGGAGAGGGGGTAAAATGTTGTAAAGTGCCCAATCTTGGGAGGTATTGTGGTGGTCTTTAGTCCCACATCGTGCACTTCTGAAAAGCCGAGGGGTGGGCATACGTATAATAAGAGGGAAGGGGGACGCTTTTCCGTACAAACCTGGACGGGGTCAAGGGCGATCAGTAAGGCCCGTGGCCAAGTGTGTGACCTCCATTGCACGTTGGAGGGGGTGCCTCTTAACATCTCTCCAAGGGGGTTAAATTACAAAATAGGTACCAGCTTTGCCTCGATTTTTAATCTAGACTCATTTTTAAATTGTAAATATATAGGGTTCGACTTGTGGATTGAAATCGAGATGGGTCATAATCCATTAGCTTTGTTCTTATGGTTCGAAAGTGTCCTGTTGTAAAAAGGATCCTCTACCGTTAGCTCCACTGCTGGGTGTATAGGTTGGAAGTGTTCCTCCATGTCTCCTTTTCTCATACGAGCTTCGCTCGGATGCAATAACTATATCTGTATCTATTTGTGTGGAGGAAGGGAATAGCAGTTAGCTCTGAAGTTTTATTCATGTAGGCATGGGCCGATGTCCGGCTGCCAAATCTGCATTGAACAGTAGAACCGTAAGGCCTTGTTACGACGTAGTGTTAGACTCCTAGAGACACAATGGAAAAATGCAAAAATCGCAGCATCCCAAAATGGAACACCACCCAAAGAAAATTTGATGTCTTGTGTTGTCCGGTTGGTAATGGAGGGCATCCTCCATGTACGACGTTGCTTCTTAATTGAAGATAGATGTATTATGGCGTTGCATGATTTGTACCGAGATGAACGACTGCAACTGGTAATGGATCCTCTTCAAGCCCACCGTAGTTAGATTCATATTGTCCCCTTCGTCTCTAATTGATATGCTATCACCTGCTATTTATGATGGCATCTCACCCATAATTCAAATGCTCCTGAGCTCCCTCCCTCTCATCCTTCCGATTCTGCAAACCTTGAAATGTCGAGCTAGGTATCTTCGCAACCATTCCTATAGCCCTTCTCTCTCCATGCCACCCATCATTGCAAAAGGCTTTAAGGAGCTCTATAACCTCAAGACATGGGCATCTACGTCCGTACAGGCAGCTAAACCTCTAGCGGTGATGGGTGCTGGCAGTGCAACTTGCTGGGTTAGTTCACAGTGAGTCGGCGAAATCTACGGGCAAAGAACACCAAGTCCCAGACGTGAGAGGAGGGATGGGGCAAAGCATCGTCATCGAGGGCTGGTTTTGGAAGAAATGGTGAAAGAACCCTAAAACACGAGGGTATAACTGTCACCTCCTTCCAAAGTTAAACAGTTCTCGCCATTAGATGATTTTACGTTATCCTAAACTTGAGTCCTGTATTTGTTAACCTTCATCATAATCGAGGTAACATCAACTCTTTTTGTAATTTACCCTTTTTTATTCGTTGACACATCATCTTTGCGTGTCTTAAACTCTCCTCACTGAGCATAATAGAGTGTAGGAATGCAAATTGATATGGAAATATCCGTATTTGATCTTACCATTGTTTCTATTTTATACAAATTATGATATCTATATTTATTTTCAAATCGATATGGATATTAATTTAGATATCGGCAAATATTAGTACCCATATATCCCTTTTCATATATAAATATATTTGTAATTTATTTTTAATTATATATAACATAATTTATTACCTTCTTTTACCATATTAGATATAAGTAGATTTATATCATGCACATTCCATTGCATACATGTATATTTAAGCTAATATATATAGTAATTCTACTATTACTTGTATGTAATAACTCATAATTTTATATTCGTATTTGTTTTTTAAATATGCGGTAACATAAATTTTATATATGAGTAAGTACATCTGTAATCATATTTAAAAATAGATAAGAACGTGGTGTGTTCGACTGGTTGCGTCCTCATATATTAGGTTGAGTTGGATGTCGATCTTCTTGGCCACTTCAAGACAACTGCGATGGTGGTTTTACAAGGTCATAAATATGATCTTGGACATGGTTTAGGAGGATGGATCGACAAGATGGTGCATATATTGTGGCAAGACAAGTTGTAAAATGTGACATAGGATGAGAAGAAAATTACTTCTTTTGCTTGCAGAGAGCTATCGAAATATCCTAAGGTAAATCAGGGGTAACATTGGTCGAAGAACTCGAAGTAGATGCAGTGGAGATCCCGATCTAGAAAAAGAAGAAAGTCTATCAAATTTCTCATAGCTCAAAGGAAGTCCCACCGCAAGGCCAGATAAGAAGAATTCGAGGAAGGATTCTAAGCGTGGAATAGGAGGGGTGCTGACTTTGATCAGGAACTGGACGTAGAGACGATCTGGTTCACTGCAAACCAGAGCTTAGGTCTCTCAAAATCGATGTTGTGTGTATAAACAATTGATGGAGGAGGGAGGTCCAAAGGAATATCACTAACAACCTCTGTGAAAAAGCTTGTCTTCTCAAAGAAGGTGGCATTGACCAAAGGTGAATAAGTAGGGTACAATAAGTAGGGTACTTTGAGAATAGATGAAGGAATTCTGTTGAATAGATAGACAACCGTAAGGATGGCATCCCCCAATCGTGCTTAGGAACAATCATTTGACTAAGAAGAAATATGACAATATTAAGGAAGTGTCCGAATTTCCTTTCCGCTGCCTCATTCTATTGTGAGCTATACAAGCATAAGTTTTGGCGAATAACCCCCTGTGATGCAAAGAAAGTTGTTAAGTCCTATTGGATTTAGTCAAGAGTACTGTCGGTCCGAATGATCTTAACACACGTAAAAAAAGAGGTTTTAACATATTGAAAGAAATCTCTAACAGTGTTATTAATTTACAAACGCTCCTTTATTAGATACAACCAAGAGAATATGCTATAATCATTGACAAAGACAAAAATAACTATGACCACTCAATGTTCGGACCAAACAAGGTTCCTAGACATCACAATGAACAAGACCAAAAAGACTAGCACTACATGACTCGGTATGAACAGGAGACGAAGCTTGGTGATGTTTTTCGAACTCACATGCCTCGTACTAAAAGGGCATCAGAGTAGAGAGTTCAAGGAACATGAAGGAGAGAGCCTTGGCAGATGGATGCCCTTGTCATAGATGTCATAGGAGCGGATCTTCGGAGATGGATGCAGTATCGATAAACTTGGAATCCGAGAGTATGTCCAGATAATACATGGCGTTCTTCTCATGATCCCAACAAAATCTACCTCATCTAGATGCCCTTAAAATATCAACAAAATTCATTGAATACCATACATTAATTAAGCTCAACACAAAGCTTATAAACAAACAATATGCTAGGAGGAAATCTGGAACACAGCAAAAGTTATAGTCTAAATAAAATTTCAAAATCCTAACTTCGTAGACCCATATCTATCAAATAAAAACTCAAAATATATCAAAATAACCTTTAATTGCATATAACTTTAATAAGCTATTTAATGAATGTAGTTTATTTTTTTTGAAGTTAAGATGTAAATGTTAGATTTTGGATCCTTATTGTATAATATACCCGATGAAAATAATCGTTTTATTTATTCTTTATTATTCTTATAATTTTATATTTTTATAATTTTGTAACTATTATTTATAGGGATTTTTACCCGGCAGACCCTGTGATCTTTTGCAATTATCGCTACGACCTCTGAAACATCCTAATTCCTCCCCCGACCTCGTAAAGTTGCTCCGTCTTACCCAACAAACCCTGCCGTCAATTTTAATTATATTTGAGTCAAACACTTGGGTTAGTATTGAGTTAATCTAACCACTTTACCATCAAACGGTTATGATTAACTAAAAAATAAAAAAAAGAATAGGGAAAAAATTGGGCAAGATAGAGGCAGATGGAGGCGGCGACAGGCATCGCTGCTCCTCCTCCGTTGGGGGCCACGGGCGTTGCAGGAAGCAGCATCGTCGGGGGTCGAGGGGGAGGGGCACTCCATCACCGGCAGGGGGTCTCCATCCGAGGGGGGAGAGCTCTATCGGCAGAGCTTGGGCGGCCTCCAATGGCAGGTGGGGGAGAGCAGGGAGCCGTGGTGGGGGTGGGGGGTTTGGGGGGTGGGGGTGGGGGGGGGGACTGGGGCAGCATCGTCGGGGAAGGCACTCCATCGACGGCAGGGAGGCATGGATCTTGGGCGATCGGGGAAGGAGAAGGGAGCTTGGGCGGTCGACGGTAGGGGGGCAGGGAGCTTGGGCGGTCGGGGGAGGAGCAGGGAGCTTGGGCGGCGGGGGGGAGGCACTCCGTCGATGGTAGGGGGCTCCATCGGGGGGGGAGGGAGGGGACTCCAACGGCAGGTGGGGAAGAGCAGGGAGCCGCGGGGGAGAGGGGGGCGGGGGATGCTCCATCGGCAGGTGGGGGAGAGCAGGGAGCCGCGGTGGGGGTGCGGCGGGGAGGGGAGCAGCATCGCCCGGAAGGGGGGGGGGCAGGGGCAGGGAGCTTTGGTGATGGGGGAGCATGGAGCTTGGGCGGTGGGGGGCACTCCATCGACGGCAGGGGCAGGGAGCTTGGGCGGCCGGCCGGGGGGGGGGGGGCAAGGAGTTGCGGGGAGCAGCAACGCCGGAGGCCGGGGCGAGGGACTCAGGCAGCGTAAATTTAATAAAAAAATTGGGTATAAAGTAAAAGAACATAACGGAATCTGGTTAATTTTAACGGGTCAATTAACGGGCCTTAACCGCAGGGTCTGTAGGGTAAGAGTTAGCAACTTTACAGGGTCGGGGGAGGAATTAGGATGTTTCAGAGGTCGTAGCGGTAATTGCAAAAGATTACAGGGTCTGCCGGGTAAAAATCCCTTATTTATAATATATATGTACATATTAAAACTAGAATAAAACATTAAAGAAAACATTAAGATAAAATAAAAAATATAGATGAATATACACTAGCTATACATATACAATAAATATACATATTTATTTAAGTATTTATATTATTATATGAAAATATAATAAAAATATATTTAAGTACGTAAAAATTAGTTATAATTTTATAAAATAAGAAAAGAAAATAATCAAATACAAAATACAAAATAAAATTAAAATATTAAAACATAGGTAAATATTTGTAATACCCTAAAAAGTAAGCTAAGAGGAAATCTGGAACACGGTAAAATTTATAGTCTAAATAAAATTCTAAAATCCCAAATTCGTAGACCCATATCTCTCAAGTAAAAGTCCAAAATATATCAAATCACATTTAATTGCATATAACTTTAATGAGCTATTTAATAAATGTAGTTTAATTTTTTTGAAGTCAAGATGTGAAAGTTAGGTTTTGGATCCCTATTCTATAATATACCCGATGAAAGTAATCATTTTTTCTATTCTTTATTATTTTTATAATTTTATATTTTTAAAATTTTTAAAATATTATTTATAATATGGGTAAAATGTATATGCCCCCTAGGGGGAGCTAACTTAGCCCCTCCTGCCTTATTTTATCCATATTTTTTATTTTTTTTTAAAAAATAAATATCATGTAAATTCATTATTACATCCCTATATTATGTCATTAAAATTTCATACGAAACAAAGACTCCTACGACCTCCATCCAGACGGGGTCGATTTAAAAAATCCTGTGACCGTTTAAAAAATGACTGTCCGAATGGAGGCCGTAGGAGTCTCTGTTTCACATGAAATTTTAATGACACAATATAGGGATATAGTGATGAATATTCATGAAAGAAATTTTCAAAAAAAAAAATAAAAACATGGAGAAAATGAGGCGGGGGTAGCTAAGTTAGCTACCCCCTGGGGGCAGTACATATTCAAACTAGAATAAAATATTAAAGAAAACATTAAAACAAAATAAAACAAAATATATATATGAATATACAATAACTATACATATACAATAAAGATACATATTTATTTAAGTGTTTATATTATGATATAAAAATATAATAAAAATATATTTAAGTACATAAAAATTAGTTATAATTTTATGAAATAAGAAAAGAAAATAATAAAATACTAAATACTAAATAAAATTAAAATACTTAAAATATATGTAAATATTTGTAATATCCTAAAAATTAACTTGTAGAAAAAACCTCTAAAAAATAAATAAAAATCATAATAAAATACTTTTTATAATAATAAACATTTTTATTTTATAATATAAAATCAATAAAATCATTTATCATTTATTATTTATTTTAGAAATAATTTCAGGTTGGCTTTTTTCTGGTTGGTCCATGTGGACCAACCAGATTGCCCCGCGCATTGACCCTTGTCAACTATCTGACATGCGCCCTAGCTCTGACAGTTCTGCCTTTTTCCCTCATTTCTCGAATTTCTACCCATTGCTACGTTGCTCGAGGAGACTTTGACCCTTCATGAAAATTGTCCTATGTACATCCACCATCCACGCCTAGAAGTTTCCTAGGGTAGATCTCCTTCAATTTGCCCTAGATTTTGCGTCGAAGGTCGCGCTTCTATGAGCATGTACATAAGACCTTCAATTTCCCCCTTTTCTTTTTGGCTTGGTTTTTCCCATGTTTGGACCCCTCGGAGAGCACCTAGGCCGAGTCCCTTATGACAGGAGGAGCTTCCCACTCTTCGTAGAGATGAAGGAGCAAGGCAGAGCCCTGCCCAGCCACCTTCGGCCACCTGGCTATCGAGTTCTCCATCTCCTGGTCTCCGGCCAGTCGAGGTTCGATTCCTTTAACTCTTTAGATACCTATAGTGCCTATGGTTAATTTTATGCTTTCATTTCGTCGCTTAAATGCACATTTATTTTGAAGTGGTAGTTAATTCCTCATCGGTGCACTGCTCCGGCCACCTCCTTCGCACACTATAAACCCTCCAGTTCCGACGACCACATCCACCCCATCCTCTCTTCTCAATGCTTCTCCACTCTTTCCCCTTCACTAGATCACCTAGATCTACTTAGATCTAGACGATGGAGGTCCAATCACCACGGCTCGTCCGACCTTACCCATTTCATCCGCTCCATCCTTGACCCTTACAAATAAAAGCCCAAACACCCCCAAGCTCTCATGTTTTAACCGTACAGGTATCACAATTGGATGGGGGTGTCTGAACCTTATCAGATTCAGAAAACCGCCCCAGGTACTCTTGAGCTTTGTCCAGCTCCAAATCCTTCATCCTGGGGACCTGGGCGTTTTTGAACGACCTAGGAGCTTCGGGACGTTGAGAGGAACGAGAAGACATCTTTGTCGGAGCTCCAGGTGCTCGGAGAAGCAAGCATCAACGATTTAAAACTCGCCATACACGTGTTCTTGCTCCACGTCCAATTGCCGTCAATCTGGGAATGTTCTGGGTAGTCTACAATAGCCGTTGGATCCATCTGCCTCTTCACAGTCTGATCATCCTCGATGATCTAATCCAAAAAGTCCATCGACGAAGCATTATCATGAAGCGTGGAGGCGATACGTGGCATAAGTGGCAGGATCTGACCGTCCCCTCCCTCCCGCTGTGGGTATTTGGCATATTTGGCCTCAGTGCTTTTTGCATTTATTATTCAGAACTTAAACTTTCCTATGTAGTTCATAAATTTTTGTAATATTTACGACTAGGCCTCCAGACTTTCTATATTTGCACTTCAGTCCATGCCAGCTCACCTCACATGGCCGCCCATGTGAGGTGGGCATTTTGCAGACGTGCCCTGGCGGCTTTGAATATTTGTATTTTGTCCATAAACTTTTTAATTACGTTCTATATTTTTATGAAATTTGCAGCTTGGTCCTCGTTCTTTATTTTATCTATAAAAATACCCTTGCTAGGTTGTAGTTTCTTTATGTTTTCTCTATTTATTTTAATATAGCTATTGTGTTTCAAATTATCACCAAAAATAGCCATAAGTTCCTGGATGCTTGAATTTTTATGCCATGTATTTATTTTAGCATTTTAGGATCTTTTAGTATTTATTAAAAACATCCTAAATATTCCCTGTTTACAGTTTAAAATACATAAAAATATAGAAGTTTTTGAAAATTACTAAAAATGTTTTTGTCTTTATTTAGTTATTTTGCAAATCCAAAAACTGAAAAAAGCTAAAAATAAAAAAAGAAAATTCTTAAAAACTAAAAATTTCCAAAAACACTTACAAAAATTAAAAAAAATTTAAAACCCCCACAAAATAGTATTTTTTATTTTCTAATTTTATTTATATTAATATATATATTAATATTGATTTGGAAAATTTTGGACTCGATTTGTTATTTTAATTGCCATTTCAAATTTGTGTATTTAATTAATCCCTTATTTGGGATATTTTTGAATTTAAAAATATATAAAATTTAGAAAATTTATTTGAAAAATAAAAAACAATAAAAAATATTTAAATACTCAAAAATATTTTATTTTCTTTATGATTATTAGTATTTATATCTATATTAACTTATATTGTACATATACTTCATATATTTAGCTATATTGTATTTTAAAAGAAAAATATGAAAATATGAAAATATAAAAGAAAATTAAAAATTTAAAAATTTAAAAATAAATATAAAATATAAAACAAAATAAAATACAAAAATACAAAAATTTAAAACCCATATAAAAATATATAGACAAAGACTCACAATCATCTTTTGTGTTTCATAGCCCAATCTATCTAATTTGCTCCCTGTGATCGACCTCTACACATACTTGCATCTATACACATCTATTGTAGAGTTATTATAAAATTTAACTCCGCATTTGTTTTTCATTGCTTGATCATTAATTGTGGGTTAATTGTTGTTTGAAGATCGGATTTCTTACGGGTCGCCACAATGACTGTGTCTTCGCCTTGTGTGAGACATATTTTAGACCCATGAAAAATCCACTTCAACAAGGGGGGTGGGTCGTCAAGCTACTTCATGGGAGAGGGCAGTTACAATAGAATGAAGATGAAGTGGGACCCGCTGGATCATGTGATCAAATGGCCTAGGGAAAGCATGGAGCGGTTCAGATCACTCTAATCAAAGTTGATTAGAAGGTCAAAGATGGAGCACTAATGAAGGATTCATATGAGATTAGTGGTGTTGATCGGAGGGCTGAGAAGGTGCGCACGAAAGAGAATAGGGTCGGGTCACGTTTCAGAAGGAGGTGGTGCCACATGACCCAATCAGAATTAAAAGAAATGAATAAAATTGAGATAACAAAAAATAAAATAGTTAGGGGCCTCAAATCAAGAAGTGTCGAACAAGAAAGTTGTAGATCTTTTTGGGATCTACAAGTTTCATGTTTAACACAAAGTCAAAATAGGTCATATATATATACTAAAATTTTATAAGCATTTTTAAGGATTAAAAATACTTGTTTTTTAATTTCGATTGTGATTTTTTTGTATTTTTAATTTATATTTAATATCAAACAAATACATACAATATTTATCTGTTTTTTTTTTTATTTTTTAATAATTAAGAAACACAAAAAATAAGTCACCATAATATAGTTAATTATATACAGTAATTAGGGTTAATTATAAATAGATAGTTAATTGTTAATTAATGTCAATAGCTTTACATTTTATTTAATAGTTTTTGTACGAGGGTTTATAAATAAGAAATATGATAATAAATCATGATTTTATCAATGGTTGAGATGTATAATGTCCCTTAGATGGGTGTATTGTCTTAAAGGGTGGTTCAAGCATGGACATTATTAGAGATGAAGCCAAATCAAGTTCTGAATCTAATGTATTCCATGCCTCATCTAACTCCATAATATCTTGCCTAGCAATTAGGCACTATGGCTCCTTTAGAACAGAATCCAAAAGCTTGTGTTGCTATGGTGATTTAGATCCATAAGAGATGTGTTAGATGTAATCAGACTAACCTCCAGTGGATCTTTAGCCAATAGGGTATGGGTGAAATCTTCTTTTATTTCCAAAACTTTATAATCTTCAAATATGCCCATAATCTTCTAACTTGGAGTCAACATACTTGGAGATGACGATGTCAACAGGAATGACTTCACCATTAACCTTAAACTTCGTCTTCTCATCCTCATCTTCAAAGATCGCTTTGGTTGTGTCCAAGAACGATCTACCTAAAGTTATTGGAGTTTGGGTCAACGTATTGGACGAATCGATATCCATTACCACGAAGTCAACAGGGAATTGATTCCCTTGTATAGTAACTAAGCCATCCTCTAGTACCGTTCTCGACCGCTTTACATAGCGATCAACCATTTGAAGTATCATCGAGAGAGGCTTATGTTTTCTAGGATCAAACTGCTTGCGAATGGCAGTTGGGAGGAGATTTATTGGGACACCGTTATTTAGTACTGTGTGCTCAAAGGTTAATTTGCCAATTGTGCATCACACTAACGGTGCTCCTCCTGGATCCTTCTTTTTTCTGGGCAACAAGTGAGAAATAACATTTGAAGTTGTCCTAGGTAGAACGTGTTTCTCATGTTCGATGTCATTGTCATCTCCTCTTGATTTTCCCTTAGATTTTTGTTTTGAGGTACATTTGTCCTTCAAGAAACATGAATACACATGAATGTGCTCAATGGCCTACATGAGTGGTATTTGAATCACAACATTGGAGAAAAGTTTCTCCAAGTCAGGGTCGATTGTGAATGGTTTATTCTCTTTCCTTTGTAGTGTCTCTAGAAAGAGGACGGATGTGGAAATAGAAGAAAACGAGAAAATTTCTGTATCAACCTCATCTTTAGAGTCACTTTCAATTTCACTTTTGTCATTCTTTGAAGTGTGTGGTTTGGAATCAGTTGAAGTTTTTCCATTACGAAGGGTGACAACATTCGTAGTTTGATTGGTATTTGATGCAGCGTGGAACCAACGGATAGGGTCCAATATTTATCTAATTTTATTGGTCAATTTTATTTACGTTTATTTAAGTTATCGTGTCTTTAATTAAATAAACGAGATCGCCTGTGATCTCCCATAATTAGTTATAGATTTGATTTTCAAATTTAGTCGGTTAATTAGTTAGAGTCTATTTAGGATAATTAATTGTCAATTTAAATTAGTTTTCTATTTTTGTAATCTCATCCCTCCTATATAAAGGGATGGGGGCCGATTGTTTTTAGACAGTTGAGGTTAATGAAAAATTGAGATCTTTATCTCTATCCCCGTCTCTCTCTTTCTTCCCCGCGTGGTCTACACGTGTTCTTCTTCTCCAAAACCCTCGTGTTCCAGACGAGTTTCTTCTTCTCAACCCTTCTATTTCTTCTCCACCGAAATTCCACCATCAAAAAATTATTATTTTCGTCAACGCAAATTCGAGTTGCATCATTCAAATTAAATTTGCATCATTTGGAGTTGATGCAGCGTGGAACCAACGGATAGGGCCCAATATTTATCTAATTTTATTGGTTAATTTTATTTATGTTTATTTAAGTTGTCGTGTCTTTAATTAAATAAACGAGATCGCCTGTGATCTCCCATAATTAGTTATAGATTTGATTTTCAAATTTAGTCGGTTAATTAGTTAGAGTCTATTTAGGATAATTAGTTGTCAATTTAAATTAGTTTTCTATTTTTGTAATCTCATCCCTCCTATATAAAGGGATGAGGGCCCATTGTTTTTAGACAGTTCAGTTGTGAAAAATTTAGATTTATTCTCTATCTGGGCTTCTCTCCTTCTCCCTCCCACGTGATCTTCGCGCTTCTTCTTCCTCAACCTCACGCAACAGGCGTGTTTCTCCTTCTCAATCCTTCTATTCTCTCCACCGAAAGTCCACCATCAATTTTTTTAGTTTCCAACGTTCGCGCCAAAATCGTTTTTGCATCAGTATTGTTGGGGTCTAGTTGGTTATTTTTAAAAATCACATGCCCTTTATGTGGTTGGGTTTGTTTTTGGAAACCGTAATTGCTTCCTCCAAATCTAGGTGGAGGTCGGATTGTAAGATATGTTATGTTTGGAATAGCAGTGGCTGGAGAGTGAGTTGGAATGTAAGATCTAATCGCAGTGAATTGCTTGGTATTCTCGACTTGTATTCGAGCAGTTTTTGCAGCAGTGCATAAAAATTCTCATTCATGGTTCTTAGTAGGATCCCCACGTCAGTGTATAAATTATTTTGGGGCCATGTTGTTGTACTTGTTGCGGTTGTTGATAGTGACGGTTATTGTGACCATGTGTATTCCAACTAGAGTTGGATGAATTTGTTTGGTTTTTCTAAAGCCAGAAAACAACATCTGGTGTTAGATCTTGTAATGTGATAACTTGAGGCTCAGGTTCAAGAGTAGCTGTGAGTGCATTGATATTGCTCTAATTTTCTCTAAAATTGTGTTAGCAATTTCATCTCTCATTGAATTCATCCTCTTTTATATCAGTTCAACTTATATCATTTTTAAGCTATTACTTGGAGGTCTTGCGAAGAAGAAGACTCAATATTGATGTGTGTATACCCAATTGCTTCGATAATCTTCTTGTGCCGAGTATATTGGTGCATAGAGAAGTTGTTCACTAAATTTTCAACCATATCCTCAAACATGACCAAACATAATCATCATAATTGTTGATATAATTTCCTCATGAACTATCTACATCCCTATTAAATTGTTCATTAAGCCCCTCACAAAAAAATTGGACAAGTTTCCATTACTCAATTCCATGATGAGGGCATTTCCGTTGTAGATATTTAAATCTCTCCCAAGCATTGTGTATTGATTCATTGTGTTTTTGGGGGAAGTATGAGATTTGCTGCCTCACAGAATTCATTCAATCGATTGGAAGTATTTCTTCAAAAATACTTCTATAAGGTAACGCTGTGTGATGATGGGTATTAAGTGAAAAGGGAAATGCCTTCATGTAGATGTATTGTTGCTCTATCCCCTCAATATTAACAATAACACACATAGCAAGAAACTCTTACACGTGTTGGAAGGATTCCTAGGCATCTAATCCATGGAATTTGGACAGAAGAGAGATGGTATCATGTTTAATTTGAAAATTTCAACATGTGGTGGAAGAGGATTTTCAATTGAGGTGTTGTAATGATCACGAATTGGGATGACAACAAAGTTCATCCTTTGGAAAAAAAAAAGGCTTAAAATTGAGCTAGAGTTTCACCAGTATCCTAACTTTCTCAACCATGTTAGGTTTGTCACCCATGATTTCTGGTTTGGTTTCGATTTTGATTTCAGGAAAAGATGATCAAGGCTGAGAACCTCGATGATGATAGAAGAGATCGCACACAAATGGATTTTGGATAGGGTTCCTAATGATCTACCAAACATGCACCATCAAAACTTTAGACAATTTTTCATCAATGCAAACATGATCCGCTGCATCGGTTATATTTTCATATTTTAGTTTATTGTTCACAAAATCAAGCACACAAAAAGATAGCCTAAAATCTATTTGTAGATTTAACGATTCTCCCGAATTCATATGTGATGCATCCACTTTTAGCCAGCGTGATTTCAAGTATATGGACTGTAGAATGACTATCTGTATTCATTGAGGATGCAATGCCCAATAACCTACTCTACTAAGGTTTCCCTCACTGAGAAGAGGATAAACATTTCAATAGCCAAGAAATCTATGTAGAGTTTTTTGTCTATGACCTATGTTTGATTGTTTGTAGATGTAAAATTGTGTACAAAGTGAATCACTTCACACCGCTTAATATTCGAGCCATGTGATGACTTTCTATAAGCTTAATTTTTATGTGTTCAAGCATGATTGGTGGTCTTAAATTTTTTATTGTTAGAGGGAGAAGAACCACAAAGATGAATGTAGTATGTTTGATTGTTTGTAGATGTAAAATTGTGTACAAAGTGAATCACTTCAATCACTTCACACCGCTTAATATTCGAGCCATGTGATGACTTTCTATAAGCTTAATTTTTATGTGTTCAAGCATGATTAGTGGTCTTAAATTTTTTATTGTTAGAGGGAGAAGAACCACAAAGATGAATGCAGTTAGAGGAGTGTATTTTAACTGGTTTCAGAAGGAATTTATTTAGCAAACAGAATGCAAGCAATTTATTTAAGTATGGAATGGACCCACAATAACGAGAATGGTTAGATCCAGAAAAGTCTTTATGGGTTTAGTTATACTTTAATCAGGATCCAAATAGAGAGAAAGATGAATTTTTTGTAAAGTACCGAGTGTACCTAAAAATGAGAGAGAAAAATTAAGAGTGATAAACAAAAAGTAAACAAATAAAAAAATGTGTGATGTTGCTTGTCCTCAGCAACAACACTAAAATGAAAGCACGATAATCGGTGTGCTAAAAAGTGAATTTTAGTTGTCATTGTGAACGCACATAATTCTTGACATTTTTCAGATAAATAAAACAATGAACACGCAACATAACTTCTAAGGAGTAAATTGGTAAGTTCAAAGGTCTAACACAAAGGCATGATGTTTATCGCAGACTTTTAGAGATGAAATAATATAAAAATAATAATTATGTGATACAGAGTTCCTGATTTTTTTCTTTATTTTTTGCACCTTAAAATACAAAGAAACACATATCAATGGATCATAGATGTTTTAAGGATCTCAAGGGATTTTTCAATGATTTTTTTTAAATTTTTAGCTAATTTTAATGAATTTTCGAAGATATAGGGGGATAAGTGTAAAAGACTCAAAAGCTGGGAGACATATTGTAATTAAAATTAAACTTAGGGACTGTATTGTAATTTTGATGAATTTCTAATAAAGAGTGCAAATTTGTTTATTAATAAAGAAATTTAGAAATTGTACATGAAAGAAAACTAATTAGAAAATATCAAATGGATCCTTTAGGGACTGAAACGTAACTTATGAAAAGATGATAGAAATAAATGCTATTTATCGTAATAAATATTCGAAAATGAAAAAGTTGTAAGAAGTAAACTCGGGTTTTGAGATATTAAAATTAGGTTAAAAATTAAAAAATAAAATAAATTGCAAAGAGACCAAAGGTTAAGGTCGTACTCGACCCTCATGGCGGAGCACGGTGAAGCGAGCTCGGTCGAAGATGGTGGAGAGGAGGACCTTCATGAGCGGAGCACGACGACGCAAGTGGAGAGCTTAGAGGTGATGGGTTCCAGAGTATTGGTCACCCCCTGTCTCGAGCTCCTCCTCCCTTCCTTTTATAACAAATCGAGGGTGTGGTGGAGGCTATAGTTTGAGTTGAGCGGAGGCCAGCGGTTGGCGAAGCGGGGAGGGGAGGGGAGACTGTCGTTTCATCGAGTAATAAGAAGGGGCGTCACCCTCTTTGTGTCATGGCCTTAAATTTCAACGAAATTTGATCGAATTTCCGTCGAATATCGATATCCAGTCGAAATTAAAATTCGACCGAAATATGGGGGTCGTAGTACAAAAAAACCAAAATTCCGGTCAAAATTCCACCAAAATTCTATTTTGATCGATACCGAAATAGTGACCGAAATCGATATTTAGGCATTGCTTTGTACGTTGCAAGAGGAAGAAGAGGGACTGACGTTAATATCCTTTATATTCGTTTAATATTTTTACGATGCTTACGTCAGATAATTTCTCATTTAATGTTTTTTCTTTTTTATTCTTTTACAAATATAAAGAGAAGAGGATTGGAAAACTTCCTTAGGCCTTTTCTAAAGCATACATGAAAAAAATTAAAAAAGGAAATTTATCAGAAACTTTAATATGAGCTTGGAGCTCATATTTATTGTAATTTAACTAAGGCAAATTTTGTTTTTCTTTTCTTTAGATTAATTTTGCAAAGAATGTTATGCATTTTTTAGATGATTTAGAATGAAATGAGCATGAAATTATGCATTAAACCAAGAAAATGCAACGGATTATTCATGATTTTTGCTCAAAAAGGATATAAAAATATGATAAACCACTAATTCATTAGGCTATTAATAGTTATCTTCCTCAGGTTAATTGTAGTTCATTCTCCTAAAACAAACGCTATATCAAGGGTATAAACGTAACTAGAAATCAGTGGAATGGGTACAAATTTAATTTTTAGCCAATCGCATGAGCACTTGCTTCGTTTCCATGTAGAGAGGTGGAAAGCATAACCTCCCTTCCCTGACTCCTCTGCTCACAGCAACCCCCTATGTCCCCGTTGGATCCTCTGCATAATCTTCTATGTGTGCAGTTCAAAAAAGACTAGCGGTGCTTGTTGCATGCTTGTTTAATATCCTTCCGTTGACTTACCATATACATGAGTATAATGATACCATCTTTAAAACTTTTTTTGTCCCTCTCCACACAGAGAGATGGAAGACGAGGAATGATGGGTACAAATGTAATAAATATTTCTTAACTAGATTTTGATTTCAAGAAACTTTGGTTTGATTCATCTAATAGATGACCAAACTAACGGAGGGGCTAAACTATGAATATTGGAGGAGCGTAGGGGCACAAATGCTATTGCATAAAAGATAACATAAACTTGAAGAGCCACGTGTAAAAATTCTACACAAAACGATTAAGACGGAGAAGGTCCACTGCTCTTCCCGAGGTCCCATCTCCATTATCAAATCTTCAGACCCATCACGTGACCTTTTTTTTTGTTAAAGTTGCATCCGAGAGAGAGAGAGAGAGAGAGAGAGAGTATAACATTGCAGTGATGATCGAATGATTGAAGTGAGCTTGAAGACTTTGAGTGGCACATCCGAACACCCACAGATCAGGTTGGCCCATCGCTCTTCGTCTCTGTTCTTAGATCCCATATATCGTCGACTTTGATTTTCTTTAAGGGTTCGATTTGCTTTGTTGATATTTCGATGTTTCTCTTCTCCTCCTTTCCTTTCTTTTTTTGCATGCAGGTTTGCCCTTTGTTCTTTTTTTGCTTAATCTTTGCTTTGTTGATCATGCTTAATTCGGTCTCCGATCTTTAATCCGAGCTGATTTACATTCATTGATCTAATTAATATGTCCTTTGCAGTATATCTCTCTCTCAAAAGAACCTAAAATTTCTCCTCGAAATCAAAGATTACTGAGAAATTCTAGATGTGTTTGATCCTGTAGAAAGATCAGATCAGATCAGATTTTTACCGTCGTGTTCGCAATCCGAACGAAAGTGAATTCGGTTAAATTGTGTTCTAATCCGAATACTTTTACTGCTAGTGTTCACGATGCAAACGAGTGAAGTGCTCATAAACTTCAACTAAAATTCTCAGAGCAGTGCCAGTTTTCTTGTCTGGAAATTAATCCAATGCGGCTATTTAGAGATTTTTAATGCTTTGTATAGACAAATACTATTTTTCTGCATGATCTCACTAGTTCCTGATGCTGTTTCTAAAATTATCCGGCCAATCTTTATCAAAGGGTAGCGAGATTCTTCTGCGGTTGCGCCCACATGTCTTCCGCCGTCGTCATGGCTGCTGCATCGCCTTCCCCGTTGAGCCGAAGGTATAAACAACTGTGAATCGTTGCTCTTAGTTATTTGCCAGAATATCTCTGTACTTTGGGAGAAAGATGAACACCTCTTCATGACTTTCTCCTAAATCTAATGCATATTGTTATGTTACACTGTAAAAACTTGGTCATACTAAGTTATGATTTCAGTCTAACTTATGTTATGTTACCATTAAAATATCAGAATTTGGAAGCAAATCAATGACAATATGAAGACCAAATGTGCTCAATTTATGTCAACAAATAGATATCATGTCAATTTTCCCATTTGATTAATGAGGGACATCAAATTTTACTTATGCAATCTGTATTTTCTTGTTGACAAAAAAATAAGATTGGAGGGGAAAGTCGCGGTTATCACCGGCGGCTCCTCCGGCATCGGCGAGAGCATCGCAAGGCTATTCCGGCAACATGGTGCCAAACTATGCATCATCGATTTGAAAGAGGAACTCGGGCAGCAACTCTGTGAGACCCTGGGTGGCGAGGATCATGCGATCTTCGTACGCGGAGACGTCACGGTTGAGGATGACGTGCTACGCGCGGTCGATACAGCGGTGGAGAAGTTCGGAGCTCTCGACGTGTTGGTGAACAATGCGGGCATAATCGACAAGCCATCGGGCGAGATCTCCAGCATCGATGCTGCTGAATTCAAGAGAGTCTTCGACGTGAACGTCAATGGTGCGCTCTACGGTATGAAGTACGCGGCACGGGCCATGATCCCGCGAGGCCGAGGTGCCATTGTCAGCATCGCTAGTGTGTCGAGCGTCATCGGTGGTGCTGGTCCGCACGGGTATACCGCATCGAAGCACGCGCTGCTGGGGCTGACGAGGAGCGTGGCAGCCGAGCTGGGGAAGCACGGGATACGCGTGAATTGCGTGTCGCCGTACGCCATCCCCACCGGCTTGGCTCTCCCGCATTTACCGGACCACAGTGAGGACGTCCTGAAGTCGTTCCTGGAATTTACCAGCAGCAAGGGGAACTTGAGCGGGGTGCGTCTGACGGCCGAGGATGTTGCCGATGCGGTGCTCTACCTCGCCTGCGACGAGGCGAAGTACGTCAGCGGGCTCAATCTCGTGCTCGACGGCGGATTTACGTGCGTGAATCACGATCTCCGCGTGTTCAGATGATCTGGAAAACTTTCAACTGGTTACTGTCTGATTTGTCTGTAGAGGTCATGAGAATTGGCTACCGAAAATGTTCACTACTCATTTTACAAATTGAGTGGGGATCATATCATATCAGACTGGATTCTCGAGTTCATGAAGTGTTTCGAATGGCGGACTTTCTTTATCGGACGATCTGAAAACTTGTAAATGGTTGCTGTTAGATTTGACGATGGTTTATCAGTAGAGTTGGATTGCTCCCAAAATCTTCACTGCTTCAATGTTGGATTTACGTGTATGCAAATTGCGAACTTCCACTATAAGGAAAATAAGTTGTTGCTACAGAATTATGCACGCGGATATGGGGTTTGTGGCCACGAAATTGAGCTCTAACCACACTACAAGGAAAACAAGTTGTGGCTACGAAACTATGTCCACGGATATGGAGTTTGCGGCCACAGAATTAGGTTCTGGCTACAGCACGTCGTAGCCAATAGCCGTAGCTGCAAGTCTCGTCGCGAGAGTTCTCTAGCCACGAATATGCCGTGGCCACTACAAGTGACCACATAACTTATTGTGACCACAACTCTTATATGAAGACTTTGGCCACGGATTGTGGCTACGAGAAACTAGTGGCCACGGAATTATCGTGGCCGCATGTTTCCAAGCCACATTCCGTGGCCACAACTCATTTTTCTTGTAGTGCCACAGCAAGTTGTGGCCAGTAGCTGTAGCTACAAGTCTTGTCGCGAGAGTTCTCTAACTGCGAATATGTCGTGGCCACTACAAGTGACCACAGAACTTGTCGTGGTCACAACTTTTGTGTGAAGACTTTGACCACGAATTGTAGTTTCGAGAAACTAGTGATCACGGAATTATCATGACCACAAGTTTCCATAGCCACATTCCCTGGCTAAAAATCGTTCTTCTTGTAATGTTCTCATGTTCGGATGATCTGAACTTTTAATTGGTCGTTGTTACTTGTTAGTAATAGTTCATGTAAATGTTCAGTATTCTAGATGATGAAATGTGCCGGGATCATCGCGGATCTTGAAAACTCCAAGCTCATTCACATGTTTGATTGAGTATGTTATCGTCAACTTATCGCTAGTTCCTTACTAGATCGAACGACGTCCTTTCAAAGGCAGTGGTACGATCGAGCTGGTGCGAGAAGCCGTCTGGCATGCTCTTTTCGATTCCGAAACTTACCCTATGTAATTACACGGTTTAATTGGTATCCGACTAGTATAGATCGATCAAGTTCGTTTCTTTCGACTAAGCTGTTTCTTTCTGCCAAGAGTGTTCTGACTGTGTATTTTAGTAGGACCTCTAAGAAACTCGATTTACTTCAGATGTACAAAATGATTCTTTGTACAATATCAGATGTATCCCTACTTTGACATTTAACAGTTGTGCTCTCGGGTTAGTTTCCGTCCATTCACTTCTCCAACGGACATTCTCACCGATACAAGTGTAATTGCAAAAAATTAAATAAGGTACAAATTTATCTTTTTAAAAAATGTAGAAGCGGAACTGTAAGAAAATTTTTGTAAATCGGACTTGACTTGTATAAACAATGGTGTGATTTATCCCACTAATGATACAATGAACTTGAAGGACACATCGGTAAATTGTCAAAGAAGATAGGGGCACGATCAATATTGAAAAATGGAAGGAATCTAGGAGCACAAGCTTTAAAAAATCCTAAAATAATTGTGGAGAAATTAACGTTTCATATCGTACAAAGGATTGGGGCTTATGAAGAAAGTTAAATATTATAATTACATCAAGTGGTTCATGAATAGAGAAATGTTGAAATTTATAAAATTTAAACAAATAAATAAAAATATAAATGCTTGCCTCCTCCGTGAGTTGAACCCGGCTCTATTGTTTGGAAGTCAATTCACAACCGTGGACTACGAAAGAATACCATGAACATAGTTATGTATATAAAATAAAAACGCGTAAACACCAGTGATGATAGTCAATTGCAAATAATAATAATAATAATAATATTATTATTATTGTTATTATTATTATTATTATTATGAATGGCCCAAGAAAGTTTGTTTTGTTCTTGGTTGGCCATGTTAGTTTAGGTGAAGATGCCATCCCATCCAATTCAACAAGAGCCAACTGGATTCCGTGCAATCAAAGGCATCCACCGACGCAGACTTTTTATTATTAATTAAAGACCACATATATGAATATGAATAGTTATTAATGCAACTTTAGCTTTGGCCAAATCCGAAGAAAGGGACTTACAATGAGATATTTTTCCAATCACATTTCACGGTATAGTGACTATTTAGCCCAATATTACACTATATTTCAATTGGGATTCCTACATACATTGTATCTTATAAAACAACTTACATATATATGCTAACGTAAACTTTGTAGTTACACTATGAATGGCCATATCGTGATATATGGGCGATATATCGGTATCGACAGGTGATCGATATATCGTCGATATGGCCGATATTGGACCTTCCAAGGTCATTTTCTTCACAATATCGGTTCGATATCGGCGATATGGCATTGATATATCGTCGATATATCATAATGATACGATTCCGATACCGAAATCGAAATCGATAGTTACACGTATATTATGCAGAAATGTTGGCATACATGTCTTTCCATATCGCAACTTTGTTTGGCATGTTGCCATTGAGTTCTATCATGGGTTTCTTTGGGCGCATGCCCCTTATGATAATAAGATTAGGGGTGAAAATGAATATGAGTATATTTGTATATTCACTTACCATATTCGAAATATTACGCAATATGGATATCTGTAATTCAAATATTAATCAACTATTGATATCAGTTGTAATAAATTACGAATATACAACAAAAATAATATATAATATAACATTACCACTGAGTTCTATCTTGGGTTCCTTTTACGCACATCAAATGGTAATGAGACTCTAGATGAAAATGATATGGATCTATCCCAATATTCGATTATCATATTCGAAAAGATGATGGATATGGATATTCACATTCAAATATTAGTCAAATATGGATAACAGTTGTAAAAAAATTGAATATGGGTATCGTGACATCAAAAAAGATATGGATTCGAACATCCAAATACAAAAAAACATATAATATAAACTTACCACGGAGTTTGATCTTGGGTTCCTTTGCGCAAACCGCATGGTAATGAAATTATAAATGAAAATATATATGAATATACTCGAATATTCACTTATCATATTGGAAAAATCGATGAGTACGGATCTCCACATCAAATATTCTATTGTGAATTAATATCAATTGTAAAAAAATTCTGAATATGAATATAGTAACAACAAAAATTATGGATTCCAACGGCTTATACAAAATAAAATATAATAATAAATTATACTTAGTAAACAACTCACAACGTAAACTTATTTTCCCTATTAAAAATTCATAAATCTCCTTGATTGTCGATGACCACTATACTTCTTTATCTCGACTTCATAGGAATTATAACAATATATCATGTATGTTGTACCCTTCGACTACTATACTTGAAGGTTTGCGATTATAATTTATATGGAAAAAATGGGGCTGCCCCTTAGGGGTAGCCAACATGGCTGCCCCCATCCCTTTTTTGGCAAATTTTTTTATTTTTTTGGAAAAAATAAAATCATGTATATTCATCCCTATATCCCTCCAATATGTCATTCGAATTTCGTTAGAAACAGAGACTCCTACGGCCTTTATCTAGACGTCATTTTTTTAACGGTCGCAGGAATTTTTAAATCGACCCTGTCTGGATGGAGGCCATAAGAGTCTCTGTTTCTGACGAAATTCGAACGACATATAGAAGGGATATAGGGATAAATATACATGGTGATATTTTTTCAAAAAAATAAAAAAATTGCGAAAAATAGGATGGGTGCAGCCATGTTGGCTACCCCTAGGGGGCAGCCCATCAACCCCAATTTATATTGCCTTAACATTTTTATCAAGGTGATTATACAACATAATCATGTTTTAAATAACAACATACTTTATAATGATTTAATGTAAATTCATAATTTATCTTTATTCCATCGTATTTTTATACAATCTTAATTCTATCCATATTCCTATTCGCACATCCAATCTGAATTCATATTTGATCAATATTCAAATAAATTTCTATCTAATTATGTAAGGATATGATTTCATAAATACATGTTCGATTTATATCATATCTGTATTTGTATTTGATATAGATGAGCCAATTTGATATTGAAATAGCATATCCAATCCATTTTCATCCTTAGATGGGACAAACATCCGACATTGTAATAACATTTAGGTATATGTTTAGATGTCTTGAACCTCGAATCCGATTTATTGCAGCTAGTGATGCAAACATGTATGATCAAACTCAGTAGATCCTTCACCATATTCATGTTTTACATATTTTTACATCATGTTCGTATCAGTTTAAAATGGATATAGATAATTGATAAACCCGAAAATCGAGCGATCATGTATTCCACACAAGGCGGGAACATAGTCGATGTGTTGACCACTCAGAAATCCGGATTTAGTCAACAATTAACCCACAATCAAATCAATCAATGAGAAGCAAGTGGAGTTAAAATTTATTATAACTCTACAAATATGTGTATAATGTGCAAGTGTGTAGAGTGTCGAACTCAAGGAGCAAACATGATAAATCAAGCAATTCAAGTGAAAAATGTGAATGTGATTAAGTGTATAAAAGTATGCAATTTTTTGTGGGTCTTTAATTTTATATTTTTTATTTAATTTTTGATTTTATATTTTTGTATTTTGGTTTTTAATTTTCTGATTTTATATTTTCTTTTTGTATTTTATATTTTTATATTTTCTTTTTCAATAATAGAATATATATACAATATAAGAGAGAGAGAGGAATAGAGTATTTATAAAAATAGGGAAAATGCTCAAAAATCAGGGAAATAAATGTTTTTGGTCTTTTTATAATTTTAAGATGTTTTTGTGATTTTTCGATATTTTTCTAAATGTTTTTGGTATTTTTAAAAGTGAAAATACAAGAAAACAGTGAACTAAGCTACTGGTCGAAACTAATATGAGGATAAAAATTAGCAAACAGTATCCAAAATTCCTCAAATTAATTTTGAATATAGGGAACAAGATAAGGAAACTAAAAAACTTAGCTGCATTTTTAGGATTTTTCTAAATTTTTTTTAGATTTTTATGAAGTTTTTAGGAGTTTTCTAATTTTTAAGGTTTTTGTTTTAAAATTTTTAATGATTTTTGGAGTGACACTAAAATATGATAAGACAAGCAAAATATAAATTTTTTGGAATTTTTCAAAATGTTTTTATATTTTTTATGGATTTTCTAATACAAACAGTGCTGAAAATGCATGTTTTTAATTTTTAATAATTATGAAAATGCAATAAAAATGCGATACAAAAATATGGCGTGAATTAGCAAGCAAACAGGAGTTTATCCTAATTTTTTAGTGATTTTTAGCAATTTATAGATGCATGAAATAAATAGATACAACATCAAGAAACTACACTACTTGCAAGGGCATAAGTGCAAATAATTAAACATCCAGGGGCCAAAGTACAATTTTCACGCAAAATATATAACTAATAAATGAAGTTCCTGAATTGATTACAAATACCCAAACTCGGAGGGGGTTTGCTGCAAAAATACCAAGCCCACGCGTATACACACGTGACCTGGCAGGGGTATGAATGCAATATTACAAAACTCTAGGGGCAAGAATGCAAGTAATCCAAAAATATTACACTTAATATCACAGTTCCTGGACTAGGACGAAATACCTAAACCCGCAAGGGGTCTTCTGCAAAATACCCCGCATCTCACGTGTACTGGTCACGTGAAGTGACGTGGCTTTGACTTTAATGCAATATCTGAAAAGGTCCGGAGGCACGCATGCAAATGTTACAAAATAGGACAACTGCCGAGGAAAGTTTATATAGTGAATAATAAATGCAAAATTTGGCAGGGGAAGTTATGCAAAATACCCTCGCCTGGGCGGAAATGGACGGCAGATATGGCGCCACTTAAGAAACGTGTCGTCTCTTGGGCACACGATGTCGCTTCGGCTTCAACGGCAGCGATTAGATCGTAGCGAATGATCGGATGGCTGCTGAGGGCTACGATCTAACGACTGTTGTGACTTCTGGGCGGCCGAAAGAGATCCGACGGCAACGAGGCTATCAGGACGAACGGGGAAGAACACCGGCGAGCCAAGCTTCCCCGCCCCCAATCCCCTCCTCCATGGATCCTAGAAGCTCCAAAATGGCCGCTCACGTTCCTGCAGAAGTCTTCTATGCGTTGTTGGCCTCAAAAGGTGGCGGCGACCACCGGAATGCGCCGACGGAGGTGGAGCAGAGCGCCTCCAAATGCCTCCGACGAACTCCCAAAATCGCCCCAGGCGTACGATGGGCTCCAAAACCTGCACAAACAAAATGACACCGTCGAGGGCAAAATGCCTCGACGGTTTACGAAGCAAATGGGGTGCAGGTGTCGGTGAAGTCGAAGTCGGCCGGAGGTGGCTCCGGCGAGGGTATCGATTGCGCGAATCGATGGGCGAAACGCGAGATTAAAGATGGGAAACGAATCCTAGAGATGAGGCGAACTGGATGCGAAGAAAAATAGAGGGAAATAGACACCTCGAAGGAGTAGACCTAAGGTAGAAAGTACCTCTACGGCGAGGGTTTATCGGAGGTGGTGGAACACTCCCAATCCGCGTCGATCCTCCGCCCTGGATGGCTCTATCCGGAGTTGTCACCTCCAGCAAGCTATGGTGCAAGGAAATTGGAGGAGACGGGACAAAAATGGGGTTCAAAACTTGAATGGAAGAGGTGGGTTCCATTTTGAAGGGTTGACAGACCTGGCTTAAAGAACGAGGCGTGGCGATCGATGCAGCGTCCCAATGCCCAATATAAACCTAGGGCGTGAATCATGGATGCGCGAGCTAGAAAAGTCATGAAGACATAATCACGAAATGGTGTATAGGACAGCCTCGAAAAATCCGCAAAATGGGGTCAAAACTCGCTTCTGACACAACAGCAGAGGGAGGTCAGAGTGTTGACCCGCGGTCAACTCTCGGACCCTCCTGGTTGGTCCACGTGGACCAACCAGGAAAAACCCTAGAAAAAATATTTATCAATTCATTTAAAAATAGTAAATGATTTATTTAATTTTAGGTCATTTAATAAAAAATGTTATTTATTTTATGAATTATTTTATTGTGATTTTTGTTTGTTTTTTCGAGGTCAAAAATGACAAGTTGTCTTTTTAGGCTTATATAGGTATATTCTTCTATATATTACTATTTTATTTTTATTTTGTGTAATTAATTTTATTTATTTTGTTTAGTAGTTTATATATTTATAAAGTATTTTTATACACTTAAATATATTTTTATTTTATTTTTCTGAAGTGACTTGTACACTTAATAAAATAGAAGTATCAATTATATAAGTATGTATATAGGTATTATACCTTGGTGTAGTATATACAGGTATTTTATTTTATATTTTCTTTAGGTTTTTATTCCTGTTTTAATGTACATATATATTATAAATAATATTTACAAAATTATAAAAATATAGAATTATAAAAATAATGAATAATAAATAAAATGAAATATTTTAATTTGTACAAGTATACAATAGGGTCCAAAACTCAACTTTCAAACCATAACTCCGAAAAATACGAAACTACCTCCATTAAATAGCTTATTTTAAATTATATATAATTAAAGGTGAGTTTGGTACATTTCGAGTTTTTTTTGCAAGATACAGGTCTGGGAAGTTGGAATTCTGGAATCTTATTCAGATCTTATCTTTTTATCTGTACATTATTTTTGAGTGAAATCAATTTTGTATTTTTTTTCTATGTTTAATTATCTACAACTTTCATGTATGAAGTTTCTTTATTTGATGTATAAAAAGTGGAACCAAAAATAGGTCCCAAAGCTGAATAAAGAATGAATTAAATAAAGGGATTTTATCACTTGTGCCCCTCCGAGATGTTGCAATATCAGTTATGCCCCTATCTTTTTCGTAATATCAGTTGTGCCCCTCAAAATTTTCTCCGTTATCAGTTGTGCCCTTCCGTCAGGTTGACCGTCAATGAATTGACTTAACCATGGTTTTTTCAAACCTTGGTGCATTTAAGAGGGGTATTATTGTCCAGGGACCTCTTCTTCCTCCTCCAACCTCCTCCTCCTCCCTCTCCGGCCTGAGCTCCGCCCCGAGCTCCCCTCCCCTCCCCGACGCCGCCCCGAGCTCCCCTCCCCTCCCCGGCGACACCCCGCAGCCCCTACCCTCCCCGGCGCCGCACCTCCTCCCCCCCGCACCTCCTTCCAGCCCGCCGCCCCCTCCCCTCCCCGGTGCCGCCCCCTCCCCTCCCCGACACCGGGTGTTCCCAATCGCACAATGTTGTAGGGCGGCTTCATCATGTCGTGCATATTCGCCGGTTGGCTGGGTGGCGTGGGGGAGGGAAGGGCTGGGCGGCGCGGGGGCGGCGCGGTGCGGAAGAGGGAAGGGCTGGGCGGCGCGGGGGAGGGGAGGGCTGGTCGTTTTTACGTTTAAAGATCCAGCGCTCGAGGGAGCCGTTGGGCATGTACTCGTAGGCTAGGAGGCGGTGAGGGCCCTCGGCGCAGAAGCCACGGAGCTTAACAAGGTGGACATGGTGGATGCTGCCGATGATGCTCACCTCCGCCCGGAATTCCTTCCGGCCTTGCCCGATCCCCTCAAGCTTCTTCACGGCGATTCGTGTGCTGTCTGGGAGCACGTCGGAGTACACGCATCCGAACCCGCCTTGGCCGAGCTTATTCGAGAACTCGTCGGTGGCCTACCGGAGCTCGAGGTACGAGTAGCGCACCGGCATCCCGGAGATAGTCTCCAGGAAACTGTCGTCGTCGGGGTCGTCAGCCTCCTCGTCGGAGGGGACCGGAGGCAGTGACGGGTCACGCGAGACTGACTGCTTTCGGTGGATGCGCAGCGCGGCGTAGAGGATCGTCGTGATGAGGACGACGGTGAGGACGACGATCGTGACGACCATGGTGGTCGTCTTCTTCGACCTACCTCCTCCCCTGTTACTGACGCCCGAATTTTGCTGCGTCGAGATCTTAAGATAGGTGTACAAGCCGGTGGAATTGGAGCTCCGCTGGTACCGGAGACTCCCGATCTCGTCGAACTGGAAGCATTTCCTGGTGCTCTGTTCGAAGAACAGAGCAACACAGGAGCAGTTGCTCTTGCAGGAGTTCTTGCAGCTCGCAAGGTCGGATTTTGAGAAGGTGGGTATCGTTAGAAATTGCAGAGCGAAGTAACCCACATCTTCAACCTTGACGAGATCCACCGGAGATCGCTCCCCGCAGAACGTCACGTGGCTACCACAACTATTGGAGGAGCTCAGAGCTGTGGGGCAGCTGCAGGTGGAGGTACCGGAGCTGCTACAAATGGAGTAAGGGCCACAGGGCTCCGGCGTATCGCAATTATCCGAAGGTACTTTTTTCACGGGCCCCATACCGGCATCGCCGTTGAGTTCGAAGAAGGAGATGAACCCACCGTTGCCGAGAACGGCGTCCATGGTGGAATTCGTCCTCCCGGGGCTTTGAATGAGCATTAACGCGAGAAGGTTGCCCTTCGTGTCGTTGAATCTCCACGAGTTGCCAGAGATCGTTGCGGACACGAGAAGGTTGGAGGAGGAGGGAGAAGATGGGGAAAGAGGAGGAAGAAGATGATGTAAAATGACGATATAACCTAAAAAGTTAAAACTAATTCCGCTTTTGCCCTCAAAGTTAACGGCCGTTTGCACTGTGGATGGACGGTCACTAACCCGAGGGGCACAAATGATAAATTAGCAAGAATTGAGGGGCACAACTGATATTACCAAAAAGATAGGGGTATAACTGAAATTGCGATATCTCGGAGGGGCACAAGTGATAAAATCCCTTAAATAAAAGGTATTTTTATTGTATTTTGGCCCTTATCTCCCCCTAGTTTATTCCTTGTCGACCTATTCATCAAGATGCCTAGGTCTCGAGGTTTCGGGTCATAAAATATTTACAATATTTTATTCTTTTTCTTTTCTTTTATTTATTCTATAATTTTGGCTTTAAATACAGTATTTTATACACTATTTACATGTACATGCATGAATGTTAAGATGTTAGAATTAAGGGTATTTACACGCATTTGCTAGGTTTTTTATGCCAAAATGATAGAATAAAGGTGATGAAATGTAGCTTCATCAATAATCAAGGTGTTATCCATATACACACATGTATCCATTTCTTACATAAATGTAGTTATACATTACTTATATGTAACATAATTTTATATATTTGATATAATAGTAATAGGAAATATATTTAAGGGTTTTTATCGATTGTGCCCCTTCGAGATACTACAATATAAGTTAAGCCCCCCTCTTTTTTTGAATATCAGTTGTACCTCCAACTTCGTGGTGTTCTATCATGTGTGCCCCTCGGATTAGCTGTTGTTCATCCCAATACAAACATACATTAACTTTGGGAATACAAGAAGAAAAAATAGAAAAAAGGGACTGAATACTACAACAAAAATGAGCTGACGCTTTTTTCAAAAATGTGTCACTAAATTAGCCATTGTTAAATATATATAACAATGATATTATTCATTGCAAAATGAGTTTTCATACTTGAAATTTGCGATGAATATCATATCTGTCGTTATATCCTTAGCAATGGTCCATATAGCGACGCTTGTCTGCTGCTAATTTTAAAAATATCAACTAATCGTCGCTATTTTTTTAAAATTTAGAGACGATTAATTAGAAATACGAAAAATCTTCGTTAAATTTCGAATATGAAATATATGATATTCGTCGCTAAATTTCGAGTACGAAATATATGATATTCGTCATTAATTTCGAGTATGATCAACTATTCGTTGCTAATAATATAACGACATATATGATATTCGTTGCTAATTTTGAATACGGAAGATCATTTCACAACGAACAATATCGTCGTTATATATTTAACAAGCTAATTTAGTGACAGATTTAAAAAAACTGTCACTATAACTCAATTTTTTTCAGCGGAAGTCTTTCTTGACCCTCTTCACCCCTCCTCCTTCCTAGGCTGACCTTCTCCTCCCTCTCCTTCTCCTCCCCCTAGGCTGACCTCCTCCTCCATCCCATCCTCCTCTAGTTCAAACTGACCTCCTTCACACTGACCTCCTCCTCCCTCCCCTCATCCTCCTCCCTAGGCCGACCTCCTCCTCCCCAGACTGACCTCCTCCTCTGCCTCCCCTCCTCCTCCGCCCCCAGCCTCCAATCTCCTTGTTTGTAATAAAAACATTATTTTTATTGCAAAAATACCCCTGGATTTAATCTTGAATAACTTTTAATTTATAAATCCTAATAAATTGATTTTGGTCTCGTTTTAAAGTTGATTTGATGCTCTTTATCTTGGCATGATTTATTGGAAATTTTGGTTTAAAAATCATACTCGATTTGTCCCTTTTCTTAAGTGTTTAAATGGACCTTTAAATGAAATTGAAAAAGGACTCTTTGTGAGGAATTGTTTATTCACACTACATCTTAGTAACTCTATTCTAATTATTTTCATCAGAAGTATTAAGTCATTAATTGATTTAGTTGCATGATTAATTAATTCAGTTTCAGATTAACATCAAAAGATTAATCATTATTGAATGCTTTTGAGACTCATACCATCACTTGCATGATTCATGCTTCTTTAATCATTAAACCATATCATGGATTTCTGTAGTTAATGGAAGTTTTATGATGTAGCTTTTCCTATTCTATTTGTGAATATTGTTGTTTGTGCATTATTGTCTACATTAAATTCATGGCATAAAAAATGTATTGAAATTTTATTTCTTTTGTATTTTGTGCATCCACTCATTATGAATGTCCTATAAATTACTCAGCTAATATATTTGACATTAAGATTTATTCACCGAATTGCTTGTGTCCCTGTGTTCGATCTTGTATTTCCCAGGTTTATAAATTCAAGATGAGAACCTTGTCATTAAGATTATTCTCGGTTCTACATGATTCGTTAAGTGCATGTGCTACAATGAGCCCGATTTATCATACACATTTAGCGAGCTATCACCAGGCTCCCCCCTCCTTTGCCCCTATCCTCCCCCTTCTTCTGCCTTATCCTCTCGTCCGCCCCCAACCTCCCTACTCCTCCGCCTCTCACCCTCCTCTGCCTCAATTCTCCCTAGGTCGACCTTCTCCTCCTCATCCTATCATTTGTCCCCTCAGTTAGCATAAGAATCACTCCTCCGATGTTGCTCGTATCGTCTTCCTCACCATCGTCGTCGTGATCCCCTTTCCCCAGTGCTTCCTCACTATCACGTACATGAGCTCCTCCATCGTCGTCAGAGGCCCACACGTAGAAGACGTTGAGATCGGAGGGGTTGAACGGGTGAAGGAGGAGGAGGGGGTTTTATTCCAGATATGTCTTTTTTAACTACACCATGGTTTGATTAAACCATCGTTAATTTCAACTTATTCATGACCAAAGTAACTGAGGGCACAAGTGATAGAATGGCAAGAAGTTGGGGGCACAACTGATATCCTCAAAAAGGAAGGAGCATAACTGATATTGCAATATCTCGGAGTGGTACAATTTGTAAAAATCCTACATTTAATATATCAGTATCATGTGTAATACGCATTCGATCTATATTCATTTTACATTTGTAACATTTTTAAAGGATATGGTAATACTATTTTTATATCCTTCAATGTATGCACTCGCATCTGTATTTGTATTATAAAACAGGTGAGGACGTGGTGACATGCATCTGTATGTGTATTCGATCGTTTGCATTCTTGAATCATTTCTACCATGTTTTTGTCATCTTAAAAGAGAGTCTTGACTCTGCCTACAAGGTGGTGCCACGGTTAACGATAAATCCTGTTTATCTGCATGGTGTGTTTCTCTTGCTTGCTTGTTTATTTGTTTGATTTGTATTCTACTTTTGCTATATGCAACATTATATATATAATATATGCTTATTCGTGGGTATATATATATATATGTAATTATAAGGTTTCTATGTATCTATATGTAATTACATACATTTCTAGTGTGGATCTATAAAATTCCCATTTTGATTTGCTTTATGTTACCACCCTTCTCCATGGGAAGGGTGGAGCTATGAAAACCTAACAAATGATCTAGGGAACAAGAACTGATGAGAGTATATCCACTCAACAATACATAAATAGATAATCAACCATAAAAAAACCACATACAATCCCACAACACAAGAATTTAAATTAGTTCGACGATGTGTCTACGTCCACTGCTCATACCATATTCTCTTCTTTCAATTTCACAAAAATTGCTATTGAAGTACACTGATCGGTTGTCCTCAAGAGCCTTCCTATATCTCAAGTCCAGTATCAGGATTAGAAATTACCAACAATTAGGTCAACAATAATGATTCATCCATATAAGTCACCAATCTCCATACACTTCAAAGACCGATATGCTGTAGCTTAACGATGTAGTACAGTTATGGTTGAACCTTTCGATTTCTAACAGATCGACCATCGATATATACTTTCAACTTGTGGATGATCAAGGATAGGACACATGGGCTACTCGTGAACCCTAATCGTACATCTCAAGGACTATTTAAAAATAAGCAGCCCTATCAATCATAAAACAAAAAACAAAACAAAAAGGGTAGTCGGGATAAAGATAAAGGGAGGAGAGAAAAGACAAATGATAGGAAAAATAAATAAAGATGGGGATGTTAGGTGCCAAGCCTTTGCCGAAAGTTGTCAAAGAAAGAAGAAGAGTAGATCAAATTGCAATTCTACTTTTTCTAAGTTAGAAGGGGAGAGAGAGACAACGGGGCTATAGCAAGTGGTCTCTATAATTGGTGCTACTACTAGTGAAAGCTGAGCTCTCTTACTTTCCATGTCATCTCTCACCCACCTTAACTTTCATAGGGCACTTGTGGCCTGCTCTACCCTCCTTCCTTCACATTCTTCTTCCATCGTCGTCAACTTTCATAACCATCCAAACAGCTACTATTCACAACAGACCCAATCCAGTTACCAAACAGATCCTAAGGATGCATTTAGTACGCGGGTTAGGGTGGCTTAAACTGATAGAGGGTAACTCGTTTTTGAGTTTTGGTGTTTGGATAGAGGGTTAAATTAGGGGTGGGTTAGAAGTGGTTTTGTTGTGATATGATTGTGTTGAAATTTGAAAAATGAGTAGTCATTGTGAAGTGATTGTATTGAAGTTTGGAAAAGTGAGTAGAAGTGGAGTAGTTTATAATTTTTATATGATATGATGATATAATATATTATTTTTGGATGGAATTGATGATGGAAAATCAATTTATTTATTTTTTAAAAAAGAGAAGTGTGGGACCCACATTAGAGAAAGAGAGCGTGAGTTACGGGGGTTATCCTACCAACCGAACAATTTACCTTCGTGTAAATCGGTTATCCGAAATATACCCTCCCTTTGGGACGGGATCAGTCCTCAAGTACTCTTAAATTCACGATTTCGAATTAATGCAATAAGTTTCACTTTTTTCCACTCACAAACAATAACACATCACATCATCTTTACCATCTCAATCATCTAAGCAATCCAAACGCCGATTATTCACAAAAAGATTATCCATCTTATTAACCCTCCAAACAAAGTTTACTCCAACCCAACCCACTTATCGAACGGCTTGGAAAAGAACACAAATGTAAAATTTTCCATAATAGTCTAAATGTAGGAGTAAAAAAGGTTGCTGAGATTCGGATTTCATTATGATAACACTTTATCAACGATATTCTAACTTTTTTAACGAAGATGACAGAGTAACTATCGATGCGATCTACACAATTCAGTATTCCGTTGACGCTGTTTTATTAGTTATATTACTTATAATCAATACAATCAAATCCTTAGAAGAATGGCATAATAATAATAATAACGATGGATAATGTGTTATTCATCTGACATTATTTATGAAAACCTTGAATTACATAAATATTACCTATAATAATAGTTGTCATTTTCATGTCGCTTTGTAAGGTGATGAAGCTATATTGCCCTGCGTAAACAATGCAGTATGTCTTCTCTTCATCGGCTAATCTTTTTGATGCACGAGGTCTGATTTCCTCCTTTGGAGCTACAATTCAATTTTTTTCTCCACAATTCTACCTTGATAGAGGGTGATAGCGAGGAAAATCTGAGAAGGGCACAAGTGTAAAAAAAACCCTTTTTTCATTCCTTCTTGCTTAAGGTAGTCCACATGAAAAGTAGTCCACGTTCCTCCCTCGTATCCTTTCTCTACCATATTGAGGTCATGTTCGTTTAAAGAATAAGCACTGAAATAACCGGTCAATTCCCCTCCCAACGTGATTCCTAAGAGTACGGTTACTCCATCTACTTCCCACTAATTCACCTTATCCCACCTCTATTCTTATCTTTATTTCACCCATATTCTTATGTTTATTCCACATTATTTTTCTTATTCCTATATTTCCAGCTGAACATAAAATGGACCATTGTCCTCCTTATTCCCCATCCTTATTGCTGCTTATTCCCGAAACGAACGCTCCTAAAAGGTCTCGACAATGTTTGCGTATAGAATATCGATGATGAAGTGTTATAATGTTAAACCTAGGTCCTTCATGACCTTTGAGAAATTTACCTCAAATTTTAAATTATATTCTCTAATTCACTAAAAAATAAGATAGCAATTTACATAGACATTGAATTTGTAATGACAAAATGAACTTTACAAGTATCATATAATCATGGATGCAAACGTTTAGGGCTGAAATTGGATGCATGTATACATACATACATACATACATATTTTTGCCAATAATATTCTAAAAATTTCTGAATATGGATATCCATATAGGAATATTAGTCGAATAATAAATATCAGTTGTAAAAAATTTCCATATATGAATATATACTAACACTAAAAGATCATGATTCAGATTGAATATCAAATGCAAAATACTATTTATACATTATTATTATATATTGTTTAGCAACCAACTATCAATCTAAACTTAATTTTTCACTATTTCATCCATCCTACTCATCTATCCTTCGTATTCGATGAACATTTACCTCGATAACTTCATATGAATTATAACAATATAGATCCCATTGGTTGCAACCAGTGTTCGAAAAGGTGGTCTGCGGTCGCATATTCGTATTCGGTCACTTCACCGAAGCGCATATGCCATACGCGGTAATATACGGTCAAACTGCATATGCAGTCCGCATATGTGGCCGCATATCCGATAGGATTCATTTTAATCTATGACATGGTGTTACATTAACTCAATTTTTTTCCGAGCACCTCTTATATCATCATTTGCATTGATGCATCTTTTCATTATTCTCGTATATGTTGCATTTGGGAATATAATATATGATATTTTTTTTCTCATATCCATTTTTTCCATCTCAACACTTATTAATGAATTATTTACTGCTTTTTTTGAATTTTCTATCTAATGAGATTCATTCTAATTCTTCAAATAAAATATGAAATAATTGACTAATAGTTTGGCACTTTACATTGTTATACTATTAATAAATTTTATATGCAAATACAATTTTTCCTATATATTGTGTCAACATGCTTTATCCATTGGATATATATATATATATATGAGTATAATTTTGGGTATATGATTTGTATATCTATGATCATTCTTTAGCTTTTATTATTTGTAAGATCTATATATACATTAAAGGTTTTATTATAGAGGTCATATGTTCCTTGTTGAATTCAAATTTGTTTGTAAATATATATATATATGCATTGAATTCAAAATACATACAAAAAATAATCAATTTATAATATAATTCTTATATATCTTATTGATTATATTATCTTATTTGAAATTTTTTATTTTGGATTTTGTTAGATCATCGTTTTTTTATATAATCATATTTTATTGTTTATTTTATAATATTTTAAATTAAAATATTATAAACCACATATACCTCCATATACTCCTTGGCATATCCGCTTACTCGCTTTAAACTGCATGACCGAACGAGTACCATATACATCATTTCTGAACCTTGGCTGCAACATATTAGTTTCAATATCAGTAGAATAATCCTTTTGCAATTATAATTTTGATTGGCTAAATATTTTTACAATGGTTTCTGATTTTGATCTTAATTCGATTAATATTTGTATTCTCTCTTTATTTGATCTAGATTCGTGATGAATTTCCCATATGAATTCATATTCAAATATTTACAAATATGAGACTTTTAAAATTCACATACAATTTATATTTGTATCTGTATTTGTATTTGATATAGATGAAATATAAAGATGTATGAGAATAGACATATACGATCTAAGTTTTTCTTTTTCGTCTAATGTTTTGAAAATCGGACTGATTGGTTCAATTGGTCTGATCAATGAATCGGGCATGGACCGGTCCAGTTAACCGGTTCTTGCTGATTCGATTTGAAAGTTTAAATTTTAACAAAGCTTGCAGTTCAACCTATTATTTTTAACTTGATTTAACTAGGTTCAACCCAAGTTGAATCACATTAGTTTTAAATTTATTTTAAATATTACTAGTCGTTTGAGTTAAACAAATGACCTTTGGTTATTTCAAACCCCTACCAATTACTATAACATAACTTTTTGCATATAATGAATTTTAAATTTACAAGCCGTTAGAACTTACCATTAAACCTCGAGAAAAAAGAAGGGGTTACATAGAAATTGATGGGAGACGAGCAACAAGTTGCGCCGCCAATCCCTTTTGGATGGCAAATCTAATTCTTCATAACACAACATTCATAGATATAGGAATCATAACATTGCTATGCATAATTTTTGGACCCTCTTGAGGAGCTCAATAGCTTCATTTGCCAAGAACCCAAATGTATCAAAACCAAAGGGGATGAGTACATGTTGATTGTCCATATAAACCTTCTCATGCTTAGCCACTTTAGTTGAGGCAGCTTTTTGTGCAGCATATCCCGCAACAAAATCACTCCTTATAGGACCCACCAATGGAGAAACTCCAGTCAAATCAATGTGTATATACATAATCCAAATAATATATATATTATGTATGACATTTAATGATGCATACGATTTTTTTATGTATAATATGAAATACATACATTGTCTATTTATTTTATTTCTATTTCAAGTATATTTAAGCGATTATTATATATACATTTTGTTTCATTTCGATTTGATTAGCGGGTTCAACTACTTTTTTCTCACCGGTCTGGTTTTAATCCGGCATCCGATTGAACCAATTTGATTATACGGTTCAACTCGATCCGACCATTTTGATATGTTTTCCGGTTCGGTATCCGGTTCAGTTTCAAAAATATTGTTTTCATCCCTATAAATATTTGGATATTGATTAAGATTTAGTTGTTATCGTATTCTTGTCTATTTTAAATACAAATCAATATAGATTCTGAAGAATATGAAAATCGTGTTTCCATATCCCAAAAACGGAAATTAGCCGCTGTAAATCATATCATTTTCACTAGAATATTCTCTTTAAACAACATGATATTTTGCTCACCAGAAAGGACAAGAATTAGCCTCTGAATTGACCAAGAATCGATCTCAACTTAAAAATCCATTAAAATATCATCGTTCTTGTTCAGCAGATGATCCTACAGCAGATAATGCACCAGTTTCTGCAGACCCCCAATTTTCTATCCCGCAATATTCTTTCAGCATACATAATGGGACAGTTTCGGATGACTTGAATGAAGACGAACATGTTTTTGATTCCGTGTCGATTCCTCCGATAATCCATTTTCCTCGAGGCTCTATCGACTGGAGAGAAGAAAAATCTTTTAAAAAATTGATGATTCTGGAATGGAGATGTTATGAAAGGAATGCAGAACCTCTTATTCCTAGATTGGAGTTTATTCATGTTGGAATTAACTGTATTAGGATAGTTTGATGCAATTTGATGGTCAATATCAAGTTGTATTAATGTATGTCAATTCCTGGAATTCAATGTTTCAACCATGTGGGGTGTTGTTTAGTCACACATTGTGGAGAGTTAAAACTGACACTTGGTTTTTATATGGGAAGTCCTGAGACTAGTCTGGAAACAGACTAGAGAGAACTTTAGACCACAACACACGCATGCACGCGCGCGCGCCCGCGCTGCGCCGGGCTGGGCGCGGCTGCGACGAAGACCGTGTCAGTTTTGTAACCGCGCGTTTGAATTCCAATGGATATGTCTCATTATCCTCTCACGAAGCATAACCGTCCGGATGTCTTTAAGTATCTCTTAAAGTCGTGGGTGTGGGTTACGAATATAATCAATTCTCATTCTCAACGCCTCTCCTCTCTCAAGGACGCTCGTCTCCTCTCCTCTCTCGATCTCAGGCTTCATCTACGGAGGTGACTTTCGAGGATGCTCAAGCACGGTACGCACCGTCGATGAGCGTGGACCGTTGGACCCTGGGAGTGGCACGTCAAGGCCCTGTGCGTCGGTAAAATGGGGGACGCTGTTTCTCTAAGGGGAGTCCTACGACAGGACGCTTCGGTTGTGATTTCTAACTCTCTATTTTCTTTGTCACATTGTTTGTCGCGATGTTTGTTTCCGGATTTTTCCCTTGCTTTAATATGCATATGTTTCTAAACTGGATATTTCTCTTATCATTGACGATCTGGATGCTTACACACTCTGATTGGTTTTGGAAACCTATTAATAAAAATCCAATTTATGTACGTTGATGACGTTTTTCGCAACAATTCAAACATTGCAAGTCTTTCACTGGTGGAAATTTCAGAGGCCCCCAAGCATCCTGATTTGGAGACCAGAGACCAGGAACAATGACTTTGAGCAGTGCCAATCCCCATCAAGAGCCACCCACACCACCAAGTCAACATAATTCGAGAATGGCCACCCCTATTTTAAATAAATATATCCTAAAAGCTGAAAGCGACAAATCAAAAGCACATTGAAGGACCCTTCAATTTTTTTATTGCTTCTTAGCCATTATTGCTTACCTTTCCCACTTTGGTCACCTTGCTCATGCCCGTTGGAGGGGTTTCCATCCCTATCTCCCCCAATACTACTCCACCACCACCCTTGCCCATCACTCAACTCTAAAAAAAAAGGGAAGAACACTTCCATTTCCCACCTACCAATCTTGGAAAATCGAGAAAATTCCCCAAATTCTGCAAGAATGGTTCAAAGGAAGGGCCCAGATATAGCCTGCCAGAAGACAGAACCCAAGAAAGGCGGATTGAAGCAAGAAAAGCACCATCCTTTGCAAGATCAGGACATGAGGAGGAAGCTGAGGAAGGCGAGATCCATCAAGCGGATATCGGAATTGGAGGATCTAGAGGTTCATCTTGGTCATCAGCATCTACAGCCTTCCAGCAAAGCCAAGCAGCAGCTTCCTCCCAGAGTCGCACCACCAAATTCCACCAAGAAGCAGCTGCCTCCGATATCGAGACCAGCCGAAGCTGTCGTCGTCTCTCCCAACTACATGAAGCCCACCACAAGTTCAGACGCCAGGAGTGAGCGGTCGCAGGTCGTTACTGCCCATGAATCTTCAGCTAATGATAAGAAAAGAAATCCAGTTCTTGGCAAAAAGTCTGCCAAATTCTTGGCAAGAAAATCTAGCTTGAAACCAGTGAGGACTGTGACGAAGAAGTGCCCTGCAATGCCTCTGTTTCCTGAAGTGAGTACGAGCAAAGCCACCTGCTCGTCGATTCTGAAGGATTCCAGATTCCCCAAGGAACTGGAACTTGCCCCTGGAAGTACCGAGGCCGAGGGCACATCCACGATGAAGGTCTGTCCTTTTACGTACTGCTCGCTGAACGGCCACTGGCATCAGCCCCTGCCTCCACTCAGGAGCTTCATATCAGCCAGAAGGCGGTTGCTCAAAACCCAGAAGAGCATCAAATTGAAGAGGTTGACTTCTAGCAGAAGAAGATGCTCGAAAAAGATTGAGAAATCGCCACCGGAGGAAGATCTGGGTCATGATTTCTTCGTCGAGATATACGCGAATTCGTATGAAGAGTCGGCGGAATCTGCCGTGTTGGATCTAAGTAATTATGGAGATGATGAGGAGGATTGCGATGATGATATGGATTCTGAAACTTTCAGTGAACTGTTAGAGGTGACTGCGAAGGAGGCCTTTGCAAGCTCGCTGGATGGATGCTACTCGGAGATCAGCTACGATGATGGTTTAGATAAGGGTGAATTCTCAGCTTCAGAAAAGGAAGTACTCGCGGGGTTTCTAGAGTTCATAGAAAATCAAGAAGATGAAGCTGAGACTCCGGATGGAGAGAATTGCAAATGGGAGGATGGTGGTTACTTGTCAATGGATTCAAGCGACATCGGTGAACAATTGTCAGACACCGAAGCTTATGAGGCACTTCTTGAAGCTATTGATGTGAACCAGGGAGACGACGATGATGCTAGAAGTGTCGAAGGAGGGCTCGAAGCTTGTTCGAGCGAACATGACCAGAGAAATAAGTATGCTGATCAGGCACTTGAGTTTCTACAGAGTGTATGCGGAGATGAATTTTCAGATCTGAACTCGGAAGAATCCGTAGGTGAATCACCATATGGGGATGATAATCAAGTGGAAAATGATGGATCACAAAGTATGGACGAAGTCTTCTTCAACTTGGTGTTGATGGGGCTTGAAGAGGATTCCATAGAGGAAGTGGCAGATGATCGAGAATTTCAACCACAAAAAGATCATGACGAGAATGTCAGCTTAGAAGAGATGGAGTTCCTCGGACAACTCTTCTCTGGATCAGCTCGAGAATCGGAAGAGGAAGGCGTGGGTGAAGTTCTTGAGATTAAATCCATGGTTGCATACGAAGTAGCAAAAGAACCATATCTTCTGGAGGATGCGTTTAGCTCTACAGAGGCAGAAGCAGGATATGAAGTCATAACTCGTGAACAGCATAAAGATCACATAATTTGTTGTAATGAAAATGCCAGTTCGGAGGAGATCGACTTCCTGGAGCATCTTATTTCTGAATCAACTCAAGAATTCGAAGAGGAATGTGCAGCTGAAATAGTTACAGACAATGTGCTGGAAAATCCACATCCTCCAGAGGATGCCTTCAGCTCTACTGAAGCAGGATTTGGAGTTAGAGTACATGAACAGCATGAAGATCACATCGGTGGTTGTGACAAAGGTGCCCGTTCGGAAGAGATCGAATTCCTGGAGCATCTTTTTTCTGAATCAAGCCAAGAATTGGAAGATGAATGTGCAGCTGAAGTTACTGAAACAAAAGCAATGGTTGAAGATGTAGTACCAGAAGATCCATATCTTCAGGAGGATGCTTTTAGTTCAACAGAAGCAGAAGAGGAGTTTGGAGTTAGAGCGTGCCAACAGCATAAAGATCACGTCGTCAGCACCTCTGAAGGAGTAGAGACTGAAGCTGCAGCACATGAGGAATTAGAAAAGGATCCAAATCTTTCGGACAATGCTTATGACCATCAAATGGAATCAGAGAAAACAGGTGAAAATGCAGAAGAGGTTGATAGTTGTGTCAATAATGGGACACGAACTGGTGAATGCATTGAGACTGTTGATGGGCAGACCAACTGCCCACATCGGAATCGCTACACGCGTAACTCCAAACATTCCCCATCGGAGAGAGAAGACGAACTACGATTAAAGTTGAACATAGTAAGAAGGAACATCGATGAAGATTCAGAAGATGAACTCAAGGCATTCAACCCACGAGCACCGAATTTCCTCGAGGTAGAACCAGACCCAGAAGCAGAGAAGGTTGATCTGAGGCATCAAACAGTGGATGAGAGGAAGAATGCTGAGGAGTGGATGATAGATCATGCACTTCAAGAGGTGGTCAATAAACTGGCTCCTGCGCGGAAGAAGAAGGTTGCTTTGATTGTTGAAGCGATCGAAACTGTTGCACCTATGCATACATATCAGCCTCCTCTCAAGCATGGTGATGTTGATTTTTCCCAGGCAAGATCCATGCAAGCTTGCAGTTAGTCCTGGTGAGAAAGCTTTGTAGCAAACTTGGTGAACTCATTATTCTGCTAAAATTTTCTATGTTTACAGTTTTTTTATACATGTTTTGTAACTCCAGCAAAGATCTATATATGTAGAATGAAATCCATCCCCATTGCTCAGAGACATGAAAAGGGCAAGGGAATTCAAGTATCCAAGGTAGGTGTATAGTAGAGACTAGAGTAACAATTTATGCAACCATGATTGTTTTTAAAAGTTGTATTTGTACCTTTGTACCTTGTACAATGCTACCCGTCTACACCGTGTGCTTGTATGGTTCACTTTATGATGTGTTTTTGGAAGGGAAATTCATTTGGTTTGGGTTGAGTATTGTGCTTGTATGGGTAAACGGATCTTTGGATGAGGGACCGTTCACCTACACTTCTATATATATTGTACTCATCCTCCCTCATTGGTTTTTATCTTCATCTTGTTCATTTCCCTCCCCTACATAGATAGTCTCTTGTATGTCACCAAAAAAGTAAATCTCATTCTTAGTTTTCTCAATATATATATACACACACACACACACACACTCACATACTCCTCCTAAGGAAAGTTCTTAGAAAAGTAGTACTCATTCTCAAAGAAAGTGGCATCCTTACTCACATGAAGACGACGTACCACAGGGTCATAATAATTTTATCATTTTTGGATTCTAGAATAGCCAAGAAAGATGCACTTTGTGGAACTTGGATCAAACTTTCGCCAACATGGTCCGTAGTTATGAAGATAACCGACAAAACAAAAAATCGTGGGTCTAAACTGAAAGGAGAGGTATCCAGATGGACGACAAAGAAAGGAGTTCTCTTCCCAATTACGACAGCAATCAGATAAACAGAAATTAAGACGGCTCCTCCCAAAAAAAATTAGGTACATTTCATCAGGGTAGGAGTGCTCTGGAGACATTCAATAAATAGTGATTTTTCCTTTCAACACGCATGTTCTGGTATGGCATATAGCTACATGAGGTTTCATGAATGATACCCTTCTCATCAAAAAGCTTTATATGGACTTTATATGGATTACATGAGGTTTCATGAATGTAACAACTGCTTTGCGAATGATAAGCTTCTCATCAAGAAGCTTTATATGTAATTACATGAGGTTTCATGAATGTAACAAGTGCTGCAAACTAAAAAGGCCTTTATATGGACTAAAGCAGTCACCAAGAGTTTGGTTTGAACGTCTTTGTGTGGTCATGATTAGGAATGGATATACCCAAGTGAATGGAGACCACACTCTGTTTATAAAGAGGAATGACAAAAAAATGTCTATTCTTTTGGTGTATGTCGATGACATGATCCTTACAGGTGATGATAGAGGGGAACATTCTAGGATAAAGAAAATACTTACAACTGAAATTGAACTGAAAGACCTGGGGAAGTTAAAGTACTTCCTAAATCCTAAATATTGAGATGGCTCGATCTCCAAGAGGTATGTATCTAAGTCAAAGAAAACATGCTTTGGACTTATTGAAGGACTGGTTTTTTGGGATGCAAGCCTACTACCAATCCTATTGAGGTAAATCCTAAAGTGAATAAAGAGGATGATGAGCTTCTTAATGATGCAGAAAAGGGTAGGTATCAAGGATTGATGGGAAACTTGATCTATCTTACCCTTACTAGACCAGATATTACATACGTTGTAAATGTGGCAAGCCAATTTATGCATGTTCCCATCACCTCTCATGCTAATGCGGTGAATAGAATTCTATGCTAAATAAAAGGATCATCAGGAAAAGGTCTTATGCTCAAGAAAAATTCCAAGGTCAATATTGAAGAATATATTGATGTTGACTGGGTTGGGGTTATGCGATATGTCTATGCAGAAATTCGATTACTTGGAGACATAAGAAGCAGACACAAAGATGGAGACAATGAATTACTTGGAAAACCCGACACAGAGGGAAAAACTACGGGGCTCTCAATCCTTAATCTCCCTCATTAGAGATTAGAGCTCTCTTCACTAAGATGAAGAAACCAATGAGAGGGATGAGTACAATATATATAAGGACGGGTAAACAGTCCCTCATTCGAAGATCCGTTTACGCATATAGGCATGATAAGTCAACAATTTGGATGGATATGCTACAAAATTCATTGCTATGTTAAGTTGAAGATGTAATATATTCTTAACTAAAAGGTATCTAGGACAATCATCGATTTTTATAAAAGTTTAATACGTTCGTAAGATCAGAGTTCATAGAGCCATTATTGTAAAAGTCAGCCGACTAGGTCGACTAGTCGGTCCAACTAGTCGAGTCGGGGGTGGCCGACTCGACTAAGCCTAGTAGGTCAACCCGACTTCTCGGCCGACTTTTACATAGAGATTTTTATGTTTTTAAATTTTTGTTTTTTTTAAAAGCAAACTTATTCTAATATATTTAATGTTATATTTAAAGTCAATTACTTCTTTTGTTTCATTATGTTATTATAGAAATATATAAGAACAAATGTGTAAAGATTTATTTATATATTTAAAATAATTAAAAAAATTCAAAATCGACTAATGACTGACTAAATCCAATTAGTCACCCGAATGTCGATTAATCCTTAGGCCCCGTTCGGCAGCCGGTTTACCGGCGGGTTAGGGGGGTTTACCCCCCTTAACCCACATCTCCCTCTCTCCTCGTGGGCCCCACTTTATTCCTTTTTTAAAAAATTAAATAAATCAATTTTACATCATTAATCCTACCAAAAAATAATATATTATTCCATCATATCATATAAAAGTTATAAACTACTCCACTTCTACTCACTTTTCCAAACTTCAATACAATCACATCACAATAACTACTCACTTTTTCAAATTCCAATACAATCATATCACCCCAAACCCACTTCTAACCCACCCCCAGTTTAACCCTCTATCCAAACATCAAAACAAAAAAACGGGTTACCCTCTACCAGTTTAACCCGCCTTAACCCGCCAACCAAACGCACCCTTAGTCATTGACTCCACCGATCGAGTAATGACTACCGATTTCTTTAACCTTGCATAGAGCGAAGATTGTGCCTGGGAGCAATATTTCTTGGAGCGTTGTTTCTTCTCTTGCGACCAAGTTAGAGAAGTCATGATAGAGATGGCACTCGACTCAGGGGACTCCTCCAGTGGCTGGGTTTTGGGTTGCGTGCTATATGACTTAGATTGATCGTGGAAAACACTTTGAGGTTTTATGGGCTATTCGGCTTTTAAAAATAACAGACTTTTCTATGCTATAGTATGCTGTTTCAGAAGTCTAATATTAGTCCTACTTCAACAATATCATCAAACAAAGAAAGTTGTCCCCGTTCAATAAAAATTCACATCATCATTCACATCATATATAAAAGTTATTGGCGGCGCAGCTTGTTGCCCGTCTCCCATCAATTCCTATGTAACTTCATTGATGAACAATTGAAAAGAAGTGGTAATTCCATCATTCATATAAAAAAAAGTTATCTTTTAAAAATAACAGACTTTTCTAGCTCCTAAGATATAGGGGCATCATTCGCAGCATGAAGCAATAAAAATTGGAACAAGCAACTGTAAAAAAGCGCATCATCTTTGGGATGCAAGAAATCACAACCAAGAGTGGTAACGATGATGGTGGAAGAACAAGGCTTTGGGTAGGGAGTTTCGTCGAACATCTGGTGGGCATGTCGGATCTTGGTTGTGAGGATGGTGTTGCCGTGCCGCACGCTTGGATCTGCAATAAAATTGAAAGGATTCTGTAACACTCCGCTCCGAACATCAGGTGGAATGGCTATTAATATGTATGGTTCCAAATAATTAACATTTGATCTTACTACAAGCCGAGCAATTGATGCATATACTATGACATCTAAACTGCAGAAACTACCAAAATAAACACAGCTACTGATACAAACCAACTCAGGGAAACACACTTTGGATTGTGGTGGCAACTGCGAAAGTTCAAATCCGGTTGAGCAACAACTTTCAAATTTGTAACTCGAAGGGGTTTTCAAAAGAATACCAATTTGTGGAAAGAAAAATACAAGCAAAACAGGAAAACAATAGGGTTTTTAATCAGTGTGTCCCTCTGAGATGTTGCAATTTCAGTTATGCATCTTCCTTTTTTGGTAATATCAATTGTGCCCCTCACTTCTTTATCCTTTATCACTTGTGCCCCTCAGCTTAGTTGTCGTTAATCTCTAATGCAAACAGACATTAACGTGGAGATATAATGGGAATTAAATTAAAAAACAAGGTTGACAAGGTCATTTCACTGCCCTTCCTCTCCAGCCAACCCCCTTCTCCCTAGCCTGAGCTCCGCCCCGAGCTCCTACCCTACACCTCCTCCTCCCCAACCTACCCCCTCCTCCCTAGCCGTCCCCCTCCAGCCTTGAGCTCCGCCATGAGCTCCTCCCGTGCACCTCCTCCCCCACACCTGCTCCCCTGCACCTCCTTCCCAACCCTCCCCTCCTCCCTGGCTCAACCCCGCCAGCCTCGAGCTCCCCCAGAACTCCTCCCTGACACCTCTTCCTTTGTCCCTCCTCCCCAGCCTATTGCCTCCTCCCTGGCCCGAACCCGCCAGCCTCGATCTCTGCCCCGAGCTTCTCCCTCACACCTCATCCCCCGCACCTCCTCCCCAGCCCGCCCCGTCCTCCCTGACCCGATCCCACCAGAGCTCCTCCCCAGCAGCTCTTCCTCCACCCCTCATCCCCAGCGCGCCCCCTCTTCCCTGACCCAGCCCCCCTCCAGCCCCGAGCTCTGCCCCGAGCTCCTCCCCCGCAACTCCTCCCCAACCCGCACCCTCCTCCCTAGCCTGACCACGCCAGCCTCGAGCTCCGCCCTGAGCTCCTTCCCATCACCTCTTCCTCTGCCCTCCTCCCCAGCCTTCCCCCCTCCTCCCTGACTCGGCCCCCTCCAGCCTCGAGCTCCGCCACGAGCTCCTCCCCAGCACCTCTTCCTCCACCCCACCTCCCCAGCCCGCCCCCTCCTCCCTGACCCGGCCCCCTCTAGCCTCGAGCTCCGCTCCAAGGTCCTCCCCAGTACCTCTTCCTCCGCCCCTCCTCCACAACCTGCCCCCTCCTTCCCAGCCCAACCCCTCCAGCCCCATGTTCTGCCCTTTCCTCCCTAGATCGATCCCTGATTTTATTCTGAACATAATGTCCTTCTAAATCACACCATGGTTTGAATAAATCATGGTTATTTTAATTTTTTGACAGTCAATCTGACGGAAGGGAACAAGTGATAATGGAGAAAGAACTGAGGGTCACAACTGATATTCCCAAAAAGGGAGAGGCATGACTGAAATTGCAACATCTCAGAAGGTGTAAAGCCTTGAACTTGGCATATCTCGGATCCTATATAATAAGATCCGACTCGTCAAGATAAAACCAACGAAATTTGTTTCGTGTGAATCGGACTTCGTTTCGAATTGTTCGGAAGAAAGGGAAGGAAGGAAGGCTAATATGTCATTAACCCATAATGATTGTCATTAAGACTAATTAAACATGATGAAAGAAACTAATGACGGATTGAAAACCGCTAATGATCATTAGTAAACACTAATCAATAGTTAGCAAAGATAAGCATAAGTCGCGGAAGTTAAATCGCGATTAGTGAAAGTTAATCATGATTAGTGTTAATTAAGCGTCATTAGCGAATCTAGTATCCTCTGGAATGTTCTAACTTAAGCCCCAAGTTTGGGATAGGTTTTGGCCAAAACCATGGACCAAACCATGGGCTGCTAAACCATGGTTAAGGCTTAAATCATGGTTTTCTAACCATGGTTAGTGGTTTTCCGGGGCCTAATAGACCCCCCACCCATTCATTCTCTACGACTTCCACTACCACCACCACCCCAAGGGCTAGGGTCGAGAGGTCGGGAGGAGGAGTGGGAGGCGAGGGAGGAGCGCTAGCGAAGCGCTGCCGGGAGAACGAGGAGGAGAAAGGTATGATCCTCTCTTAGTTTGGTAAGCTAGGCTTTCAATTCATCCTCTTGTTCTTCCAAGTTTTGTTCTTGATTTATCTTTCTTTCCGATTTGTTTTCCTGTTGTGGTTCGAAGAGAAATATGTGTAACACCCTACTTAGGTGCAGACGGCTATGCACGTCAGTGACCCTGTGATTCGTCACACGTTCACTCATCTAAGACGCGTGGTGTCTACCGATTCTCCATCGTTTATGTTTCTATTCTTTCTATTATGCTTTTATAATATTTTGATGGAGAAATCTGTGTAATACCCTACTTAGGTGCGGGTGACTATGCACGTCAGTGACCTTGTGATTTGTCACACGTTCACTCACCTAAGATGCGTGGTATCTACCGATTCTTCATCTCTTGTTGTTTGAGTATATTCTTTCAGTTTCGTTGTTATTTCTTCTCGATTGATTTTATAGAGGAAACTCTTTTCGTTTTTATTTTGAAATATGTCCCGATATAAGGGGAAACTTTGCGGAAATTTTCCGAGAAATATCTCCCGATATAAGGGGAAACTCTGCCGAAATTTTCCGAGAAATATGTCCCGATATAAGGGGAAACTCTGCCGAAATTTTAAGACAAAATATGTTCTTCGCGTTCTTCGCGTTCTTCGTTCGTTCTTCGCGTTCTTGACACGTTCTTAACGTTTTGATACGAAAATGAAATTCGATCTTTTCAGGAGCCTTAAAGTAGCCTTTCTAAAAACAAAACACGATAAAGCCTTGCATACACGAGAGAGAGCTCGATTAGGTAACGAACAATTTCACAATCTCCAATCCTGAAGTGTCCACAGCTTCGGAGTCCAAGAATGTGGGGTTCCCCTGTACTAATCCCTGATGTGGAATAGAAAGGAATAGGACTTAAATTAATGAGAATGAATAAAATTTTTGTGATATTAAGTTTTTGAAAAATTGCACAATTTGTTTGCTTTTCTCTTCTTCGTTACTTAACATTTGCTAATTTTTATCCTATGATTTATGGAAAACTCAATAGGTATCGGTGAGCCATCGCAAGGACCTTAGTAGACATCCAGCCAGCCATAGTAGCTTTACTTTGTAAGGTAGTTAGTAATCTTTTGTATTTTTCCTTTCAAGCTGATGTACATGTAAATGGTTATAGTGGGACAGTGTATCATTTGAACTTTATTTTGTGAATGGTTGTGTTGAAATACTGCCTTCTGAGTATTTTTATTTGCAGTCTGTTTCTGAATGTTAGTTGTGATTGCTAAATGAATTATTGCTGAGTAATCAAATCCGGATATGGGAGGATCCAACGGTCCGGGAATCGGGGTCGTGACAGATTGGTATCAGAGCAAGGTTACTCTAGTAATTTATTTAGTATTTTATCAACTATGAGCGGTATTCAGAAAACTAAGGTTGTATTAAGATCCTTTGATCTTAATAACTGACTACAATACCATTCACAAGTCATTGTCCCTTATGTACATCATGCTAAGCATATAGGATCTGACCTTTGACCTTGACTCATCCTAGGATCATGGCAGACCAAGACGTGTCTAGACAATTAGCTGCTATAATGGCAATGCTCCAAGACATGGGGCAAAGGCAACAGGCATTGGAAGAGAGGCTCAATGCACAGGCTGAGAGACCCGAGGCATCTAAGCCTGCAGATGCCAGGATTGAAGGTTCTGTCCATCTTTCTGAGGAAGAATCTAGTTACCATCCTTCAACTGAGACTGCTCCTTGATAATCCCGCTTTATCGAGGGTCTAAATCTGTCGCTGTGCGACCCACAATAAAACGTGATTAATCAACAATTAACCCACACTAAGATCAATAAATTAGAAACAATGTGGAGTTAAAATTTATTTTTAACTCTGCACAAATGATGTAAAGGGCAAGTATGCAGAGAGTTCGAACACAGGGAGCAAACAGTGTAGCTCAAGCAAGTGAATGCACAAGTGTGTGAGTGTGTGAAGTGTCTACACTAAGCAAGCAATCAAAGCAATTGTTGTGGGTTTTTAATTAATTTTTTTTTTTAATTTTTAATTTTGTATTTTGATTTTTGATTTTTTGATTTTTATATTTTATATTTTATATATTTTTTTTTTCAATATTGGAAAGTAAAGGCAATATAATAAAAGGCAAGGTAGAATATTAATAAAAATGCACGAAAATACTCAAAAATCCAGAAATGAAATGTTTTTGGTCTTTTTAATATTTTTTACTGTTTTTGTGATTTTTGGGGATTTTTCTAGGTGTTTTTGGGATTTTTAAAAGCTGAAATAAGAGAAAACAGTGCAAACAAGGCTGGCTGTGAGTAAAATGTAATTTAAAAATAGCAACCAGTAGCAAAAATATTTCACACTATTTTTCTAATAAAGGGAATAAAATAAGGAGTAAACAGAAGCTGAGTTTGCTATTTTTGGGTTTTTCTACTCTTTTATATATTTTTTTTGAAGTTTTTAAGAGTTTTTAATTTTTTAGTGTTTTTCTTTTGATATATTTTTAGTGGTTTTTGGACTGACACTAAAATAGGATAAAATAGACACTAGGTGATTTTTTTGGAATTTTTAGAGGTGTTTTGATATTTTTTTGGTATTTTCTAAGGTAGACAGTACACAAAAAGGCTGTTTTTGATTTTTAATAAATTTTAAAATAAAATAAAATCAAAAACTAATTAGATAGCGTTAAAGTACACCTATCCAGGAACTTAAGTCTATTTTTGTGGAATTTTTGGGGTTAAATTGATCATTCAAATAAATACAAGAAGCGTCTAAACATTAAACAAGCCTGGCAGGGGCATAAGTGCAAATATTGAAACAACCAGGGGCATGTACGCAAAATTTCCACAAAACATATAACTGAATAAAATACTTTTAGTCCAAACACAAATAACCAAAACCCGCAAGGGTGGACCTGCAAAAATGCCAAGATCACGCGCACTGTGCACGTGACCTGGCAAGGACCTAGTGGCAATAATACAAAATCCGCGGGTCTTAAATGCAAATAATACAAAAGTTTATAACTGCAGACGAAAGATTGTATGCCAAATATTAAATACAAAAATCGCTGGGAAAGTTATGCAAAATACCCAGTCAATGGGCGCGATCGGACGGTGTGGCTTCCGCCACTAATCCACGTGTCAGCACAATAGGGCCCGATGCCCCTTCGTGGATGCTCGGCCCCGATTAGAACTTGGCTTCAATCGAACGGATCTGGGCACGCGCGATCCAACGGTCGCTGAAGCGCTGGAAGAACACCTGTTGAATCGACGGTTCCGGGTGGCGAGGGAAGAACGCGGGAAGAACTGAGCTCCGGCTACTTTTGATCTGCAAAATCTCGCCGCTCGGAGCGATGGAATGCCTTCCAACAGCTTCACGAGATGCCTGGGAGCTCCCTCGCGGTGACTGCAGCTACAAAATGGCCTCACGACGGCCGGACTTCCACTGCGACGTTGGTGAAGGAGGGTAGCCCCCAGGTCGTCTTCCTTGGTCAAAAACGACTCCAGATGGGAGTCTCTCGAGCCCTTGGGACCTGCAAAGAGAAACCAAAGTGGACAGTAGGCCGTTCCCAGGGCTAACGAGGGTGGAATAGCGGAGATGATGGTTGCCGGAGCCCAAGAGCTCCGGCGAGATGTTCGGCGTCGAAATCGTGGGGTTTCGAGAGATAGATTAACCTACTAAGCTTTAGACACTAATCCTAATACTAACAGCGAGGTAAACAAGGAAAAACAAGAAGAAAACTTCCCTCAAATGGTGTGGACCACGAGGAAGAACCTCACGGTGGCTAGGCCGCCGGAGATGGGGTTGGAACGCGCCGCCGAGCTAGGTGGTCGCCTCGACAAGGTTGGAGGTCGCACCTCTGTCACAGGAGACCTCCCTGCAAGCCCTCGGAGGGAAAAGCTTCAAGCTAAAGCGGTTCAAAAAGGAATGGGAAGGAATGGAGTTGTTTTTGAAAGTGGTCGACGGGCGAGTTTCGAGGACAGATCACGGGCGAGGGAAGAAGATCTGGTAGGATCCAATAGGTCGGCGCGGATCTCGGATGTTCAGGGTACAATTTTCGTGAAGGGACCATCTTCCCTCGAGCAACGCCCTGATGGCGAAAAAATCGAGAAGAGAGAGGGGTCACGGGCGTCTAACAAGGCTACAAGAGAAGGAGGACAGACTGTTGACCAGTGGGTCAACAGTCCCAGCCCCCTGGTTGGTCCACGTGGACCAACCAGGAAAAACCTATCAAAAATGTTTTGTAAAATCAATAAAAAATAGTAAATGATTTTATTAATTTTTAATTATAAAATAAAAAATGTTTCTTATTTTATGAATTAATTTATGGTGATTTTTATTTATTTTTATGGAGTATATTTTTACAAGTTTGCATTTATACCCTTATATAGGTATATTATTCTCTGTATTATATTATTTTATTTTTATTTAGGTATTTTTAATTTATTTTATTTTGGTTTTTATTTTTATTTTAATGCACATAATTATTATAAGTATTATTTACAACATTATAAAAACATAAAAATGAATAAATAACGAATAAATAATAAATTGAATATTTTATTCAGTACAAGTGTACAATGAGGGTCCAAAACTCAACTTTCAAACCGTAGCTCCGCCAAATGCGAAACCACCACCATTAATTAGATTATTTTCTTCTATATACAATTAAAGGTGAGTACGCTGCATTTGGAGTTTTTATTTGTGAGATACGGGTCTGGGAAGTTGGCATTCTGGATTTTTATTCAGACCATAACTTTTTATTTGTACATTATTTTTCTGTGAAATCAATTTTGTATTTTTCTTTATAAAATTATCTACAACTTTTATGTACAAAGTTTCTTTAGTTGATGTATAAAAAGTGGAACCAAAAATAGGTCCCAAAATGAATAAATAATGAATAAAGAGTATAGGTGTTTTATCTGTATTCTTGACCTTATCTCCCCCTACTTTATTCCTTGTCGACCTATTCATCGAGATGCCTAGGTCTCGGGGGTTTTGGGTCATAAAATATTTGCAATATTTTATTCTTTTTCTTTTCTTTATTTATTCTATAATTTTGGCCTTAATTACAGTAATTTACACACTGTTGAGATGCACATGCATGAATGCTAAGATGCTTGATTTAAGGCTATTTTACAGGTATTTGCTAGGGTTTTAGGTGCCAAAATGATAGAATAAAGATGATGAAATGTGGATTCATCATCCCCCTATACTTTACCTTTGCTAGTCCCTAGCAAACACTTATGTAATAAGTGCAAAAAGAAAAGAAAGGAAAGAAAAAGAAGAAAATTAGATTAAGTTTAATTATCGAACTTGTCTTCGCAAAATCAAAGTTTGGAGCTTAAGTCGGACCTTTGGAATTTTAGTGCGGTCGGAACCTTAACGAGAACCAAGTTTGAAATCCAACAGTCTTTGAGAATCCCAAAACTCTGTCCAAGTCTCCTCAATAGCCAGGTCAGAAATACTTCAACTCATACGCAAACTCTTACGACTATGAGTCTGACTCGTACAGTGTAAGTGATATGTAGCTCCCCACCTCAGAAGTAACAAAGAAACAACCTCCCCAACCTGGTAACTCTAATGCCTCGGTCTAGCAACTCTTTCCTCGAGAAGCGGGGTATTCCCTTCTAAGTTCAAGTGCAACCGGCTCAAGAAGAGGGGGAAGAAGTATAGACTTTTGGAAGCTCAGCCAGTGTAGCTAAGTCTTCCGCTGCAAGCTTCATGAGATGTAACATGGATACCATAAGCTTTTGCTTTATTGGACTATATACACTCCGGTGGGGTTATTAAATTTTCAATCCGACCCACCACTTTTTTTTTTTGAGTTCTTTTTGCATTTTTTTTTTCAATTGCATCTGTACAACATATCTACATGGTGCAGCCTATATACAAGAAATTTTCCTCTTGAGCCAGTAGACTATCCCTCTTTTGAAGCTTTATTGCAACCCACGGCTTCTGTCTTTAGCCTTCATCACCACTAGACCAAGTTGAGGTGCACTTCCTTCACTATAAGAAGAAGAGAGGTTCCGCCTAGAAGTACTACCCTCATATGCTACCCCAAGCCAAAGGAAACTGCCTCCTCACCACCTCATCCGTGGAGAGCTATGTGAAAGGTGAAGGTGTCCAAGTTAGGTCATTATCAACAAGAGTCGTGCGTGTGCTCCGAAATACTCTACTTAGGCAGTCAAGAATCCAATGAACCAAGTCTCGTGATCCTCAAAGAATTAAGTCAACTAGACCTGAAGTACCTCAAACCCAGTTCCTATAAGGTTCCTGTTATTAGGTAGATTATAAGGTCCAATCAAGCTCCAATCTCCGGATTTTACTTAGACTTGTTCAACTATCAAACTCAATCCGAAAAATGCGAATGCTATGCAATGCAATGCAGAAAATATTTTTGTGATGCAATTTTCAAGGATTTTGAACTTTTTATGGATTTTTGGAAAGATGATGATGATGCATATGCAGATGCAATTTTTTTGTATTTTTCAAAAAGATCTTTCAAATGTTTTTTGGATTTTAGTTTTGCAAATGTTTTTGGGATTTTTTGAAAACAAAAAGTTTTGGCTGAAAACTAGGTTAAAATATGTACACGGGAGTGCTTCTTATATTTACAAGAAGTGGATTTTAAGGATTTACAGGGTAAGTAGTCAATTTTATACATATATACATATATAGTGGATTTTGGTGTGATGTGTATATTCCTCAAATTTATTTGAAAACAATTTACACACAATTTTTGAAAACTATAGTCCAAAATAATTTTTACAAACATTTTACACACATTTGAAAATCATTTTGCAAAGGCTTTCAAAACAGTATATATAGGTTTTTCAAATCATTTTTGCAACCATTTTTCAAACCATTTGCAAATCATTTTTCAAACATTTTTATTTCACACAAAGAAAAGAAATTTTACAAACCACACAATTTTTACACAGGTTGAAAACACGAAACAAAATATTTTCAAAATAGTTTTCAATAGATGTTCACAAAGATTTTCAAACTATTTTTCAAACATTTTGCAAAAAACATTTTCACCTGATTTATTAATCAGTAAATACAAAAAGAATTTGAGGAATAATCACATCTTTTTATTAAGAATTTTTTAGTGAATTTTAAAGAATTAGTAGCCATATTTATTAAAAAAAAGATGAAAGTACGAGTTATGGCTAAAGTATATACGCAGTATATACGACCCCCCTATACTTAGCTTGAGCTATGTCCTCATAGATCGTAGAGAAAAGAGAAGACAGAACTCGTACTAAGTATAGACAAGTCTAAAGAATAAATAAATAAAGGAATGGATGAACAGACGAATGAGAAGTTGACCGTCCCCCCTATACTTAGGATCAATTAATCCTAAGTATAGCAGACTGTACACAACGCAGGGAGGGTCGAGGGTGGGAATGAACAGATCGTACTCAGATTGTCTCCCCCTATACTTAGGGTAAAATATCCCTAAGTATAGACAAGAGGAGACAATGGAGAGGATCAAAGAATGGAGAAACTCGGGGTGCACACCCCCCTATACTTAGGACAAAGTACGTCCTAAGTATGGAAAACTGTCTACAAGGGCGGCACCTTTTTGATAGATAAAGAAATTAGACAAGGAAAAGAAGAAAAGAAGAAAAGAAGAAAAGAGATGAAGATGGAAGAAGAGATCGTGAGGATGTACACGTCACTCCCCCTATACTTAGGGTAAAAGAAGCCCTAAGTATAGGCAACAACAGGAGTGACGAAACGGACGAAGAAAGAACACTCAACTCCTCTACCCCTCCTATACGTAGGACAAAGTACGTCCTAAGTAAGGCAAACACGAGAAATGGGTAGACGAGCAAAAACGGGAGATGGAAAGATGAACAAAGGAGAATGTACAACAGAGGTGGATGTACATATGATCAAGAGGGTGGAGAGCAGACCTTCTTGCGAGACCGCTGAGGGATAGATCGGATATGGTGTATGTCGACATCGGGGTCCACAGTGGACGGAAGCCGATCAGGGTCGACACGGTGAAGGCCCTCAGTGGAATCAAAACGGAAAGGGACGAACTGATCAATGGAAGCGGTATGGCTGGGTTCTCCCTTGGTGGTCCTATGATGTGAAGGCGCAGACGGGTGAGTGGAAGAAGTACGACTAAGTCCGGCCTTGGAAGTCTCGCCGATATCAAAGTGAAATGGGACAAACTCATCATCCTCGGAAGAAGTGTAAGCGGAGTCGTCCTGCGAGTCCTCGTCCAGGTCAAAATCAAAAGGAACGAAATCATCTGTGGAAGTATACAAACTCAGATCGTCCTCAAGAGTCTCACCTGAATCCTTGTCTTCATCAAGAGGTCTGAATTTATCAAAATAAATGGCAGCATCATAACCGACCTCAATCATCTTGACCTGTGAAGGGCCAGGAACGGATTTATCAGTGGAAGTAGTCAAACTAGGTCCGTCCTGTCTAGTCTTACTCAAGTCATTTGTTGCCTTAGGAGGTCTCTCAAAGTAATGGGCAACATCATAAGCATCCTCAATTATCTTGGTGTCTGCCCCCTGATCAAATGGTTCAATCACATAAATACTCTGAATCTCATCAACACATCGCCACACACCAGGAGGAGGATCAGTGAGGTCCATGCTTTCCGACTTCCTCCCCTTTCGGGGGAGCCGTCGGGTCTCATCAATGGTCGCTAAGGAAGTATCTCTAGTGGCATCAGATCGGTCACGGGCCTCAGAGTCAGCTATGATCGGTGAAGGTGCATCAGGTGCAGGTCTCTGCTCAACTGTGGGTGCGGTGATCGACACTTCGTTCCCGTCAACAGGACGGAAACGAACCTCTCCTGATCCATAATCAATAACGACCCTCGCAGAGGCGAGGAATGGTCGTCCCAGGATGATTGGAGATGGCTCCCCTGTGGAGTTCTCCATGGGCAACACGACAAAATCAACATGGTGGCTCGTGCCCTGAATAGAAATGACGGCGTTTTCAAGGATACCCTTCGGCCTCTTGATTGATCCATCAGCAAACTGAACGATCATCCTGGTCTTCTTGAGAGGCCCTAAGTGAAGAGATTGTACCAGCGAGAAGGGTAGTATGCTAATAGAAGCACCGCCGTCTAGGAGAGTGCGATCACATGTATAGTCAGAGATGGTGCAAGTGATGAAAGGTGTAGCTGTGTTCTTCCTCTTGGGAATGGGACGGTGTGTGATGGCGAGGGCAGTGGCCATGGTCAGAATGTGACGCTCAGATCTGCTCCTCCGCTTTCTCTTCTTGGGAAGAGGAGCAGATAGTTGGGTCATGGCCTGCTGAAGTGGGGCACGGATAATCTCATGAATGGCAGCCACCACTTCGGGTTCAGATAACATCTTTTTGAATTTTTGGACTTCCTCCATACAAGGGAGGGAGTCGGAATCAGCATATACACGGGGCATGCCAAGAGCAGTCTGTACAGCGGCATCCTCGGGGTCAAAGGTGGGACTGGATGTGAATGGGTGTGTGGTCCAAGGTTCTGGCAAGTGGACTCTCTCCTCAAAATCTTGATCAACCAAGTGCCTCCCGAAATCTTTTTGGATTTTTGAATTTTTCTCATTTTTTTGTATTTTGGGCGATTGCAAGCTCCCATGATTCTTCACAAGTAAAGTTGTATCCTTGATGAAAAGAGCACTAGTCCGATATTCTCTCAAAGTGTCAAGATTTTCCTTCATCAAATTGATGTGCTCTAGCATTAGGTTCATGACAGCACTCATGGAGGTCGTGGGAGGTGACTCCAACAGGTCAGACTTGGGTGGATGTGGACGTGGAGGCGGATAATATACATGTGGGGATGGAGGTGGGTAGAAGTCCGAGTCGTGATACTGTGGATGAGGCGGGTATGCACAAAAATCAGAAAAAGAAGGAGGAGGATCCTCCTGATAAAAAGGAGGTGGACCGGCTGGAGCGAGCGAGGGGTCCGCAAAGTCCGGATAAAATGCACTCCAGGGGTCCATCTCGAAAATAAAAGGAAGTGATTCGGGGGAGCACGAAGGTCAAGTCAAGAGAGTGAAGAAAAAGGCGCAAATGCGCAGGTATGATCTAGGACACACACGAAACAATCACAAGCAAAAATGAAACAAATCAAACCCTCAATTCACCTACTCAACTCGGTAGAGACCGCAAAGAGCGGTCTTTTTATCTTGTCGGTTTTAGAGTTAGGTGAGAAGTCAAAGAATTTCACACACACTTAGGGGCTTGATGGGATTTGGGCACTAATCCTTAAGATGTGCGCGAGCAAGAAAAGCGAAGACAATGAGGGGATTACTCGCCCCAAGACAAGATTTTTCTTTTTGGTGAATTTTAGGGTCAAGTGAAATTAGCAGTCCCAATTTTATTGGTTATCACTTTTTTTGGATTTTTAGTAAAAATGCACGATCCTAACGTGGATTCAATTCCTTTGAGCACCTAAGTTGGCAAAATCAGAGGGAGAGTCGGAAAAGCAATGCAAGCGGCAAATAATGATGGATGCTAAAGCGTAAATGCTCACCTTGCCTCCAGCACTCTACATGCAAGGATGCTCAACAGAATTGAAACCTATCTATATGCAAATGCAAAAGCCGATGAAATCGCCCTAAGTTCAGAAATTGCTATTAGCGGGAAGAACCACAAGTCGACCACTTATCTTTAACCTAAGAGTCCGGTCTTGGCTTACCCCTCCTCTTCTCGACACACTCGAGTTCAGGAGTAGCGCTTGATGGGGCTCGCTCACGGCACACGGGTTAAGAGATAAATGAATAGACTGTTTAAATTTGACTAAGTCCAAACGCGGCTATAGGTACATGCAAAGATATTAGGTGTTTGGCCTTAGTCTATCGCAAGCAATCCTAAAACTATGGGCTCAATCACACAAAATAAATAAAATCGAGAAACAAAACAAAATAAAAAGAATGCGAGAAAAGCCGACAAAAACCGCGAGAGCCCCCAAGTGAACAATCACTTGGAAATTAGGCTCGAATGTCCAAGTTCGGGGGTACCTGTATTATTACAAATATAGGAGTCTCTCACTCACTTAAATTACAAAATTCAATGCAAGAAAATAAATGCTAAGAAATTGTCCTGCAAAATCCTCCAAGTTCTTCTTCGTGCTCAGCTAAAGCCGCTTCACGTGGGTGCCAAGGTGCTCCAAGAGGGGCTCCTCCCTCGATCCGCGTACCTCGCACGAAATCCAAACAAGGAGAGTGGTTAGACAATTCAAAAGATATATCAAAAATGATGCAAAATAAAACAAGCGGAAATAAAAGCCGCAAAGGTAGACAAATAATCACAACACAAAACAAAAACTCGAACTACGCGTTGTTGCTCCCCGGCAACGGCGCCATTTGATAATCCCGCTTTATCGAGGGTCTAAATCTGTCGCTGTGCGACCCACAATAAAACGCGATTAATCAACAATTAACCCACACTAAGATCAATAAATTAGAAACAATGTGGAGTTAAAATTTATTTTTAACTCTGCACAAATGATGTAAAGGGCAAGTATGCAGAGAGTTCGAACACAGGGAGCAAACAGTGTAGCTCAAGCAAGTGAATGCACAAGTGTGTGAGTGTGTGAAGTGTCTACACTAAGCAAGCAATCAAAGCAATTGTTGTGGGTTTTTAATTAATTTTTTTTTAATTTTTAATTTTGTATTTTGATTTTTGATTTTTTGATTTTTATATTTTATATTTTATATATTTTTTTTTCAATATTGGAAAGTAAAGGCAATATAATAAAAGGCAAGGTAGAATATTAATAAAAATGCACGAAAATACTCAAAAATCCAGAAATGAAATGTTTTTGGTCTTTTTAATATTTTTTACTGTTTTTGTGATTTTTGGGGATTTTTCTAGGTGTTTTTGGGATTTTTAAAAGCTGAAATAAGAGAAAACAGTGCAAACAAGGCTGGCTGTGAGTAAAATGTAATTTAAAAATAGCAACCAGTAGCAAAAATATTTCACACTATTTTTCTAATAAAGGGAATAAAATAAGGAGTAAACAGAAGCTGAGTTTGCTATTTTTGGGTTTTTCTACTCTTTTATATATTTTTTTTGAAGTTTTTAAGAGTTTTTAATTTTTTAGTGTTTTTCTTTTGATATTTTTAGTGGTTTTTGGACTGACACTAAAATAGGATAAAATAGACACTAGGTGATTTTTTTGGAATTTTTAGAGGTGTTTTGATATTTTTTTTGGTATTTTCTAAGGTAGACAGTACACAAAAAGGCTGTTTTTGATTTTTAATAAATTTTAAAATAAAATAAAATCAAAAACTAATTAGATAGCGTTAAAGTACACCTATCCAGGAACTTAAGTCTATTTTTGTGGAATTTTTGGGGTTAAATTGATCATTCAAATAAATACAAGAAGCGTCTAAACATTAAACAAGCCTGGCAGGGGCATAAGTGCAAATATTGAAACAACCAGGGGCATGTACGCAAAATTTCCACAAAACATATAACTGAATAAAATACTTTTAGTCCAAACACAAATAACCAAAACCCGCAAGGGTGGACCTGCAAAAATGCCAAGATCACGCGCACTGTGCACGTGACCTGGCAAGGACCTAGTGGCAATAATACAAAATCCGCGGGTCTTAAATGCAAATAATACAAAAGTTTATAACTGCAGACGAAAGATTGTATGCCAAATATTAAATACAAAAATCGCTGGGAAAGTTATGCAAAATACCCAGTCAATGGGCGCGATCGGACGGTGTGGCTTCCGCCACTAATCCACGTGTCAGCACAATAGGGCCCGATGCCCCTTCGTGGATGCTCGGCCCCGATTAGAACTTGGCTTCAATCGAACGGATCTGGGCACGCGCGATCCAACGGTCGCTGAAGCGCTGGAAGAACACCTGTTGAATCGACGGTTCCGGGTGGCGAGGGAAGAACGCGGGAAGAACTGAGCTCCGGCTACTTTTGATCTGCAAAATCTCGCCGCTCGGAGCGATGGAATGCCTTCCAACAGCTTCACGAGATGCCTGGGAGCTCCCTCGCGGTGACTGCAGCTACAAAATGGCCTCACGACGGCCGGACTTCCACTGCGACGTTGGTGAAGGAGGGTAGCCCCCAGGTCGTCTTCCTTGGTCAAAAACGACTCCAGATGGGAGTCTCTCGAGCCCTTGGGACCTGCAAAGAGAAACCAAAGTGGACAGTAGGCCGTTCCCAGGGCTAACGAGGGTGGAATAGCGGAGATGATGGTTGCCGGAGCCCAAGAGCTCCGGCGAGATGTTCGGCGTCGAAATCGTGGGGTTTCGAGAGATAGATTAACCTACTAAGCTTTAGACACTAATCCTAATACTAACAGCGAGGTAAACAAGGAAAAACAAGAAGAAAACTTCCCTCAAATGGTGTGGACCACGAGGAAGAACCTCACGGTGGCTAGGCCGCCGGAGATGGGGTTGGAACGCGCCGCCGAGCTAGGTGGTCGCCTCGACAAGGTTGGAGGTCGCACCTCTGTCACAGGAGACCTCCCTGCAAGCCCTCGGAGGGAAAAGCTTCAAGCTAAAGCGGTTCAAAAAGGAATGGGAAGGAATGGAGTTGTTTTTGAAAGTGGTCGACGGGCGAGTTTCGAGGACAGATCACGGGCGAGGGAAGAAGATCTGGTAGGATCCAATAGGTCGGCGCGGATCTCGGATGTTCAGGGTACAATTTTCGTGAAGGGACCATCTTCCCTCGAGCAACGCCCTGATGGCGAAAAAATCGAGAAGAGAGAGGGGTCACGGGCGTCTAACAAGGCTACAAGAGAAGGAGGACAGACTGTTGACCAGTGGGTCAACAGTCCCAGCCCCCTGGTTGGTCCACGTGGACCAACCAGGAAAAACCTATCAAAAATGTTTTGTAAAATCAATAAAAAATAGTAAATGATTTTATTAATTTTTAATTATAAAATAAAAAATGTTTCTTATTTTATGAATTAATTTATGGTGATTTTTATTTATTTTTATGGAGTATATTTTTACAAGTTTGCATTTATACCCTTATATAGGTATATTATTCTCTGTATTATATTATTTTATTTTTATTTAGGTATTTTTAATTTATTTTATTTTGGTTTTTATTTTTATTTTAATGCACATAATTATTATAAGTATTATTTACAACATTATAAAAACATAAAAATGAATAAATAACGAATAAATAATAAATTGAATATTTTATTCAGTACAAGTGTACAATGAGGGTCCAAAACTCAACTTTCAAACCGTAGCTCCGCCAAATGCGAAACCACCACCATTAATTAGATTATTTTCTTCTATATACAATTAAAGGTGAGTACGCTGCATTTGGAGTTTTTATTTGTGAGATACGGGTCTGGGAAGTTGGCATTCTGGATTTTTATTCAGACCATAACTTTTTATTTGTACATTATTTTTCTGTGAAATCAATTTTGTATTTTTCTTTATAAAATTATCTACAACTTTTATGTACAAAGTTTCTTTAGTTGATGTATAAAAAGTGGAACCAAAAATAGGTCCCAAAATGAATAAATAATGAATAAAGAGTATAGGTGTTTTATCTGTATTCTTGACCTTATCTCCCCCTACTTTATTCCTTGTCGACCTATTCATCGAGATGCCTAGGTCTCGGGGGTTTTGGGTCATAAAATATTTGCAATATTTTATTCTTTTTCTTTTCTTTATTTATTCTATAATTTTGGCCTTAATTACAGTAATTTACACACTGTTGAGATGCACATGCATGAATGCTAAGATGCTTGATTTAAGGCTATTTTACAGGTATTTGCTAGGGTTTTAGGTGCCAAAATGATAGAATAAAGATGATGAAATGTGGATTCATCACTCCTACCCTGGTTGAAGGAGCAATGGAGAAGGCCCTTCTTAGACACCAAACATTATTAGATAATTACCGAAAGGGAAAAATTCCTCGATTCAAAGGTGTAGAGACACCTGCCGAGGCTGAGTTATGGCTCGGTGACGTTACTATGATGTTTAGGATAATCCATGCACCAGTTGATACCTGGGTGCACTTTGGTGATTACTCCCTAGCAGATTATGCACGACGATGGTGGAGAGCAATTTCCAAGAAGTTAGCAGATCCTGTTCCATGGGATATCTTTGAAGAGAGGTTCCGAGCTCACTTCTGTCCCTCTCATTGGGAAGAATTAAAGAGGAGAGAGTTGGCTTCTCTGAATCAGGGTTCTAAGATCGTACGAGATTATCATATCCACTTTACTGAGCTACTACGGTACTCACCAGCTCTAGAAGCTTCACCACAAGAATGTCTTACCAAATTAGTTAGCGGTCTTCAAGGAGATTTACGAGAAAACCTTGCTGGTTTTAGAGCCACAACCGTAGATGAAGCAATGGACATCGCCTCTCGTATTGAGATAGAGAGGGATGAAAACCGCCAAAGAAGAAGTTTCCACTTTAATGGTGGACCATTCAAAAGCAAGGCACATTATAATCGTAGAGATCGTCGCTATCTTCCAGCCGGTTCCAATATAAGCTCACCACAGACCTTGGGTCAAGAATTATCAGGGAGAAGGGGTTTCTCTATACCTCCACTATATCCCCGCGACTCAGCAGCAGGAGCTAGCACCTCTATGGCTGGATCTTCAGCTCAAACAGGAGCATGTGTGTGTTTTTACTGTCATCAGGAAGGCCACATCAAGAAAGATTGTCCGAAGTTGAAAGGTTCAGGGTTTAAATCAACCCCAATTAACAGTATAACATCCACCTCGAGCAATGGAGTAACACACGGAGGAAGACATGGTAGAGGTCGTGGCTCAAAAGGAGCGCCTCCTACACAACAACCACCACAACGTGTTGCGTGTTCTAGCTTGCCTATTCCTAATGGCCAGCTAAATGCAATTACTAAAGAACAAGCCTACAATTCAGGCATAGTCGTACGAGGTACCATTACTATTCATGGTTTTTCAGTACATGCTTTATTTGATTCTGGTGCTTCACATTCATTTATTGCTCGACGGTCAGTACCCACTTTGGGTAAGATACAGTAAAGGTACAACAGTCCTATCTGATCAAGGGACCAGGAGGACAAGTATTTATAATCCAAGAAATCCTGGATAATTGCATAGTAGTGATAGCGGGACATCAGTTACCTGTTTCACTAATACTGATAGAAATGGAAGACTTTGATCTTATCCTAGGGATGGATTGGCTAGAAAGGTATCATGCATGTCTTGACTGTTTTCAGAAGACAGTAACGTTTCACCTTCCAAACTCGATAGAGTTCTAGTTCATTGGAAAGACATCCAATGATAATATCGAATATATCTCTACATTGAAGGTACAACAGTTGTTAAAGCAAGGATGCCAAGGTTATTTAGCTTATGTAACCACTACATCAGGGTCAGAAAGAATGATGGAAGATATACCTATAGTGTGCGAGTTTCCTGATGTATTTCCAGAGGAACTACATGGATTACCACCTGAGCGAGATTGAATTTGAAATCTCTCTCATACCTGATACTCAGCCTATCTCTATCCCTCCGTATAGGATGGCACCAGCTGAGTTACGAGAGTCAAAGGTACAATTGCAAGAACTATTAGATAAAGGATTCATTCGTCCTAGTTCTTCACCATGGGGTGCACCTGTCTTATTTGTCAGAAAAAAAGATGGGTCGATGCTGTTGTGCATTGACTATAGACAACTAAACAAGAGGACAATAAAGAATAAATATCCACTGCCGAGAATAGATGATATCTTTGATCAGTTATAGGGTTCAATTGTGTATTCCAAGATTGATTTAAGATCTGGATACCATCAGTTGAAAATTAAAGATACAGATATTCCCAAGACAGCTTTTCGAACTAGATACATGCATTATGAATTCTTAGTCGTGCCTTTTGGACTAACAAATGCCCCAGCAACCTTCATGGATCTCATGAATAGAGTATTCAACGAGTTCTTAGATCACTTTATAGTAGTTTTTATTGATGATGTGCTTATTTACTCCAAGGATAAGTATCTGCATGAACACCACCTCAGGCGGGCACTTGAAACTCTAAGGAAGAACAAATTGTATGCTAAATATAGCAAATGTGACTTCTGGCTATCTGAAGTATCTTTCTTAGGCCATGTTATTTCTGGGGAAGGTATATCAGTTGATCCTACAAAGGATAGTGTGATGATGAGTTGGGAACGCCCGAAGACTGTCACAGAAATACGATCTTTTCTGGGATTAGCTAGATATTATAGAAGATTCGTGAAGGACTTTTCACGAATAGCATTGCCAATGACTAGACTAACTCAGAAGGAGGTCCCATTCTTATGGTCTGATACATTTGAAGCTAGTTTTCAGACACTGAAAGAATGCATAACATCTGCACCAATCCTTACTCTACCCTCTGGGAGTGAAGTGTTCACAGTGTACACTGATGCGTCTAAAGAAGGACTTGGGGCGGTTCTTATGCAACATGGTAAGGTAATTGCGTAGGCATCACGACAGCTCAGGACACATGAGAAGAACTACCCAACACATGACCTTGAATTAGCTGTCGTAGTTTTCGCTTTAAAGATATGGAGACACTACCTGTATGGTATTACTTTTGAAATCTTCACCGATCATAAAAGCTTGAAATATATGTTTGATCAAAAGGAGCTCAATATGAGACAAAGACGGTGGCTAGAGTTGTTGAAAAGATTATGATTGCACTATCTCCTACCACCCAGGTAAGGGGAACGTTGTAGCATATGCACTTAGCAGAAGAACTTATTCACCTGGGTTAGTGAGTGCTATCTACTTCTGGGGTTTACTATCAACATTAAGTGAATGGAAACCATTTGATAGTAGTGTTGATACTATAACTATTCCTCATCGATACAAACCAGAGATCTGGGATAAAATAAAGAAAGGACGGGAGGATGATCCAGTCCTTAAAGACTTGAAACAACAACTTGAGAAGAATGAGATAGAGGGATTTCAGATACAAGATGGGTTACTATATAACCATCACAGAGCTTGTATACCAGATATACCTGAACTGAGGAAAGAGATTTTACGTGAAGCTCATTGTTCTAGATTATGTATTCATTCAGGAATTACGAAGATGTATAAGGATCTTCATTCATAATTCTGGTGGTCAGGAATGAAGAAAGATGTTGCTGAGTTTGTGAATTCATGTTTCACTTGCCAGCAGGTAAAGGCTTCACACCAAAAGCCACCGGGATTATTGCAACCCCTCCCTATACCTGAATGGAAATGGGAAAGCATTTCCATGGATTTTGTTACTGGCTTACCTCAGAAGACTGGTAGTAAAGATAGTATCTGGGTTATAATAGATCGTTTGACAAAGGTAGCACACTTCATTCCGATAAACTTATCTTTCACTCCAGACCGGCTTGCTGAGTTATATATTACACATGTGATTCGCCTCCATGGTATCCCGAAGGAAGTAGTTTCTGATCGAGATTCACGATTCACCTCACACTATTGGGAGAACTTCATGAAAGCCTTAGGTACACAACTATGCTTGAGTACAGCATATCATCCACAAACAGGTGTTCAGTCAGAACGTATGATTCAGACACTAGAGGATATGCTACGAGCATGTGCCTTAGAATGGAAGGGATCGTGGATTAAACATTTGCCTCTTGCAGAATTCATCTACAATAATAGTTACCATACAAGCATTGGAATGGCACCATTTGAAGCACTATATGGACGAAGGTGTACTACTCCTTTGTGTTGGAAAGAGGTCGGATTAAAGAACTTTTATGATTCAGATAGACTTCAAGAGACACAGGAAGCTGTAGAACTTGCTCGAAAAAGACTATTGACTGCTCAAAGTCGCCAAAAAAGTTATAGTGATACCAGGCGAAGAGACCTTGAATTTGAGGTAGGTGACTTTGTATTTCTCAAAGTATCACCTATGAAGGGTGCTCAGAGGTTTGACTTGCGTGGGAAGTTAGCACCTAGGTTTGTGGGTCCCTTTGAAATTATTCAACAGATTGGAAAAGTTGCCTAAAGACTTGCGCTTCCTCCACATCTTTCGGCAATACATGATGTATTTCATGTATCAAATCTGAGAAAGTACATTAGGGATCCAGAGCATAAGATAAGTTATGATGATTTACATGTTGAGCCAGACTTGACATACCACGAGATACCTGTGCAAATACTTGAAAGGGATAACAAGAAGTTGAAAAACAAAGAGGTGCCTTTAGTTAAAGTATTGTGGCGGAACCAAGAGTTTGAAGAAGCCACATGGGAACCTGAGGCAGAAATGAAAGAGAAATACCCGTACTTGTTTGAATGATAACACTATGTATTATGTATATGTTCACTATAAATGAAAGGACGTTCATTCTCTTTAAGGTTGTTATGCCTGCATTTCTAGTCTTGAGGACGAGACTTTCTTTAAGGTTGTTATAATTGTAAAGCCTTGAACTTGGCATATCTCAGACCCTATATAATAAGATCCGGCTCATCAAGATAAAACCAACGAAATTTTGTTTCGTGTGAATCGGACTTCGTTTCGATTGTTCGGAAGAAAGGGAAGGAAGGAAGGCTAATATGTCATTAACCTATAATGACTGTCATTAAGACTAATTAAATATGATTAAAGAAACTAATGACGGATTGAAAACCGCTAATGATCATTAGTAAATACTAATCAATAGTTAGCAAAGATAAGCGTAAGCCGCAGAAGTTAAATCGCGATTAGTGAAAGTTAATCATGATTTGTGTTAATCAAGCGTCATTAGCGAATCTAGAATCCTCTGGAATGTTCTAACTTAAGCCCCAAGTTTGGGATAGGTTTTGGCCAAAACCACGGGCCAAAACCATGGGCTGTTAAACCATAGTTAAGGCCTAAACCATGGTTTTCTAACCATGGTTAGTGGTTTTCCAGGGCCTATAAATAGACCCCCCACCCATTCATTCTCTACGACTTCCACTACCACCACTGATGAATCTCGTATTCATCATGCTAAAAACTCCTTATTAAAATCCCTGCTTAAACAAGCCAATAAAAATATCCTCTAATTCTTTGATTTTATCATGTACTATATTGTGTATAATTACCATTAATTTATTGTATTTAGTTTACCTTATTTTTCTGTAATTATTTTATCACTCAAAAACCCCTAGAAATTAGGTAGATAACTTGTCTATAAATTATTGACCTTTAAAACCACTAAAAAATACAAAAACAACTCAAAACCACAAAATCGGTATTTTAGTCCCCTTAAAAATACCCCCAAAATACGTTTTGTACAAATGACCTCTTTTAGCTTTTTGACCAACATAAAAGTTGTAGATCTCGTTGAGACGAGCAACTTTCATGTTTTGACTTTTTCCAAATTTGTCCTCTAACTATTTCTTTTATATTTTTCTTTGTTTGTATTTCTAAATTAATCTGATTGGGCCACGTGGCGCCCTCTGGGCCGCCCACGTGGCCCGCTCTCCTTCTCGCCACCCGGCACTCACCTGACCGTCAGAACCTCTCCTTCCGCCTACATCTGGGCCATCCATCCCGCCTCAACACCAGCCCTCGAATCCAGTCCCAGATCAGATCTAAGCCATCCACCCCGCCTCATCTATGGCCGTGGATCCACGCCCTATCCTACAGCCTTCATTGTGCCACGTCACATATCCACTCACCACCGTTTGATCAGATCAATGGATCTGATCTTGGCCCTCCACCCGCGCCCATATCCTAGCCGTTGGATCCAAGATCCAACGGCTCACCATCATCGTCCTCCTCCGTAACCTCCCCTCCCCCGGCGGTTTCACCTCGCGAACCCCTTCCCCCTTCCATTTTTGGAAGGATCCTCTGGCTTCCCTTCTCCGCCATAACGCCGCCGACACCTAGCCCGTGCCTCCGCCATCCTCGCGCCACCATTAACCACCCTCGCCATCACTCCTCCACCATTAAAATCCCCATCGAAACCCCCCTTCTACCCACGTAACCGCCGTTCTCCTCCGCCTATTTAACCCCCTCTCCGCCACCGCTGCACCTTATCCACCATTTCACGGAGGTCCTCCCTAGCTTCCTCCGCCCTCCGGTGACAGCGGAGGGCGGAATCGTCGAGGCGATCATGGCAGCACCTCCAGGTGCGATCCGTGGCCTTCAGCCACGTTGCGGCAGCCTCTGGTGAGCCGCCGAGCACCGGGGATCGGCCGAACCCGTCGTGCGAAGACCCCTGAGCTCATCGGAGCTCAAACCCAGGCCGATTCAACCACCAACTCCTCTGCTCCGGCGAGGAGATTTTTTTATCTTTATTTTTCCTTGGTTTTCTTCGATTTACTCTACCGTCTACAGTCACCGCCACCTTAATCTGACCACCTCCAGACCTTCGCCCCTCATCTATCATCCTCGCGACACCCCTCGCCATCGCCCTTCCCTTCTCCGCAGTCTAGTCCACCGCTGCCATCTCCTCCTCTGCTCCGCGGGGAAGGAGCCCTGGTCCCCCGCTCCGACCACCTTCCTGGGACTCCATTTCACTCACTTTACACTCAAAACACGCTTCGGCTTTGACTAACCTTGCAGGTACCTTGATTGGCCGGATCTCGCGCCGGAGCTCCTTCGAGCTCCTATACTCCGGCGAGGCTTCACCAAGTTACACCGCCGATCACCCCCGAAGCTTCGTTGGATCTCCAGGACCTCCGCCAACGTGTCTACTCGCTCCTCGGACCTCTACCTTGCATGGTGGAGCTCAGCGGAGCAACCTGCGGTTCACCGGAGCTCCGCCTCCTCCGGTGACGCACGACGGAGGAGAAGATACAGTTATCGTTCGATCGTTCCGATCGAACAGTTCTGATAGGGACACGTGGACACGCCAGGCCTCCCTCCGAACCAGCTGCTTCGGGCTACTCAGGCCTATGCCCGAGCCTCCAGCACTTGCCACGTGTGCCGAACCTGCGGACGGACCCGAACCTAGCCCTCACGTGCCTTGCACGCAGGGTGTTGGGTCATTTGCATGCCAGACCCCGGAAATTATGCTATTTGCAAAATGGTCCCCAGGCACGTGCCTCACGTGCGTGCCTGGGTTATTTACAGGGGCGCCCCCAGGTTTTCAGAAATCACAAAAAGGCCCCTGCACGCAATTGGGAAAATTACAACTGGGCCCAGGCGGTTTTCTTTATTTGCATTTAGGTCCCTCCAGGGACCTAAATGCAATATTTATCCCTTTATTTTATTGCATTTTTATTACAATTATGCCCTTGCACTGTTTTTAGCATAACTTGAGCATCGTAGGTCCAAATTGCATGATTTTAGTGTCGTTTTGATCCTTGTTTTGTCCTCTTCATCTTAGCGTACTTATTTGTCTCATTTGCTCCTGTTTTAAATGAAGTAAATTTTCATGTGCAAATATTGGGACTCTGCTCTCCTTGTCTGGCTTTGATCCGATGACCGCTTTTTAATGTTATGATTAATGTGACACTGATTTCATTTCTATGTTGTTGCTCATAATTTTTAGGTTATAATTGTAGGCCTTATTATTCTCTTGCATATTTATTTCATGCATCACTTTATATTTGCATAAAAACAGAATAAAAATACATGCATCATAGCATCACTTTGCATTGCCTTGAAAATATTATAGTGCATCATAATTTGCATATGGACCTGAAATTGAGATTAATTGACATTGAACTTCATGAATCAAAATTCAATACTCAGATTAGGCTGCCGTATCCCTGTGTTCGACTTTGGTACACTTGCCAAGTATAAATATTCCACAGCATTCAAAGTCCTGTGGTTTTTGCTGAACCAAATTCGCCTCCTGTACTACAGCATAATTCCACATTATTATAGAGGCGAATTTGACGTTCATCAAATGGCGCCGCTGCCGGGGATCCGGCTTTGCTTAATTTTTGGATTTTGATTTTTTTTTAAAATTATTTCAAAAATTTGGTCCTCGTCTCATGCATCATTTCTTTGCACATTATTTGCTGATTTAATTTCTTTGAGATTCTAACTTTTCTCTTTTGTGGCAGGGCCCATGAAAATCGGGGACGCCTGATCGTCATGGAGGCGCGAAGTTGGGAGCTTCCGCTGAAGAGGCCGCAAAAGAAGCCATGAAGAAACTCTAGGATTTTTATCAGTTAAATAGCATTGCATGTTGTAAAAAAAACATTGCATCTACATATTTATTTTCAGTCTTGCATATTGTACTAAAAAAAAGAAAAAGAAAAAGAAAAAAAATCCCCCCCCCCCCACACACACCTACACTGCACATGCACATACTCACCCCCAACCCCCTGTATATTTCACTCTCTCTTTCTCTCTCTCTCTCTCTGTGTGTGTGTGTATCTTTTCTTCACGAACCCCTCCCCCTCACCCTTGTATCATAGAACCCCCCCCCCTAACGTAGACCTTACTTAGGCTATTTGTAGCCTAAGTATAGGGGGGACATGCCTGCTCTTCCTTCCCTCGTCCTGTCTTCTTGTACTTAGGCCAATTTTGGCCTAAGTATAGGGGGACCCCCCTCCTCAGTTCCGCTATATCACCCTGTACTTGAACCGAGTCTTGGCTTCATGGCACTTGTGTTATGAGGACATAGCAAATTTTAAGTATAGGGGGGTATACTGTATATTATTGTATATTACTTTAGCCTTAGCTCACGTTTTTAAAACTTTTTAAATTTTTATTTTTTCGGGCTGGGTTTTGGTAAACCTGTGAACTGAGTTTTGTAAAAACCTTGTAAAAAAGTTTTCTTAAAAATTGAGGGATTAATCTTTATAAATAACCCTTTTTAAAAAAAATAAATAAAAACGTTTCTCGAGGTTTGACTCTGACTACTAGGCTTAGTAGACATTTTCAGTGAGGGAACCTCGGTCTCCCTTAGCAGAGTGGGTGGTTTAAAGGTCACCGCATATGGCACTGTCCTTAAGGATCACGGGTCTCGACCCGCACTTACACCCATACTGGCTGAGAGTGGATACTTTTATTTATTTAAGCCTGGGTCAGTCATTGTCTCTCCCAAAAAAATTAATTAAAACCCATAAAAATGTGCAAAAGATAAAAATCAAACAAAAATTCTTTAACCCATGGAGTTGGTGTATTCCTGACACATTCACACTCACGCAAGGCTTGAGTATTTTGAGGACACTGGATCTCTGGAATCTTGAGAATCTGAGTTAACATGCCTTAGTCATTAGGGTTTTTATGACTTAAATATCCACACTCCTCTGATTTGAAAGATTTGAGTGCTATATTGCACTCTTCATCTCTACCTTCAAGAAATTATGATCAGCACAGTCACTTCCACAACTGCATGATTGATGAGCTGAGATGAGATATCACTTAAGGAACTAGGACCAAAGAAACGAGTTTAGACCCGATCTAATGATATTCGAGGATGGGATAAAGTTAATGAAGGCTTCAGAAAACCTGAGTGTCAGCAAAACCCTAGCCAGTATGTGAACAAGATTCATATGCTATCTCTTTGATATTTACCTAGAAGTGCCAGGGTGTGATGAAACCTAAAGGAATTTGTTGATCAGTGTGCGCCAATCTCTTGGTAAAAGCAGTGGAGCTAGCCAACAAAAGAAATGAAATGTCAAAGAAAAGCTCTAAATCTAAAGTCAAATTCCAAATAAGCTTCCACCAATGGCAAGCGCTCCCAAACTTTTTTTAAGTGTCCACTTGGACCAAGCGCTAATTAGGACCAGGAGTCGGGCTGACACCGAAAAAGGGCTCTGCATCGTAAATGCTACAAGTCTGGGTGTCGAAGGTATCTTAGATACTCAAAAGAGACACACCCCGGTGTATTCCCAGAAAAACAAGTGCAGACGACTCCAACTCTCTTGACGGACACATTGATCAACAAAATAATAATATACATGTGTTGAGTAAAAGGCACTCGAGAGGCCCCTTGTTCCAATGTGAGGGTGAGAAAATTAGACACAATCCCAATACCTCCATCATCTGGCCGTCCATCAACATTTCAAAGTCTGACAAACTAATGAGACGGTGGACGGAAGTAAGAACATACTTATTCCCTAGTATTGAGGATTAGGACTAGAGGAAGATCTTTGGAACTGGAACTTTGGGTGATGCATCGACGTTGCTCTCATGAAATGCAGTACACTAAATGTCATATCCTTATATTATATGTACAAAAAGAGAGTCTGATAATCAGAGAAGTTGGATTCCTTCTGACTAAGGCTTGGATAAACCTGGAATTTTAGGATTACTTAGGTCAAGAGTCTTTGAAAGATCAAGTCTTGTAAATTTCACGTGCACTGTCAGGAATTAATCCAACTCCTTCATTCTTTAGATGCTCGAGGACGAGCATGGTTTAAGTATAGGGGTATGATGAATCTCGTATTCATCATGCTAAAAACTCCTTATTAAAATCCCTGCTTAAACAAGCCAATAAAAATATCCTCTAATTCTTTGATTTTATCATGTACTATATTGTGTATAATTACCATTAATTTATTGTATTTAGTTTGCCTTATTTTTCTGTAATTATTTTATCACTCAAAAACCCCTAGAAATTAGGTAGATAACTTGTCTATAAATTACTGACCTTTAAAACCACTAAAAAAATACAAAAACAACTCAAAACCACAAAATCGGTATTTTAGTCCCCTTAAAAATACCCCCAAAAATACGTTTTGTACAAATGACCTCTTTTGGCTTTTTGACCAACATGAAAGTTGTAGATCTCGTTGAGACGAGCAACTTTCATGTTTTGACTTTTTCCAAATTCGTCCTCTAACTATTTCTTTTATATTTTTCTTTGTTTGTATTTCTGAATTAATCTGATTGGGCCACGTGGCGCCCTCTGGGCCGCCCACGTGGCCCGCTCTCCTTCTCGCCACCCGGCACTCACCTGACCGTCAGAACCTCTCCTTCCGCCTACATCTGGGACATCCATCCTGCCTCAACACCAGCCCTCGAATCCAGTCCCAGATCAGATCTAAGCCATCCACCCCGCCTCATCTATGGCCGTGGATCCACGCCCTATCCTACAGCCTTCACTGTGCCACGTCACCTATCCACTCACCACCGTTTGATCAGATCAATGGATCTGATCTTGGCCCTCCACCCGCGCCCATATCCTAGCCGTTGGATCCAAGATCCAACGGCTCACCATCATCGTCCTCCTCCGTAACCTCCCCTCCCCCGGCGGTTTCACCTCGCGAACCCCTTCCCCCTTCCATTTTTGGAAGGATCCTCTGGCTTCCCTTCTCCGCCATAACGCCGCCGGCACCTAGCCCGTGCCTCCGCCATCCTCGCGCCACCATTAACCACCCTCGCCATCACTCCTCCACCATTAAAATCCCCATCGAAACCCCCCTTCTACCCATGTAACCGCCGTTCCCCTCCACCTATTTAACCCCCTCTCCGCCACCGCTGCACCTTATCCACCATTTCACGGAGGTCCTCCCTAGCTTCCTCCGCCCTCCGGTGACAGCGGAGGGCAGAATCGTCGAGGCGATCATGGCAGCACCTCCAGGTGCGATCCGTGGCCTTCAGCCACGTTGCGGCAGCCTCTGGTGAGCCGCCGAGCACCGGGGATCGGCCGAACCCGTCGTGCGAAGACCCCTGAGCTCATCGGAGCTCAAACCCAGGCCGATTCAACCACCAACTCCTCTGCTCCAGCGAGGAGATTTTTTTATCTTTATTTTTCCTTGGTTTTCTTCGATTTACTCTACCATCTACAGTCACCGCCACCTTAATCTGACCACCTCCAGACCTTCGCCCCTCATCTATCATCCTCGCGACACCCCTCGCCATCGCCCTTCCCTTCTCCGCAGTCTAGTCCACCGCCGCCATCTCCTCCTCTGCTCCGGCGGGGAAGGAGCCCTGGTCCCCTGCTCCGATCACCTTCCTGGGACTCCATTTCACTCACTTTACACTCAAAACACGCTTCGGCTTTGACTAACCTTGCAGGTACCTTGATTGGCCGGATCTCGCGCCGGAGCTCCTTCGAGCTCCTATACTCCGGCGAGGCTTCACCAAGTTACACCGTCGATCACCCCCGAAGCTTCGTTGGATCTCCAGGACCTCCGCCAACGTGTCTACTCGCTCCTCGGACCTCTACCTTGCATGGTGGAGCTCAGCGGAGCAACCTGCGGTTCACCGGAGCTCCGCCTCCTCCGGTGACGCACGGCGGAGGAGAAGATACAGTTACCGTTCGATCGTTCCGATCGAACGGTTCTGATAGGGACACGTGGACACGCCAGGCCTCCCTCCGAACCAGCTGCTTCGGGCTACTCGGGCCTATGCCCGAGCCTCCAGCACTTGCCACGTGTGCCCGAACCTGCGGACGGACCCGAACCTAGCCCTCACGTGCCTTGCACGTGGGGTGTTGGGTCATTTGCATGCCAGACCCCGGAAATTATGCTATTTGCAAAATGGTCCCCAGGCACGTGCCTCACGTGCGTGCCTGGGTTATTTACAGGGACGCCCCCAGGTTTTCAGAAATCACAAAAAGGCCCCTGCACGCAATTGGGAAAATTACAACTGGGCCCAGGCGGTTTTCTTTATTTGCATTTAGGTCCCTCCAGGGACCTAAATGCAATATTTATCCCTTTATTTTATTGCATTTTTATTACAATTATGCCCTTGCACTGTTTTTAGCATAACTTGAGCATCGTAGGTCCAAATTGCATGATTTTAGTGTCGTTTTGATCCTTGTTTTGTCCTCTTCATCTTAGCGTACTTATTTGTCTCATTTGCTCCTATTTTAAATGAAGTAAATTTTCATGTGCAAATATTGGGACTCTGCTCTCCTTGTCTGGCTTTGATCCGATGACCGCTTTTTAATGTTATGATTAATGTGACACTGATTTCATTTCTATGTTGTTGCTCATAATTTTTAGGTTATAATTGTAGGCTTTATTATTCTCTTGCATATTTATTTCATGCATCACTTTATATTTGCATAAAAACAGAATAAAAATACATGCATCATAGCATCACTTTGCATTGCCTTGAAAATATCATAGTGCATCATAATTTGCATATGGACCTGAAATTGAGATTAATTGACATTGAACTTCATGAATCAAAATTCAATACTCAGATTAGGCTGCCGTATCCCTGTGTTCGACTTTGGCACACTTGCCAAGTATAAATATTCCACAGCATTCAAAGTCCTGTGGTTTTTGCTGAACCAAATTCGCCTACTGTACTACAGCATAATTCCACATTATTATAGAGGCGAATTTGACGTTCATCAACCACCACCCCAAGGGCTAGGGTCGGGAGAAGGAGTGGGAGGCAAGGGAGGAGCGCTAGCGAAGCGCTGCCGGGAGAACGAGGAGGAGAAAGGTATGATCCTCTCTTAGCTTGATTCGTAAGCTAGGCTTTCAATTCATCCTCTTGTTCTTCCAAGTTTTATTCTTGATTCATCTTTCTTTCCGATTTATTTTCCTGTTGTGGTTCGAGGAGAAATCTGTGTAACACCCTACTTAGGTGCGGGCGGCTATTCACGTCAGTGACCCTGTGGTTCGTCACACGTTCACTCATCTAAGATGCGTGGTGTCTACCGATTCTCCACCGTTTATGTTTCTATTCTTTCTATTATGCTTTTATAATTATTTTGATGGAGAAATATGTGTAATACCCTACTTAGGTGCGGGCGGCTATGCACGTCAGTGACCCTGTGATTCGTCAGACGTTCACTCACCTAAGATGCGTGGTGTCTACCGATTCTTCATCTCTTGTTTTTTGAGTATATTCTTTCAGTTTCGTTGTTATTTCCTCTCGATTGATTTTATAGAGGAAACTCTTTTCGTTTTTATTTTGAAATATGTCCCGATATAAGGGGAAACTCTGCCGAAATTTTCCGAGAAATATGTCCCGATATAAGGGAAACTCTGCCGATTTTTTTTTAGAAATACGTCCCGATATAAGGGGAAACTCTGCCAAAATTTTAAGAGAAAATATGTTCTTCACGTTCTTCGTGTTCTTCGCGTTCTTCGCGTTCTTCGTTCGTTCTTCGCGTTCTTGACACGTTCTTAACGTTTTGATACGAAAATGAAATTCGATCTTTTCAGGAGCCTTAAAATAGCCTTTCTAAAAACAAAACACGATAAAGCCTTGCATACACGAGAGAGAGCTCGATTAGGTAACGAAATCCTTCCTTTTGCTGTTGGGTTTTCATACGAAATTATTGAAATTCTTGATTTTGTACTCTTTGCTATGAAGAACACTAATTTTGGCTATTTTTGAAAAAGTCTGAAGAATTGCTTGTGGTTCACACTAAAATATGGTTTACGCATCAAATTGATGTGTTGGCTCTGAAAGTTAGGGTTTGGGAGTTAAAATAGGCATAAATACGAGTATATATATGGTTATGAATAATATATATGTGAGTATATACTAAGTATTGTTGATTATGCAAATCAAAGACTTAACAAAAGAATTACATCATGGGAATTGATGTGGTTTGAGTTAGATCCTAAAAAGGATCGTGTGTCACGTTAAGGATGACTGGGAGTAGAACTACAGGTCGGGCATGCAACCTGTAGGTTTGTCGGAAGGAACCCGTATTGGTGTTTCCCTGCCTAGGTGGTACATGGTTGCCCTGTTATGATAAGTGCGCACAAAATGAATGTTTTGCAACGCGTGGTACCGGTAGCCAATATCTTCGGGTTGAACGACGGAAGATGTGGTCGTGCCTTGTGGAGGCACGGGTGGTTCAATAGCGGCTGGGTCACGATAATATGTATTTAAAGCCGCTAGGTTATATGATTAAATATTAGCCTGAGGTTTTAAGCAACCGAGTCCTCGAGGACGGTGTGCTCCTTTGTTTTCTAGGCCAAGGGTTTGAGACCCTGTTTAATAAAAGAAAAGAAAATTGTCAGGGTAGTATTGGAGGATTGGTTGAGGCGACGTGCGGTGGCATAAGCTTACCAAGATCAACACAATCTCCAATCTTGAAGTGTCCACAGCTTCGGAGTCCAAGAATGGTGGGGTTCCCCTGGACTAATCCCTGATGTGGAATAGAAAGAAATAGGACTTAAATTAATGAGAAGGAATAAAATTTTTGTGATATTAAGTTTTTGAAAAATTGCACGATTTGTTTGCTTTTCTCTTCTTCGTTACTTAGCATTCGCTAATTTTTATCCTATGATTTATGGAAAACCCAACAGGTATCGGTGAGCCATCGCAAGGACCTTAGTAGACATCTAGCCAGCCACAGTAGCTTTACTTTGTAAGATAGTTAGTAATCTTTTGTATTTTTCCTTCCAAGCTGATGTACATGTAATGGTTATAGTGTGACAGTGTATCATCTGAACTTTATTTTGTGAATGGCTGTGTTGAAATACTTCCTTCTGAGTATTTTTATTTGCAGTCTGTTTCTGAATGTTAGTTGTGATTGCTGAATGAATTATTGCTGAGTAACCAGATCCGGATATGGGAGGATCCGACGGCCCGGAAATCGGGGTCGTGATAGAAGGGCACAACTGATAAAAATCCAAAACAATAACTACACTCATATCTGTGTTCCACCATTCATCATCTTTCTAGTTGCATGTTCACCACCCAAAGAAGCATCATTTTAAGTTGCATGCATATCACTTCTTAACAAGTTTCTTTGGGGTTTATTATATCATTTTCGATCGTTAGATATGAATGCACAATCAACTACCACAAATATAATAATAGTTAGACACCTCATTCAACCATCATAGAAGAAAATCACTAAAAAATGAGCAAGTACAACTCATTTGTTCCCTCGCTATCACTTTTGTTATTTTTCTTGTGGTTGTGATTGTATACCATCAGCCACCCTCTCTTACATATGTCCAAATACAATCTTAAATTGATTGTCACGATAAATTCTATTAATCAGGATCCCAACCAATCTCACTCATGATCCTAATGGACCAAATCTCCTCAAGGATTACATGGAATCTATTTGGATCTAATTTTCCTAATAATCCCCCCTCGAATTGTATTCTATTGTGATATTCAACTTGCCTTGATTATTTATTGAACCGTCCTTAACATTTGCATGTTCGTCCCACAAGATGTCACTGCCTCTGGGTATTGCACTTGTCACTGAGGGTCCTTGATGTGCCCCCTCTTAAGCATGCTCTCACAACTCGGATTTGTGCATCCTTATCTCACATCGTAGATATCTCGTGACCAGAGATTGTGCTATCATCCTATGGTAAAATGAAATGTACTCACTTCTCCTTGTTGCGCGCTTCTAAAGTAGAGATGACGATAGCATGCTGCTCTCTTCTTGTACTACTTATTTTGGGAATAACTAAAGCTCCATCACCTATCATGATCATTCCCTCGATATTGTACATAATGTTTAGCATCCCCATTTCTTACATCACCAAGAGTGATGCCTTACTTCCTCTAAGAACTTCCTTTCCAATGATGACTTGATGTCCTTGTGACTTGATCGTTCCTAATTAAATCAGATTATGTGGTTGTGGGCACAAGTTTGATACCTCACAAGGTTCTCACTTCCATGTCAAACCTGCGAAAATTTCATTGATACAACTCCCATGACATGATGAACATATCCACCTACCATCTTGATCATGCCACCATAGCATGCCTCATATGTACTAAATTGTTCCTTTGATGCTCGTATGTGATTTGAACATGTCAATTCCAGAAGCCATCCTAAAGATGTCTTCATCTTTTGAGCACGCTGGCAAGTCCCCATCACAAACTATAATGGAATCCTCTTTATCCAAATCTGAGCCATAAACCTTCTTCTTCCATTTCATTTTCTCATGTCATGGATAATCAACCATTTTGTGATGCTCCTTGACACAATAAAATCATATGATTGGACCTCATGACTTATATCGACCTCTGAACCTTATCTCCTTTTGTTATAGAATGGGTTCTCTTGATGCAAATGCATGACTTTGACCATTCAATGCGACATCCCTTGACCTATGTCGAGACTCATTATTAATAAGTGAAGCAAATGTCTCGCCCAATGTGATGGTGTCCTTACTATGGAGCAATGTCATCACAATATGATCGTAGGAAGATGGAAGAGAATTCAACAAGATTAGCACCTTATCCACCTCATTGAAGAGATGATCTCTTTCCCCATTATTCTCCTCACATGTGAGCACACATGTTAAGATCTTATTGAATTCATCCAAATATATCTTGAGATTTGTGTCGTCGATCATTTTTGTCTTCAAACTATGGAGTTTCTTCTTTTTCCATAGTCTTTTTATCAAATATTTGTATTTGTATTGTCCCTAGAATTTCATCAAATCTCCATCGGATCCTTCAAGATCATAACTTCGCGAAAAGTATTGTCCCCGAAGAACAATTGGATTTTACTATTCGTGTGTCCCTCTTCTCCTTCCACTTTTCACCTTTGATTTTCTATGGTTTTTTCTTTTTTTCTGTAGAGCTTTCACAAGTCCTTATGTTCTTCACCCTTAATCATCATAAGGTGAAGCAGTTGAAGGGTTCCATAGAGACTAATGCACCCCTTGATGTGGACATCACCATCTGATCTGTTATCATACCTCCTTGCACGATCTCATCGTTGATCACCACTTGTAGAATTTTTCACGAATTCTAAGGATTGTGCACTCGCTACATCGTGTCTTCTCGATGTTGTTAGATCTAGCTTTGATGCCAATTATTGAGAATAAAAATTGGCATCACCTCTTCTTTGATCTATAAGATTTTTTTGTGTTTATCATATTATTAACTCATACTTTGCATACTTATTCAAGACAAAAACTGGGTTCATTACACATATTTCTTTGTACATGTAATTTTCAAGGTGTCTAGCTCTATTTAGTTATTGAGTTCGAAGACATCAACCCCAAAATTCGTAATACAATGCTCCAGAGAAACCATACATCTCAACATTCACAGCCATGTGTGTTAGAACAACTTAACTCAAACAACAACCATGACTTCGACTTCAACTTCAATCAATTTTCCTTGATTACATTCCATTAGTGAAATACCAATACGAGTGTCAAAAGAGGTTGCACTAGATATAGACCTATGAATAAGTAGAAATCTTCAATTGTGGATGTTGCTACACTATTGTTCTATAAATCGAAACGGATCATTCCATGTATCTCCCCTCGAGAAATGGGACAAAACTACAAGAGTCCTCATAACTGAAGGTTGATACTCTTAGAAATCATATGGACTATGAGAGTTGTGTCCCACTTCGAGTATTCTAAATTATTAATAAATCACAAGAAACAATCATTGATATATAAGACTCCATTGTCTCATAGAGCACCTCTATGACTCATATATACTTCAATTCTCATTTTGTCAAAATTCTTGCCAACATGAAACTCAATTATTCTACATGCTAGGTCCCAACCAATTCTAGATATTCATTTATATTTACATTTACACAATAGGGACAACTTCGAAAAGGGGATCATGGTCACAATACAATTCTTGTGCATATCACTTATCTTTGTACTTATATTTTCGTGCATTTATGGATTATTATTTTTCAAATAAATCACGAAGTATATTCAATCTAACTAAGACTCATCTCTTAAGCCTAAACCTTCCTTTTCAAGATTCCATGCAATCACATTAGCTAATCCTCTAGGTTGCTATCACATTCTTTTTTATTGTCTCCATTTCAACTCGTTATTGTTTATTGTCATTATTTCAAGTTTGCAATCTTGACCTTCGATGTGTCTAACACTGTGACTCCTAAATATCAATATCTTTGGTTTTCTCAGCAGGCATGCACCATAAGATGTGAAATCCGTTGGTTGTGAAAGACACATCCATTTAGTAGAAAAGTCATGCATGTATCTTAGTTATTCAATTATTTTTAATAATCATGAAGACGGGTTTATACCAACCCATGTACTCTTTGTTTCCCATTATCTATCTCTATGTAAGACTTGATCCAAGATCATGAGGGGTCTTATGTACATACCCTAGGTGTACCGGTATCGACGCATCTCACATCCTGGAATCATTTCAGGTTGAACCCAATGAGTGATCTGGTGGTAGTGCAGTGTGCTTCCACCTTAAAGGATTCGGGTTCGAATCCTAAGGGAGATAATCCGGACCTCCAAAATTACCACCTACTATAAAAAACCCACTTCAGGTTCACTATTTGTACCCAATGCATTTTCATAATGTACGACGCATAAAAGCTTACTTGCAGAGAGTATCTTCTACAAATCCCATTGTATTTTTATCACCTTTGAAGTATACATGTATACCTCCACATATACCAATGCACTTGATCTTTTCCAAATCGATCTAGGATGGACCTTTAATTCCATTCACGTTAAGATGTACCCGTACAACACTGATATATATCAGCGTACTTTGTTTGCATAGATTTTGTAGCACTCCTGACATAAAATTACATCTAGTAATCACAAAGTGTGGTAGTAGCTTATAAGTAGTGGGGGCTACTACTAATGAAAATGGGCTTAAGCATTTTGGGATGTGGTCAAGGGCTTCAGTTGGGCACAAGCCCAACAAGTTGTTTGGTCCAGTAATTCCTCACAATGGATAGAGCCTAGGACCCGAGATGATATCAGAGCAAATTCCCTCTAATCGTGGAAAAAGGATACCCAAAAGATGGAGCCAACCCTACCCTAAAATTAGGAGAAAAGGACTACCCAAGGGGTGAATCTATCATTGTTAGTGGGAATAGGCCTTGGGTCATTGTGCAACAAGGACATTGTGACTATGAGTGGGTTAGTGATTATAACATCCTAAATATTATATCACATATAGTAATCAGAAGTGTGGTAGTTGCTTATAAGTAGTGAGGGCTACAACTAGTAAGCATGTGCTTAAACATTTTAGTCGTAGTCAAGAGCTTTAGTTGTATCCAAGTTCAACAAGTTGTCTGAACCAGTAATCCTCGATAATGGACTGAACCTAAGACATTAGACGTTACAGATTTATTCAAGTATAGGATTAATAAGTATATTGTATAAATAGCTTATTTACTTGTAATTTTCTTATTATAACCTTAGTAGGAGTGTCGACACATATTGCAAGTATCAGTGCACCATTCCCCGATAGAATCCAAATTTAGCATTTTTTGATATTTTTGTATTCTTCCTTTTATATATTTATCCTTTGCATAACCTCCATATCTTTAAATTACATATGGTAACAAAACTCGAGGATCTATATCCATCCTACACATACATCCAATCGATTTAATGAAAAATGGTTTGAGTTCATATTTCTTTGAAGATATTGCTATAGAAATGCGAAACACGTAACCGAGTAGGAAATCGATCCAATAAGGAGGGCACGACGACCATGGGAAAACGTGATAAAACCAACCTCTCCAAAAATATAAGGGAAGCAGTCGTACTTCGCACATATATTCCCTTGTGTAAAAATAGGCATTCCTGAGTGACTACAAACATGATGACCTATTGAGCATGAGAGAACTGGAATTAGTCTTCATTTTTCAAGGAAATGAGAAAACAAAGCTCTACTCGTAGAGCATGTACCCTTGAAGATTCACTACTCCGGCATCTTGTGGCAACCCTTAACCATCTTCATCTAGCTTAAAGGTGTGTTGGAGATGTGCGCCAATTTATTTTCAACCAATTCTTGCAACTTTTTTTATAATTCTTGATTCACTTTCACATAGATAATCATATTTTTCCCATTTGAGGCATGTGTCTAGAAATCATTCGGATTAGAATTAATATTCAATATTATTAAGGGGACAGGAAGCATGCACTCTGGGTGTAGGTAATTCCATGTACCCGGCCTATTTTTTCATTGTATTTTTTTTTTACTTTTTCTGATTGAAAATTTGAGGGTATTTATTAATACGTTGAGTAGAATATATGCTTCAAGTTTCATGCAAAACAAACATTCCTAACAAGTTCATCTAGAAGAGGTCATTTTCAGCAATTCTAAGACTGTTAAAATTTGGTAGTCTTGATGAAGATGATAGAAGTCTCGAATGAAGTTAATTTTTGAATGACACTATGATGATATATAGTAATCCAATTCCCCAATATTTCAATCAAAATATTTAAAAATAAAGTAAAAATAGGTCGGTTGTAGGGAGATAGTGCACCCGTCAGTGTAGACTCCTTTTTCCTTATCATTAAATTGTTCGAAGTGACACAAGCATATATATATATATATATATATATATATATATGGAGTTTTAAATTAGAGTTGCCTATATAATGTGCACGAACATGGGCCTAAATATAATTTGCTAAATTGTTGGATGCCATTATAAGAAGTGTATAGAATTGAATTGAGCAAACCGAGTTTTTAAAACCAAACAGGTTAAACCAATAATCAAAAGGAAAAAATGTCAACCTATTGCTTTTTCTTAGGACATAGAAAGTAGTCAAAATTAGTTAAACTTGGTTTGGACTGCTTGACCCGGTAAACCAATCAAACAAAATCAGATATTCAGCCATTATTTTTTGATAAAAATATTTCCTAAATATCAAATAAATTATGAATGGTTTAAAACTTTTCATACTCTACTTCTCTTTCATCTCCTAATTCTCTAAATGCAAGTCTCTTCCCCTCCCTAAATTTCTGTTTCCAATGGTTCCATTTCATGTATGCCGATGATCCAATATTGTCTCTCTCCCTTCCTCCCTCACGAGCATCGTCTCTCCTTTCATACCATGAGCATGATGTCCTCCAAGTCTAATAACATCAAAAAAGGCCTCCATACAAAGAAGAATTTATCCTTGTCACATTCCGATAAGCAATAAGTAAGTTAGCAGCACTTATCGTTAATAATAAGTTTTTTTATATTTTTAAAATTGCTAATTTTATACATCACGTATATGAATTTAAATGAATTTGTGCTCTTCCGAGTTTTTCTTAATAATATTTATACCTCAACTTTTTTTGCAGTTACACTTATGCTTACGAAGTTCACAATATTGCTCCTCTAATGATGTAATATAGGAACACAAGTGTGCTAATAAAGGCCACTATGTGAACTTCACAAAATATAAATGCATGCATGTGTAATTGTAGAAATGTTAGGGGTTGAAAGGTACAAGTGTAAAATTATTTTCAATATATGTACCATAATTTATATTTATATGTATGAAATACTGACCAAATTCGATTCGACCCAGCTGGACTATAAGAATCAAACCAACAATACAAGGATTCATTTTTCCAATTTCTATTAAATGTTGACATCACCACTGATTCCATGGATCGATCTCATTAGCCCGACCATAACCACACAACTAGTATCTGATTAGTTCGATATCTGGTTGGTTTTTTAAAAGCTTGAAATTGACTAATGAAGGAGATTGAGTGTAATTAATTTAACTTGATGGAGTCAATAGTAATTTAATTAAAATTTAAAAGTAATTAATAAAACATGATGTATAGATCATGTAATTAAAACATATTAATTTGAATAAAGAAATGTGACATTTACATACAATACCATAAACAAAAAAGAATTAAAAATGAGAACAAAAATTTTTAAATAATATTTATAATTTAAATCCCGAGTTGGTACCCTCTTGTACAAAAGTTTATATTTTATATTTTGAGAGAGAGAGGGTATTTCCAAAGAGCCCTGAGCTCATGGACATCTTGGTGAGCGCTAAACATAGACCGTCCACATGTATGATTGATTGAAAGATTACCTATTTCGATGGTGGATTGTTTTGGGAGGATATTACCATATTGTCATGACCTGAACCTCAAAATACAGGAAGATTTGCGGAAGCATATCAAGACTATGATTTTTTCGAGTCATGGAATGGGACAAAATCTCACTGCTCCATTAATCATATCAAATTTCCATACCTAATGAAAGAAATAAAGAGAAACTAATCAATAAAAAGACTCATAAAGTTTAAACTACAAAAAATCTATCAATAAGTTCCATACATCGATCTAAGAATAAAAATAAAGCAATGACTTCTCAATCCAGCTGATCATAAAACATCTCGCTCTCCACTAAGTTGCAAAGTTGTAGTCAATATTTGTCAAACAAATTTGACTACGTATGTACCATTAATTTATGAAACAATCCATAATTATTCATACAATTCAAGTATTGGAAACAATAATCCAACAGGTAAATCCATGCAATAATTCAAGATGCAATAATTCAAGATGAAAATACGATAATCCAACAACTGATCTCAATAATGAACTATAACAAACTGTCATCCAATAAGTTGCATTTCATTTAGAGACAACAATGAAAATACGATAAGCACTTGATGTACAATCTCATATTTTTAGAACCAATAACATTGTCAATGAATATCAATATCAATGGGCAAATCAATATCATCAGCCTACACCGGACAACCGGAGTTTAGATATGACCGTCTCATCTTCGTGTATCAAAATTTTAAGCCATAGAAAATTTTACATTAGGTCTCCTATCTCAACCCAGTGCAATAGACATTAGTACGGAGTCAATCTCTGTAGCAGAAATTGTTTAGGAGTAGTGCAGAATTACTTGTCTGCAACAATTAATTGGCAGAATTAACAGTCAATGTGACACCCGACTAGGTCAAAGTCTTTAATGGACCAAAAATGAACAATGTCTACTTCCTCACAATGGTGGTATCAAAATAATAATATGTTTTTTTCAATAACATATTTGAAACTATAATTGTAAGTTATCTAAAAAATATTTTCCTCTACAAGCATGTATACATCTATCGTTTGTTGCACCATAAAAAACTATTTCTTAGATAATCCTTGTATAAACCTTACGCAAAAATATAAAATTCAGCCATTTGTTGCATAGAAATATAAGTTTAAACATTTTAGTACATAAAAAATTAAAACTTGAATGACAATAAAATTAACAAGAGTGATCTAAACAACCATGGTATGCGAACGTAATTTAATGTACATACCTTAAAAAGAAATCAATATAAGTTGATATGTACGCCTATTCTGTTCACGGAAATCAAAGCGCCACCTAAACCAAAAAGATGTATCTTAACATCATGCAAAATCCATTATGCACCTTATCCTGTGATCCGGATTTCCAATCGTCAAAATTTTTCACGGTTAAGTAATGAACTCATATATATGTATATATGTATTTGTTTTTATTTATTTTTTATTTATTTTTGCATGTTTATATGCTTCAAGTTTAACATTCTATTAATTAGTCTATCTTTTTTATTAGAAATTTAAAAAATCAAATAATTGATTTCGTGTATAAGATTGAGATCCAAATACTCATTGCACATGTGATATATATATATATATATATAGAGAGAGAGAGAGAGAGAGAGAGAGAGAGAAAGAGAAGGGGAGGGGGGAAGGAGTATGTGCACATGGGCACACACAACATCATGTGCCCACTAAATTTTAAATACTACATCCCTAATGTCAACACAATCCATCATTAATAAAAAGTATCTGCTCTGATGAAATGAATCCAACATCACTCGATGGATGGCTATAAAATTCCAAATGACCTGAAAATTTAATAGAATGTGTATTCTATATTATGAATCAAGATCAATGACTTTGATATTTATTTTAGTTTCAAAATATCCATTTTATAGCCGTGGGAACACACATTTGTATGTGTCCATGGGCACATTTTCCATTCTCTCACGTATATACACAATAGGGATATTTACATCCATAACCATGAGTAGTCTCACATTTATGTACATAAAACCCTCAGGGTTATGAGTGCGATGGAGTGACTATTTAGGGTTTCTCGTGTAATTCATGAGGTTACAGGTGTGAGATAGTGTGAATATTCGGGGTTTCTCATGTAATTCATGATTATCAAGGGTTATGTACGTAAATACAAAAGTACTCAAGATTATTGGTGTAAATATCTCTATGCAATATTAAAGTAAATGATTGTTGCAAGATTAGTAATATTGAAAGAATGGTCATTAATTTACATATGTAATATTACCTTATATAGAGTTCAGTAATTCAGGGACACTACTGAAGACGTGCCCCTCACCACTCTTAATTATGTAGAATTATGTCATTTGTACTAGGTGATATAGAGAGAGTTATAAAAACCCACTCAAAAAATAATCTCTGAAATTAACCCTAGTGGTCAATTTTTAATTTACTTGGTCAAGTCACAAAGTCGAACTCAAGAAGACAAAACTATGGAGTGAGTCTCAATTTAAATAAAATAATAGCTATTTTTTAAAATATAATTTTAAGATTTTTATTTTGCATATTTTTATTTTTAAATGAAAATGAACAATGAAATGCAAAGTTGAATGTGGTCGAAGGGAGTTTTTAGGGCTTTGTCAATTAATTATTTCAATATCCAAACAAGCTCAAAAATAAATTTCGTCAAGTTTCCCTTGAACCATATGCAATGAAATATACAAGAAATATTTTAGAAAATTTTCGGATGCAAGATAAATTAAATATGTCATGATGATTGTTTTTTATCCTTTTCAATTTAATGGATGAAAACACACTTGACAGAACTTGTGGATCGAATATAATATAGGGGATAAATGGAGTATGATAGATCAAAAACTTTTTCGTGGAAGAAGAAGACAAGCAATCAAATCCAGACATAAACAACAATTCAACAATCACACTGCATAATATGTTAACATGGAAATCCAAGTGGTTGAAAACCATGAGACAAGCCTTCCTGACTTAGGATTTCCATTTAGTCAAGCCAACCAGCTTTTCGACTATATAGTGAGATATTTAGATGGATATCGCAACTGATTACATGCATGAAGTTTATACAATCTTGGATTACACACCAAAGTCACAACTTTGGATCAAACACCAAAGTCAATAATGCAACTAAACATACTGTAGCATCACTTGAGGTTTCCCCTAGAGCTTCCTGCAGAGAGATCTCTAAGAATATCTGCAGAACAGTGTTTGCTAAACAAGATAAAATAATTATCTGTGTTGATTAAATAAAAGAGTCAGTTCACAATAATCAGATCAATGAAGAGAATATATCAACAATATATACGAATGTTTTATTCATATATATATAGGGGGCCTTTCATATGAGACTTGGTCCTTCCATTCAATTAGAAGGCCAAGCATTCTAGCCATCGGATGAAGTATCAACGTATATGATTAAAACCGCCCTAATTTGCAAATACCAGATTAGCATGGCTACCGTTTCCTAAAATTAAGGAACTCCGAATAAAGAAGTTACACTTTCTATAACTAATAAAAATGGCTAATAACGTGTATTTTGGAATACAAAACGACGTAAGTATCCTACAAATCAAAAGCATACAATACTTAAGAAATCTTGATTAAGAGAAATGTAGTATATAAAATACAAAAAATAGATCTACGATTAACAACTTATGCTATTTTTAAGGAAAGGATTTTGCAGTTTGTTTCTTTAAATATGGGAGTTCCCATAATTAGAAACCTTCAGATGAAGATGTTTACCGAAATTTAAGAAAGAGAATTTTATACTAGAGGTTTTGCGAAAGATTAAAACACAACTATCTTGAATACAAATCGTCAGGACTATTATACAAAACAAGCAATATAAATACCAAAGGCGAATGTATGCGTTATACAACAATATTGTAAAATACAAAATTGACCATGAGTTATGGAAATGAGTTTTTCAAAGAATAACAAACAAACCCTATATTTAAATGATTATCGAAGATGGATTGAACACAGTGGAAATCCACGTTTTAATATCAAATTCAACCTAATGAAATTCGTAATAATAGAAAGGATGTATTATACAAATTGATGTTTCAAAATACAAAATCATACAATAAAATATCAAGTTTACATATAGAATACAAATAATAATCTTAATAATTAACGTATTTTCGATTTATAATATTAGTTAATAATAAAATACAAACACATTAAATTTAACGACATTATTCTAAATACCAAAAAAACAAAAATACAAAAATATTGAAAACCCAAAACATAACCCTCTCGTCATCTTAAAGCGTCAACATCTGAATTTAAAATAGGATAATAGCCATTTAGACATATGCGGCGGGAACTCATTTGAGTGAAAAGTTTATTAATTTCGGAAAGTCCGCCGCTCCGTGGAAATCACATTCGGGATAGCCGAGAGGGCGGAATTAAAGGAGCGATTTACTGCTCGACGAAGAAGAAGGGGAAAACTACCAACTCTCGCGAATCGACGAAAAGGATCAGAATCAAGAAGCAACACCGCGATTTTTTTATCATCAGACGGCATTACAGAGTTCCAGGAGCGAAAAACCCTTCGCGATCGGCGGCACACCAGAGAGGTAAGCATTTCGGCTTCCATACCATCTTTCGATCCTTAATATGAAATTATTTTGCTGAACATTTAAAATAAAATTTTCCGTTTGATGTATAAATTAACAAAATGATTTAGTTTCACAAAGCATAACATCTTTGACCTAGAAAAATATTATGTTTTTAGTTTAAAGAATGTTTGAAATAATCTTCACGTTACAACTTTTTCTTGAAGAAAATACTAAAGCAAATAAAAAAATTCATGCAAACTATGTTTACAGGGACAGAATGAGCAGCACAGACTATGATTGTGATGATCCAAGCGGGGATAGTAGTTATGAAGTCAACCCATCTGTAAGTGAACTATCAAAACTGAAGAACATTCTCCCAATCCGAGGTACAAATACAAATTAATAAATAGTTTTCAATTTTTAAAGAATTCACTATTTTTCTTATATGCCAAACTCGGTTGTGAATATCAGAAAAAGGTTCTACAAGGGCTATTAAAGAAAGAAGAACACGAATGCAATCAAACACTGATGGATGTGATGTCAATTCTGAAAATTTTGGATGTAAGAGATAATTGATCATTTCATTGATTAGTTTGATTATAATGAGTAAATATAAACACAACTCTTATTTTACAGGTAAGGGGTATGTTCAACATAGATGTTTCATAGATCACTTCGTACAATTCATTGATACCCATCGTCCAACTGCAAAGCAACAATCACTATTGAACACGACTGCATTTGCAAGACTTATTAATATCGGGAGCATTGATATCGAGAAAAAAAATCTTCAGTGGATTGTAGAACAGTATCAAGGAGGGAGGAGTTTCAGATTTGGGAACAAAATTGTGAACTTCAGTGATGATGACATTGGAGTTATACTTGGTATTCCAAGTTCAGGGTATACAATTTCAGTAAGGGGAAAACATTTGCAGTGGAGAAGCTATATAGCTAATGAAATGTTTGACAAAGGCATGATTTTCAACCGACGTAAACTTGTTTGCGTACTGACTGAATACTATCAGTACGATGACGACAACTCAGTGGCTATTTACGTCACGTGCCTAATACTGTTAATGTTTTCCACATTTCTTTTCCCGGATTCAACTTATTCATTTCCCAAAGATCTTTTGCACTATGTGGAGTCTCTTGAAGATACAAAATTTTTTAATTGGTCTGATGCTGTTGCATGATTGATTCTATTTAACATAGATGATATCGTCAATATAATAAACCAAAGACGACGTGGTGCATCACGTATCACACTGGGATACCTTACTGGATGTGTATCTTGCCTCTATGTAAGTCTTCATACAAGAAGATTATCATTGTTCATTAAAAAAATTCTTAATTTCCTTCTATTAGGTTTGGATGCTAGAGTACTGTTGCAAAGATATGGTCATAAGCCGTGATCTTCGACCAAGAATCAGGAAATGGTATGGCTCCATAAAAGGACTCACAAGACGATTGGTATCTTTGACAAATGACCAGGTAACTCTATAAATCATTACTGTTATGAATAGTATATGGTAATAATTTTCATAAATATATTGCATATACATGAACAGATACAGAGTTCAATGCATCATGAGAAAACTGAAATAGTCAGAATTAAACATGATGAATACGTATTTCCTTTTGAGAAGTTCACAATGAATGGGTTTTCAATACAAAAGCCAAATATTGTTATTGAAAAACCCATTCCACTGCCTGAAGATGGTCCTTTGAAAAGAGGACGACTCAAAAAGGAACAAAAGTTTGATGTGATAGAATGGAAAGGTTCAAAAAACAATGAGTTGAATACAGAAAAAAAACCAACTGAGAAATGCAACTGCAGTGAATATATGAAGGAAATTGAATTTCTGAAAGGAAAGGTGTTGTAATTTGAAGGTTTAGCATTGAAAAATGCAACAATACAGATGCATTCCAATAACAATGACCAATTACGAAGTCTGGAGGATGAGAATAAACTGTTGAAAGAACTGCTACAATCAAATGGGATTCAATTTGGAGAAAAGGACAAACAAGGGTTTTCAGAAGAGCATGGAATTTGCATGGATGGTGCTTCAATAGTAGACAACAATGTCCATGAAAAAGAAAATGAAGAGCATGCTAATAACCAAACTTTACATTGCGAAAGTGAACATTTTGATGAGCTTGCTTCCATCCAAAAAAGAAATGATCATAGCAGGATGGACACTACTCATCATGAAAATGAGAGTGACAGTATTGGAGAAAAGCCTGACTTCAATGAGACCATGAACGTGGACATTGAAAAGATAACATACAATGAAGAAGAATATAACAGACCTGTGATAAATGAATGCCCTACTTTTGATCTTGGAATTAAACTTCATTCTCAACAAGCCAATGAGGAGGAGAAAAAACAGCAAAGAAGCGAAAAAACCCGAAATCTGCTATGAATCCTAGCTCAATGGCAAAGAGAGTTAAGGCAAGGAGAGAAGCACGACGACTTAGAGATCAAAGTACAACAACATTCAAGAAGAAGAAGAGAGATACAAAGAAGAGCAATGTTTCAAGTCATATTGTTGAAAGCGAAACAGAGGTTAGATATAAAATTTATAATGAAAAAACATTCTACACTCTAATACTAACAAATTTCATTTCCAGTATCTATGCGATCCACCGACCGATTTTATTGGATACGAAGACAGCTCTGAGGATATTCGATCAACAATTCAGAGCTTTTTGAGGGATCCAGCAGACAAGTACTTATATTTCTTATTTAACATTTGAATTATTTTATGACATATTATCATACTATACTGTATTGATTCTCTTTTTAGATTGAACGCAACATACTTTTCACCACTGAGAAACTACTGCAAAGGACTTGAAATACACAACTTCTTGTATGAAAGAATGGTTGAAGATTCAGTAAGTATCAATGAATTAAACTAAGTAAATTTATCATCTTTTTTTTCTAATGACATATAACTGTATGTAGATAATTGTCATGTACATGGATATATTGAGTCATAAACATTGCAAACAAAACGACCAGGTTCCATATTTGTTCACTCCTTTGTACAGAATGGTGAGAATTATAAAAAATTGAATAAATTTTATTTACATATACAAAGTGTTTACAGTTTTTAATTATATCGTTTCAGCAATACTTTCTCAACAACGTAGAAGCCGGCACAAATGATGACTTTGACCATTTGGAGAGATTATTTGACATCAACGAAGAAAGAATGATGGCACTCTTGAAGGTGTTCACAGTGATACACATCAAAAATCACTGGCATCTTCTCGTGACAGATTTTAGAGCCAAAAAGCATTTCTCATTCAATTCCATGAATGGAAATAAGCAACACAAAAAGGATCTCTTCAAATGGGTAAGGATGAAATATGTTTGTTATGATTGAATTTATATGCTGCATAGAATTCACAGTATACAATAAATAACACAATTTGAAAATGCAGGTTGGATGGATATCTGAATATTTTAGCGGAACCATTGTGGACGACTTATTGATGCACTGGGAAACTCTGTTTGTAAAAGATTGTCCACAGCAACCTGCTCAAAGTCTAGACTGCGGTGTTTACGTGATGAAGATGATGGAACTGCTTTGTGAAGAGAGTCCCTTAGATTTTGAATATGAAGATGTACACAGGATTAGAGCAGAAATAGCAAACACAATCCTATGTACTAGTCATGTTGAGAATGCTAGTACACCTTAGAATGTAATGACATAACATGTTTTGTTAGAAACAACTAAAACTGCAGTAGATGTTATTAACTTTTTGAGCTGTATGCAAGTGATTGATATCACGTTTGTTTTAGGAATGGTATATGATATTAGGAACATGTTTATCGCAATGCTATGCTACTACAAGATTTACAAATAGATGACTAGCTATAGTTTGCATCTATCATATTAAAGTTTGAATCATGACAATGCTTTGCTGCTGACAAATATATGCAATTTAAATATGATTGAAATTGTTAAAGTTTTCAAGTCAATGTTAGCTTATTATATGATGTCCATATGAAATGTGATATTGAGATTTACAGGATAATGTTTATTCTTTAAAAATATCATACCTAATCTGGAAAACAACAGATATGGTAAAATATATTGAGATGTGTGGATTATTGTTTGCATTTATCAAATTGAATTTTATATTCTGCCAATCCTTACTTGCTCCCACATGTATAACAATTTCAAGATGAATAAAATTCTGAATGTTTTAGTGTAAGTGTTAGCTGATTATATGTTCTTAAAGAAATATGTCATATTAACATGAGCATAGTTTTGGAACAATATATCACAAAAACATGAGTGCTTTCTTAAAACACATAACACAAACACATGAATGCTTTCTTTGAACACAATCAAACCAATCATCGCAAAGACACATAAACCAAACAGCTTAACATAGAATTTAGATAAAACAATCAAATTGTCCAAAAGAACTGCTTTAGAAATGTGATCGTTTACATAAAAAAAATTTCTAATAAATTGAATTCCAAGACAAGCAGCCCTTGAATATTGTGTTCTTTATTACGAGCAGACATCTGCATAATAATTGATCTTCTAAAAACTTCAATTCTTCAACTGATTTTTCTGACAAGATATTACTCAACAGCAGCATAGAAAAACTCCTCAGCAGCATATATATCCTAATTGCAACCTGACAGAAAAAACAACAAATTTTAAACAATCAAAAGTAAAATGAACAATAATGAACAGTAAAAATTAACATTAAATAACAGAAAAGTGATTAATTTAAATTACTTGGATAATGAAGAGATCAAAAGTTTTAAAACTCCTATGAGGAATCTGTATTGGGAATATTGGAGACATCATCACTGCAAAACATAACAAAAAATCAGCAACAACCTACAACTCAGATAACATATTGCATAGCTTAAAAGATAAATACCTATCTGAGCTAGAATTGTGTTTATTTTTTGGACAGTTCCTTGAATCGTGACCTACATTGAACTTCTTGCAAGATTTGCATTGCGTACCTCTGTTTCTTTTTGATTCATTGACACTGATAATTCTATTAGAAACACCTTTAGGTCTACCTCCTCGACCACTACCTTTTGTTCTTGCTTTTTTTGGATCTCTAACAACATCATCCCCAACATTTGGTCTGGCTTCCTGAACAGTTCTATCCTCAGAAGGTTTATCTTGATATGAAGCTTGCAGTTTAATAATTTCTCTATCAATCCTTTCTAACTATTTTTTTTGCAAATGAATATATTTCATCACAGCCCACAGATCTAGCAATTAAACTAGAGCAAATTTTATTCAAACTAGCTGCTCTATCCTGCTGAACACTTCTACCATAAACAGGATAATTACCAGAAATCTTTATATTTCTAGTCCACCGTTTCAGTATAAATACCTCTGGTAATTGCTGGCAATTTCGTGACTTCAAAACGGCTAAAATATGCTTGCATGGAATGCCTTGAAATTCCATCTTCTTACATATGCATGAAAGCTCTGAAGTGTTGTTTGAAACTAATACTTCAAATCTGTTCTCAGGTTCACCAACCTCGGAGACATGATATTCAGTTAACTCATCATGAGTACCAGATATAATTGTATTCAACAACAAACTATCATTTAATTCTTTCTGAAATATGTAAAAAATCCTTTTAGTATATAACATCGACATTTGCTTCTCTAGTGCCCAAGCGGTCCTCAGCTTCGGTCTCCGATTGACATTATCATTATCCATGTCATTCTCCTTCTCTCTAATCCTTTGAAGTGCTACGTGAAACCGTGCAATAAACTCCAATAGAGAATTTTGTTTGGTAACATGGCACTGGAGGAAAGAATTCATGCTTTCACTTCGTTGTGTGCTCCTCATTCCAGCAAAGAATGTCTCCTTAGAATATATATCTATCCACTTATGCCTTATTGCAAACTTTTCAGATAGCCATTTATTTTCTTGAAGACCAAATTGGTCAAGTATTGAAATCCAAGTACTTTCAAAATATAGCACACTTTTCCCATCCCATACAAGTCTGCTAATAGACTTTAGAGCTTTATCAATATCTTTCATGCGTCCCAACTTTCGACTTCAATTTGGTCATAATATGCCATGTACAGAATTTGTGGATTGTACTTGGAAGAGATATAGCAATTGCAGCACAAATAGCCGGATCTTCATCAGTAATGATGGAAATTGGATGCTTACCCATAGCATGGACAAAACTATCAAACAACCACACAAAGGAATCAGTTGTTTCCCTGTTCAGAAAAGCACTTCCAAAAAAATGGTCTTGCCATGGTGATTAATACCACAAAATGAGCTAAAAATTAATTTATACTCATTTGTTCTGTATGTAGTATCAAATGATATTGTATCTCCAAAAATAGAGTAGTCATGCCTAGAAACAGAATCTATCCATAAGACATGAGTCAAACAATTTTCCTCGTCCACCTTATAAGAGAAGAAAAAAATCCGGCGTCATCTTTTGACATTCTGAAAAAATGATCTAAAAGCATCTGAGCATCTAAGCCATGCTTGCTTTTCTTTTCATTTCTATAAAGATTATAAATATCCCTGACTATTCCACTTGCAGACTATTAGTTAAACAACCATTGTCAATAAAGGTAGATTGCTTCGAAGTAGATATATTAACATCTGCCATAGACTTAACAAGCAATCTTGTTGCTTTCGTAAACCTTCTGTTTGCCCTGAGATACCTCTGTTTGTTTGGTGATACTAACTCATGGTTGTGTGAATCTATGAACCTGACAACAACCCAATCCAACTCTACATGGCGTAGACTGATTTCCATCAAAGCATGGCAACCAGTTCGAACCCGTCCAACTCTTCTCTCTTCCAAATCAAATATATCCCCTTCATTGTCATCATTGTAATCTGGAAACTTTGATTTTCTTTTTCCATTAGCTCTTGTGTGGCCTTCTTTCCAACATAAAAATCTCTTGAAAACAACAACTTTCTTCTTCGAACAATGATTTATGCCGTGACGAGTACCAGCCTTTCTAACATTGAATCCAGTCCTAGTTGCATACAATTCATAAAATTTATATGCATCTTCTATCGAACCAAATGTCATACCTACTTCTGGAACATCTACAATTTCGCACTGTTCTTCAGTGGATGATTTTGAGAAGTTATCTTGGAAATCTGAAAATATAATAAATACATTATTTGAAATGGTGGTAATGAGAACAAACATAAAAAAATACTATATTCGAACAACACTATCAATGTGACATACTTTACCTATTATATTCCAGAATCAAAATTTATTTGTATTTTGATATCTAAATTAAAAAGTATACGAAAAAATGCAGTATAATATAAATATCTTTAGTATTTTCTGATCTACCTTTTGTATTTCATAAAAGCCAGTTAATTCAAAAAATACTTTTAGAATTCAGTACAATATAAATACTTTAAGTATTCGTTTTCCATTTTATGTATAATAAACTGAATATTAGTATTTCAAATAATCAAATACGAATACAACAAAGTTTGTATTTTGTAGCCTATCTTCAAAGTTTATTTGATAAAAATGTATAATATAAAACGATATATGATTACATGAATGTACAACATCTTAGATCCAGAAACAAATACAAATAAAGAACCTGCATCAATCATAGCTTCGAATTCCTCCTGTTCTCGCGACATTTGACACATACCAATCTAAAGAAAAAAACCAAAATGAGAATCTTCAAATCAAAGTTTCTTCATAAAAACTTATTTAACAAATAAAATACCTCTGAACCTGCATCGATCATAGCTTCGAATTCCTCCTGTTCTCGCGACATCTGACACATACCAATCTAAAGAAAAAAACCAAAATGATAATCTTCAAATCAAAGTTTCTTCATAAAAAAATGAAATTAACAAATAAAATACCTCTGATTGATCGATTTCATCAGAAGGATTCTGGAAGAAACAATCTTCAAACATGCCGTCCGTTTCAACCATTTTCTTCAGAAAAACCTGGAATAATGAACTAGAGAACACTAACTTCGAAAATGACGCGATTTCTCAAAATTTCGGACTTTAATGGAGCATGAATTGCGGAGACAGTTGCCATCACTGAAAATATTCTAAATTTGGATAACACGTCACAAAGTAGATTAGCGGTTTCGCTAATGGAAGGTGGTTTCGTTATAAGTCGTCGATAGAATGGTGGATCGGATCCAACGAATGGGATGGTTGGCCTTCCATATGAATGGAAGGACCAAGTCTCATATGAAAGATATTCTATATATATATATATATATATATATATATGGGTAAAATGGGGCTGCCCCTAGGGGGTAGCTAACTTAGCTACCCCCACCCCATTTTCTCCATGATTTTAATTTTTTTTTGAAAAATTCTTCCATGAATATTCATCACTATATCCCTATATTGTGTCATTAAAATTTCGTGTGAAACAGAGACTCCTACGACCTCCATCCAGACAGTCATTTTTTTAACGGTAACAGGATTTTTTAAATCGACCCCGTTTGGATGGAGGTCATAGGAGTCTCTGTTTCGCGTGAAATTTGAATGACATAATATAGGGATTTAATAATGAATTTACACGATTTTAGATTTCAAAAAAAAATAAAAAAAATTGTGAAAAATGGGCGGGGGGAGCTAAGTTAGCTCCCCCTAGGGGGCATACACATTTTACCCTATATATATATATATCTAAAACAAGTGAAAGATATATAATAAAAAAATATCACTGATTTTTTCTAGACAGCTTTAAGAGGATCTCTGACTTTTTAAGAGGATCTCTGACTACACGTAGAGATCTTAAGGAGCTAGCTACAAATAAGGACTAGCGTTCAACTAAGAAATATTTTTTTCTTGAAAATATGAACACCCAAGAATGAGAGAGAGAGAGAGATACTTGAGTGAGTTTTGAGTGAAAATGAGGACGTAGGGGTCTCCTTTTTAGAGTGATTCAACCATGTGACCATCAGGAGCAAAAAAGTAGCAACTTTCAAATACGGAATGATCGATCAACATAAGATGATGATCGATCAATGTCATATAAATGATTAAATAAAGACCCATGATTGATCATAAGGTCGGTTATAGAGTTCAAAATTCAAATAAATGATCGATCATAAAAAGTGACTTACCGATCAATAAAATAAAGTTGTCAAAGGTAGACAATGTTCGGAAAATTATTGATCGACAATAAAGGAATGAGCGATCATACCACTTACCGATCATAAAAATACTAATGATCGATTCAAAGTGTTCTTCAGATGGCTACGTAATGATCGACCAGACCAAGTACCATGAGTGATCAATGAACGACTGATCAATAAGAATTGCAATGAGCGATTGATGAATATCCATTTCATCACCTTTATTATTTCATTTTGGCCTTTAAGCCCTAGCTAAATGCATGTAGATATCATTATTTTTGCATTAATTAACATTCATTATTAGTGGACAAATAATGTATAAAATACTATAATTAATGCCAAAAGGAAAAAATAAATAAAGAAAAGAAAAAAGAAATAAAATACTAAAGGTATTTTATGACCCCAAATCCCGAGACCAAGTCAAGAATTGATTTGATCGACAAGGAATAATGTAGAGGGAGATAAGGGCCAAATATACGATAACAACCTTAAATATTTATTCCTCAATAATGTTTTTTGGGACATATTTTGTATACCTCAAAGCAATAATTTTTGTACATGAAAGTTATGGATAAAAATACAAAAATACAAAATTGATTTCATACAAAAAATACATTTGAACTAGTTCATGGTCTTTTGATTCAATTGGATAAGGGGTACATCAAACCGGTTCGATCCGAGTCAAACCGGTCCAGTTGAACTAGTTCAAACCAACGGTTGAAACCAATTTCAATTTTGGGTTCGATCCGAGAAAGCTGCCTCAACCAAAGTTGCTAAACATGAGAAGGCCTGTATTGACAATCAACATGTCTCCATCCCTTCCAGGTTTGATACCTTTGGGTTCTTGGCGTCTGAAGCTGTAGAGATCCTTAAGAGGGCCCAGAAAATTATGCATAGTAATGTCATGGTTCTTAGGTCTATTGATGTTGTATTTTGAAGAATTGGATTTGCCACCAAAAGGGACTGGCGGCGCAGCTTGTTGCCCGTCTTCCAACAATTTCTTTGTAATATGTCCTGATTTAAGAAATGATCAAGTAAATACCACAACAATTTTTTTTAATTTTTTATTTTTAAAATAGTACGGCTAGCCGCTCCGATCCGATTTTTTATAGCATGACTAACACTTACCACACAAAAGAAGATGTGTTTTTTGCAATGTTCCTCGATAAACAAAAATCGCATATCAAAGTAGATTGGAGAAATAGTTCAATGCTTAATAAATAATTCTCATAGGATTGTTGACCATCATACCATTAATATCGATGAGTTGATTCTATAGTTTTGACATACATAAAGAAAAGCTTAGTGAAGTGATCAGCCAGCTGGTTTGCATATCCAAAAATAAGTTGAAGACAAAAACAAGTTGGTATCATCCAAGGGAGTTTAAAGGAAATTTATTTATTTTTATTTAACAACAATTACTATCATTTTTAGTAAATAAAAAGCTTGACATGGAGAAAAACAGTTTCACTGGGAATAGAGAGAGGACTCCTATTCCTACTCCCATTCCATCTCCCTGCCCTTCTCCTCCCTTTCCCCCTCCTCTTCCTCCTCCTCCTCCTCCGCTTGCTGCTGTTCCTTGTCCCAGTCGGAGCCGTTTCTAGGGGTTTATATTTATGCATCCCGCTGCGAGAACGGGCGAGGATTCCCCTTATAAATGGTGCCATCTTTCCGTCCCTCTCTATGCCCTTTCCCGTCTCCAATCCCTCCCACTCCTACTTGTCCCTCCTGGGAACCCTTGAGCTCCTCTCCCCCTCCCTCGCCTCTGTCCGGTAGCCTTCGTGCGGATTCAAGGGCGAGATGAGCGATATCCCCAAGGTATTTGCTTTTTTGTGATTTATATAGTCTGATTTATTTTTTGATTTGGTGGTTTTGTTGTTTTAGATGTTTGGGGAGATGGGTTGTTTGAAAGATCTGATTTTGGTGCTGGATGCGTCTGCTTGAGAAAACGGGGTTTATGGTGTTGGAGACGAAATTGTCGAATTTTTTGGATGGTCTGATCATTGGGATGCAGTAAATATTTGATTTGGGTGGATGGAGGAGAAGACAATGTCCGCGACAGGGAAATTGGTGTGGTTTTTTGGAGGTTGGAGATTTATGATAAAGTAAATTTCTTGAATGAATGCAGATGCTTTGTAATTATGGTTGAGGTCTTGGTCTTAGGACGAGGTATCGGTGATAGAATCACAGGCCTGTGCTTAATTAGTGAATATCGCAGCTTTTGCTGTCTATATCGCTGACCAAGTTATAATAAATGGAATGTTCCATGCGTTCCTGATGAAGTTGCTTTGGCTGCATCTTTCCTTTGTCAAACCTCATTGTTCGGTCCATCGATAACTATTGTGTTAAAAAAACATAACATTGAATTTCAAACACATGGTGCCTAAAATCACCATTGGTATCTGCTACTGGGAAGATAAGGCTTATATAGTTCCCATTGTTAAATAGTTCATATCACAGTTTTCTTTATTGCAGAGCTGTTGCATTTGCTAAGTGTTTGGTCTTGAGCAAATAGTCTTTTTGAGATTGATATTTAATTTGATTATGTATAATTCTCTTTCTGAATCTGTTTAAGCAGTTTGTGGTGTTTGGTTCCTTCACCGAGGAGGAAACTAGAAATTTTCAAAAGAATTCAGTTGAAAGTCAAAAGTCCTCTTCTCAAACAACTCGCCTACAGTTTGGCTCTTTGGATTTTAATACTGTACTATCGTCAAGAAATTTGAATTCTGAATCAAAGGGTGCTGATTTTTCTCGAAGGTCAGATAGTTCATCTGCCTCAAGCCCGGTCTCTAAAATAGATGCACCAAAAATCACGAATGCTGCTGAACCTGCCAAAGCTAAAAACGTCGTTGCTTCGCAAGCAAATGGTAGTGCAAGTAAATGCATCCCCAACCTGAAGTTGATTGAAAAGGATGCTGATTTTTCTCAAAAATCAGATAGTTCATCTACCTCAAGCTCAGTTTCTAAGGATGATGCACTGAAAAGGAATGCTGCAAAACCTGCTAAAGCTAAGGATGTCTTTGTTTCTCAAGCAAATGGAAGTGCAAGTAAATACATCCCCAATCTGAAGTCGATTGAAAATGACAAACTTGGTATAAGCTCAAGCTCAATATGCATATCAGATGAAAATAAGACTTCAGATGCAATAAATCGAGATGCTGATATTGATAGCTCAAAAGACGCAACTGAAAGTTCCTCTGAAAGTGAATTCTATCTCAATTCTCCAAATTCTGTTAGTTCAAGCGGGGATTTTTCTAAAAGGAGCGCTCATAACTCTTTAAATGGAGAAAATGTGGCTGTCAAACCTCTACTACCATGTGGTCTGATAAACTCTGGAAATTTATGCTTTCTGAATGCCACATTACAAGCTCTCCTCTCATGTGCCCCTTTTGTTCATCTCTTACAAGATCTCAGGGCTTTTGACGTTCCCAAGGTTCGTCATAATTTGATTTTAAATAGGATAATCTTGTTTCTTATATGGCATGTTAGTATTTCACTAAGAACTGTTTCTTTCCTCTTTTTTCAGACTGTTTATCCCACAGTGCATGCATTTGTCGAGTTCATTGCTAATTTTGATATGCCCAATGATCTGATCTCAAAGATGAATGAACAGTCCGTTATAGAGACAGGATCATCTTTTCTTCCTGCCATGTTTGAATCTGTGCTAAGAAGCTTTACCCCCGACTTACCTTTTAACATGTCCAGTAGACCAAGGTAACACTGTAATGGTTAACTATTGTTCGAAGATTGTTTATAGTCAATATTTTTCTCTCTGATTGTATATGCGTTCCATAATCCATATAACTCCTATTTTCCTTGAAGTAATTGAGGAGTCTTTTTTAGGGTAGTAGCCATCACAATTATGTTTGTGGTTTTATCTTACAACTGTTCTTTCTCACAAGTATCTTCAAAATTGCTAAACTACCTAGTTGATGTGGATTCTTTCAAGTATGTAGATAACCTAATATTTGTCATTTGGTTATGCTAATAACAAATCTATAACACGGTCTCAGCCTGTCTACAAAAAAGTGCCCAATGGTTTACTCTCTAGTTTTATGTTACCTTTTTTCATTGATGATTTTCACATATCATTGATGACAGTGCCTGTTTTTTTTGGAGAGATAGTGCTGCTATGCATTTGTTTCTAGCAAAAGTAATATATTGGGATTAATATTATACCATTGCAGACAGGAAGATGCTCAAGAATTTCTAAGTTTTGTTATGGACCGGTTACATGATGAGTTGCTGAGGATGAATGGTTTTCAGTCAGACTCAAGTGGGGGGCTATCTTCTCTTGTATCCTCCCAAGAAGATGATGGCTGGGAGACAGTTGGTCCGAAGAATAAGTCTGCTGTGACAAGAACTCAGAGCTTTATGCCATCTGAATTGAGTAATATTTTCGGTGGAGAGTTGAAAAGCGTCGTGAAGGCTAGATGTAAGGCATTTTTCTGGTTGTGTTATTGATGAACAGAGGATGATTCTGTGATGATAATACCAGAGTCGGTTGCTTGTAATTTTTTTACTCTGTTTTTCTTTGTAATAGAGAAAGCAACAATTGCTAACCGAAATGGTATAAACTTGTTAAGATGGTCTGGGCATGCCTAGTTTTGAACTTCACTTCTATGAGATGTGAGCATGTCCTCACATGGAAAATAGGAATAGCTGTCCCAGGATTTCATCCCTTATCCCGGATTTTCTTTATTCATGGAATACTCATTCCTCTTCCTTATTCCACAATTATTTACCTCCTTTTAAGTAATAATACTATTTAGTATTTATGCCCCGTTTGCACTATCTGTTCCGTAATAACTCCTACTTATTCTATTTTCCAAGAACAAATGGAGAATCAGAAAAAATCACAATTATCCCACTGTTATGCCACCAAAATAAAATCTCTCAAAAGAAAAGATGAGTATATGTGATAAATCCCCTTATTCAGTATCGTGCCTCCTTATTTCATGCTCATGATTCCAATGTTCCCCAAGTGTAAAGGAAACTATGTAGCATTGAGTTATTTGTAATAGGAGATTGAACTTGATAGATGACAAGTATGTTTGAAGGCAACAAATCCGTTATAACCAGACTTGAGAGTGGATGACGACTTGGTTTTGATTTTGGTTATTGCAAAAGTAAGTGGTAAACCATGAGAATAAGAATGGGTAGCAAACTAGTTATGGCTCTTGCCACTTGTGGTTATTGTCGGCTGAACATTGATTCCATTCTGGTGTTTAATGTTATGGGTAGATAACAATAATCATTTTTGTTTTGTAGTGACATGGGATCTCACTGTTTTTGGTGTTTATTGATGCAGGGAACACATCTTCGGCTACAGTTCAACCGTTCTTTTTGCTTCATCTTGATATCTTTCCTGATGCTGTACATAACATTCAAGATGCTCTCAATTTATTTGCTCTACCTGAAACTCTTGAAGGCTACAAAACATCTGGTGGAAAGGTAAATTTTGTCTTACCACTTTTGCTTTTATATTTTTTTGAAAGAGAGTAACAAATGCTCTCCATTCGGCGGTGTGTATAAATACTAGCTAGTTCATTAAATTTTAGAGTTAAACACATAATAGATCCTCAAATATAGCGTAGGTATTAAAAATGTTTTTAAAAAATAGAATGTATCATATTGGTGCTCCATATTTCCATGCTCATGGGCCTTGAGGACGCCGTTAGTTTTTCCACTTGTTGGATAAAATACTCATTTGGACAAAATACTCATTATTGTAGAAAATCTAAAATACCCTAAACCCTGAGGGCAAATTACAAAAAAAGGCATCAACTATGCCTCGGTTCCCAATTAGACCTCATTTTTCAATTGTAACAAATAAGGGTCTGAACTTTCAACTTAAGGGTTTAATGTCGATATACAAGTAGGGTTGGCTATCGAACCGAGCCAACTCTTGGCTCGAACTCGGGCTCGTTTAAGCCCAGACGAGCTGGCTCGGGCTCGATGAGCTCGAGCCCCTTATCGAGCTGGTTCAGGCTCGATAAGGCTCGAGCCGTGCTCCTTATCGAGCCCGAGCTCCTTATCGAGCCCGAGCTCCTTATCGAGCCCGAGCTCCTTATCGAGCCTGGTCTGGGCTAGAGCCCAAGTCAAACTCGTTAAGGAAAATGGGTACTTTTTGGTGGAAAAGTGCTTTGTACATGTTCAAACACGAGACCTGTTCTATCTAAGACAATGTTCCTTACCAGTAGGCCACTATCCAAGTTATGTACAAAATCTTAACTATAATATATATTGCAACGTTATATTTGCTTATAAAAAAGAAAAAATTACTAATTTTCTAATGCGTGGACGGGGGGCAAATGTGTGGACGGGAATAGGATTTGAGAATTGGGTCATGACTTGTGACTCGTGGGAGGGTCAAAGTTAGTGGAGGGAAAATTGCAAAGGGCTACTTTTATTTTGTTTGTATTATATATAAATATATAAATAATATATGTATATATATTCCTTATCGAGCCCCTTATTGAGTTATCTCTCGGCTCGGGCTCAGTTTAATGTCGATATACAAGTAGGGTTGGCTATCGAACCGAGCCAACTCTTGGCTCGGACTCGGGCTCGTTTAAGCCCAGACGAGCTGGCTCGGGCTCGATGAGCTCGAGCCCCTTATCGAGCTGGTTCAGGCTCGATAAGGCTCGAGCCGTGCTCCTTATCGAGCCCGAGCTCCTTATCGAGCCTGGTCTGGGCTAGAGCCCAAGTCAAACTCGTTAAGGAAAATGGGTACTTTTTGGTGGAAAAGTGCTTTGTACATGTTCAAACACGAGACCTGTTCTATCTAAGACAATGTTCCTTACCAGTAGGCCACTATCCAAGTTATGTACAAAATCTTAACTATAATATATATTGTAACGTTATATTTGCTTATAAAAAAGAAAAAATTACTAATTTTCTAATGCGTGGACGGGGGGCAAATGTGTGGACGGGAATAGGATTTGAGAATTGGGTCATGACTTGTGACTCGTGGGAGGGTCAAAGTTAGTGGAGGCAAAATTGCAAAGGGCTACTTTTATTTTGTTTGTATTATATATAAATATATAAATAATATATGTATATATATTCCTTATCGAGCCCCTTATTGAGTTATCTCTCGGCTCGGGCTCAGCTTGTTAAGGTATCGAGTTCAAAATTCTGGCTCGGGCTCGTCTCAATAGCCTAATGAGCTGGGCTCACGAGCCCTTATCGAGTTGAACTCGAGCCTGACTCATCGAGCTGTGACTCAATAGCCAACCCTAAATACAAGGGCCGCTGAAGTTTATAGAGGCATGTATTTGAGACAAAAACATAAGATCATGCCTCTATTTGTTACAATTAAAAAAAATGAGGCCCCTGATTGGGAATTGAAGCATAATGAAGGCCTTTTTTGTAATTACCCAATGAGTTATTAATGGCACCCCAACCCCTTCCTTTCTCACGGATGCCACCACCAGCATCAAGTCATCAGTCCATTCCTTATCGTCTTCCTTCATCGTACTACCCATTACCCACGTGGAGCCCAATCACTGTCCTTTCCAATGTTGTCACTGCCATTTCTGTTAGTAATATTGTCGTTGTCATCACCACGATCATTGTCATCGTCACCTTAACTATTGTCATTAATGCCTTAGTTATTGTCATTGCCATCATTACCGGCAACGAAGTTGTTAGCTAATATTTTCGGCCACTTTTCCATAGGTTTTAATACTACTCTCCTATTTCCACACTTTTTTGTTATCATCCCTGAAAACCTATGCCTAATACTGAAATGTTGAGCCAACCTTTTAGAGATTCACAAACGTTGAGCCAACCTTTTGGAGCTTCATAATAAATTTATTTGCCTCGAGAGAATCTGGAAAGATATGGAGGGTTTCCAAAATCACTAGAACTAGATGGCACAATCTTCAATTGAAGCAATCAAGCTTCAGAGAGAAGTTTTTAGAAGACTTATCTTGGGATTGTAATGGAAGTGCAAACAAGATGTGGGAGACGGTAGCATCTTGTATCCGAAGGGTAGTCGAGATGCTAGATGAGTCAAAGAGAGGAGCTCTAGACAAAAAGAGGCTTGGTGATGGAGTGTGGGAGCAAAATTAAAAGAGCATGCTTTAAAGCTATGTCTAAAGATAAAATCAATGAAACTGTCACAAACTACAAAATAACGAAGAAGGAAACAAAAAAAGGCCGTAAGTAAATCTTAGTCAAAAGCTTATGAAGTTTTGTACAAAAATCTCGACTTTGAGGAGGATTAGAAGAATATATTCATGTTGGCTAAAGTAAGCGAAAGAAAGACCAAAGACCTTTCTCAAGTGATATGTATTAAGGATGAGGAAAGTCAAGTGATTGTTATTCAGAATGATATAGAGACTAGATGGAAGCAGTACTTCTATAAGCTTATCATTGGGGAAGGAAATAAAGAGATCACTTTGGAAGATCTAGCCAATGGTGAAAGTTACTTGAATTGTGCAAGCTATAAACGCATATAAAGGAAGTAGAGGAGTCTTTGACGTTTGAAGGTTATGAGACATGGGAAAGGTGTAGGATCTGATGACATTTCTATAGAAATTGGAGAGTTTTAGGTGAGTGTGGTTTGACTTGGCTTACATATTTATTTAATGTTATTGGACGAAACAAGAAAATACATGAAGATTGGAGGAGAAGTATCGTGGTGCCTCTTTATAAGAACAAAGAAGACAATCAAAATTGTTCAAATTACAGAGGTATCATGTTGATGAGTTACACTATGAAAATTTGGGAATGCGTGATCAAAAGAAGGTTGGGGCAAGTTTTCAAAGTAAAAGAAAATCAATTCGGATTCATGCCAGGTCGTTCAACTATCGAAGCCATCCACTTGCTGAGGAGAACAATGGAGATTTATAGAGCTAAAAGGAAGAACCTTCATATGATTTTTATTTATTTGGAGAAGGTTTATGATTCTGTCCCACATGAGATATTGTGGAGAGTTTTGGATACGATACACGCGCATATCCTATACATACCTCATTAAGGATATGTATGATAGGACTTCATCTTGTGTAAGGATCCGGTCTAAGAAGACTGATTATTTTGACATCAACATTGGATTGCATCAAGGTTCAACTTTGAGTCCATTCCTTTTTACTTTGATTATGAACGAGTTGACAATTCACATTTAGGATGAGGTGCCTTGATGTATATTTTTTTATTGAAGATCGGGTGAACCCCCATCGTGGGGGTCCCCACATGTTTTATATTATATTATATTATAAAATGTTTACATTACTGCGACGCTCATAAATTGTAGAGCGCAGTACAATGAACGACTACATTTTCTTCATAAAATCTCTGATTGTTGAATATCTTTTCATTACGACCCATCCAGGTGGCCCACAACACTGTGAACGGCTTCGAATAATCATCTGTGGAGCCTCTGCCCACCTGCCTAATAAAGGCCCAAAATTCAGGTAGACTCTCCGTTTCGAGCCATGGAATCCCTAAACGCCTCCACACCTGGGCCAAACCCGGGCACCTTAAGAAAAGGTGGTCAGAATCTTCGTCCATCTCCTCACATCTGTCACAACGGGTATCCGCTTGATCCAACAATCTACCTCTGCACATCTTGTCCAACAAGCGACTCCTTCTCAGACACCACGGAAAAACCTTTACTCTTGGGATTTTTGCTGCCCATATAATTTTGACGTCATCCCTCAGCTCCCATTCCTACTCCTGTTCTCGCCTGATGAACCTCTCGTAGAATCTCTTCACGATGAAATTCCTATCCTGCCATTCAAATGGTCTCTGCCCGTGGATATTAAACTTATCTGGGGTAGCGTCTCCTGCAATGCCAAGTACTCCTCCAAGCGGTACTCTAAAAGATCCGTCGAAAACAACGACGCCCAACTTCTCGTTTCCACTGTCTGCGCTAGGGTAGTCTCATTTGAAGCCGCCAGAGCAAATAAACGATGGAATCTATCTTCAAACTTCCCCTCTCCCGTCCAATCGTCCCTCCAGAATTGAAAGAGACTGTCATCCCCAACCTTTGGACGAACCTTAGTGACAAGCTGCGACAGAACCTTTCGGATGCCAGCCTAAAGGGGGGATGCAAAGAGAACTCTATTCACCGCGAACTAGCTCGACGTCGTGACCCCATAGATCTTCCTTATTAATCTTACCGCAAGAGAAGTTGAAGGCCCCCAAATGTTTATGATCCACTTCGAGAGGAGCACCTTATTCATACTCTCCACATCACGAATTCCCAGCCCTCCGTCTTCGCGGTTCCTTGTCATGTCCTCCCAGTTAACCAATGCATTTCGTGTCTCTGTTGCCTACCATCCGATCAGAAGAACCTCCTTATTAGGGACTTGATTTTCCTTCTAACCCTCGCCGGTAACAGCCTGGTGGAGAAGAAAAAGATAGGTATTGCTGCCTGGTGGAGAAGAAAAAGATAGGTATTGCTGAGAGTACATGCTTCAATAAAACGAGCTTTCCCCCTCTGGACAAGGTAACCGTTTTCCAGCCTACCAATTTACGCTCCATCTGCCTAATGACGTCATCCCAGTCCGCCTTCTTCAGCTTTCCCACTACCAGAGGTAAATCTAAGTAGTGAATCAAAAGGTTCCTCAAGGGGCACTTCGTAACCATAGCCACTCCGTTCCGTTCTATATCGCTCATCCCAAACTTTATCTCTACGGACCTGCTCTTGTTAATCTCCAAACCCGCCATGGTACCAAATATCTCGACCAGCTAAACCGCATTCGAAGATTGTTCCTCTGTACCCCCAAGAAAGAGAACGGTGTCATCTGCATACTGCGGGATAGAGATGGAGATATCATCCCTACGATACCCTTCACACCACCCCGCCTCCACCGCCTCCCTAAACAAAATGCTCGACGTGTCCGCAGTCAGGACAAATAACATCGCGGCCAAAGGGTACCCCTGTCTCACCCCCCTCTGCGTTTGGAAGAACCCCCCTCATTTGCCATTCACCAGAACCGAGTACGAGGAAGTGGTGCCATACCTCTTCATCCAGTCAATCCACAGCTCCGGGAATCCTCTTCTACGCAGAGATACCCAGAGGAACATCCAATCCACCCTATCATATGCTTTCGTATGGTCGATCTTCCAAAGTGCTCCCCTCGTCCCAGACCTCTTCTAATCCATACGAATCTCGGATGCCATAACATGCCCATCAGCCATCTTTCTCGCTGGGATAAATGCTGACTGCCCATCCATCACCACTGAGCCCAAGACGGACTTGAGCCTGTTTGCAAGGAGTTTGGCCACTATAAAATAAATGGTGTTAGATAGAACAATGGGTATGTAATCTTCAACACTCGTAGGGGTGTCCTTCGGCAGCAAGAAGAGTAAGGCACAATTGATCTTCTCAAAACCTCTGTTACCCTCTCTAAATTCATTGAGAACCTCCATGAGTTTCGACTTCAGAAGATACCAAAATTCACGGTAGAAAATCACCCGGAAGCCATCCGAGCCCGGGGCCCCGTCCGCATTTAAACTCCAAACCGCCCGCTTTACCTCCTTTTCAAAGAAAGGAATTATCAAGGTACCCACCTATGCTTCCGAAAGGAACTCCACGTCTCTTCCCAGCCACCCCCAACCGCTCCCCCTTTTCTTCCGAGCAGCTTCGGCGAAGTGATCACTCAACGCTTTCCCTAACGCAACCTCCCCCATCACCTGAACACCTCCCACCTCCATCTCTTGCAAGAAGTTTCTTCGTCTTTGCCCAGAGGCCATGGTGTGAAAGAACCTCGTGTTGGTGTCGCCTTCCCTTAGCCACCGTTGTCTAGATTTTTTTACCCCACTCCACCTCTTCCTTTTTATCTTTGAGAAGCAGCTCCTCCATACAACTATGCCTCACCGCCATCTCCTCCTGAGTGAGTCCCCTATCGTCGTCCACTGAATCCAATCTGGTGATCTCAGCTTGTATCTCCACTCTATTAGCTCTTCTCCTCGCCATGACATCCCTACCAAAGGAAGAGAAGAAAGCTCTCAAATTTCGCAGCTTCGTAGCAAATCTAGCCACCACGGTGCCTTTCGCAGACTTCCTACATTGTTCTGCAACCATTTCTCTGAACCCTTCTTCAAGCAGCCAACTTTTCTCAAATATGAAAAAGAACCTGCCCCTCCCGCTCTCTCTAGAAAACCATAGGATCGGGGTGTGATCCAACTGAGCTCGTTGGAAGGGCCCAAGCTCACAAGAGGGGGAACATATCCACGACCAGCTGCGACAGGAGGAACCTCTCCAGCCTCTTTTTGGCCCTCGCATTGCGCCTAGTGAAATTGCAGCCAACAACATCAAAGATAGACAATCCCAAGTTGTGCGCCACCCAACGAAAAACCTCGGAGCCCGAGTCTCTGCCCCCCAACCCTTGGGGTCGATCCTCTGCCAACAGTGTTACATTAAGATCCCCTCCAATAATCCACGCCCCGCCTGCGTTCTCGATACCTAACTGCTCGAGTTCCCCCGCCAAATGCTCTCCGCCTCCGCCAGTCGGCCCATAAACATTCGTGATCCGGATACTTTCCCCGTTCTCGCGCCTCCTAAGCGACACCGATAAACAGTGTTGCAATCTGGATTCTCCCAAGAGGTTAAAATAGTCATTCTTCCAACCAATTAACAGACCACCGGCGGCTCCCCTGGCAACCAAATGCACCGGAGTAAATCGGTTGCCCCCATTCAAATCTGTCAAGGTGATGCAGCGTGGAACCAAAATATAGGGCCGCATATTTATTTAATTTTAGCCGTTAATTTTATTTACGTTTATTTGAGTTGCCGCAATTTTAATTAAATAAATGAGACCGCCTGTGATCTCAATCAATTAGTTAGAGATTTGAATTCCGAAATTAGTCGGTTAATTGGTTAGAGTCAAATTAGGATAATTGGTTAGAATTTGAATTAGTTGCTATTATTGTAACCTCATTCCTCATATATAAAGGAATGAAGGCCTATTGTTTTAGACAGTTCAATAATTTATAAAATTTGATATTTATTCTCTATCTCTCCTCTCCCTTCTCCGTCTCTCTCCCCTCGCGTGATCTCCACGCCTTCTCCACTTCATCCCCTCGTGTTCCCGACGAGTTTCTCTTCTCAACCCCTCCAATTTATTCTTCCACCAAAATCCACAAAAAATTATTTTTCATCGCCGTGTGGATTCTCTATTTGCATCATTCTGCATCAATTGGTATCAGAGCATGGCCTACAGATCGTCCTCACGATCTGACGATCCGTCCAGACATTCGCGTCGACATGCGACGAAACACCATCGTTCATCGGAACGAACACGACGACCTAACGACACTTACAACAAGGAGATGGACGCACTGCGTGATTTCCAATCAAAGTTTCGAGATTGGATGGCTGGCTTCAAGGTCCTATGCGCCGCCGAATTAAAATCTTTGATCGTGGAAGCCGTTGTCCAGACCCACGATGAAGAAAATCACGAAAATATCGCCGTCAACGCCGATCTGCTCGTTGTCCATGCCATTTCGGAAGAAAAAAAGTCGATCCGATTGCTGTCCAGGTAATTTCAGACTTGAAAACACCACCGGAATCGACCTACGAACCTCCCGCAACCCTCTCGCGGACTTCCTCCACCACCCTTGCACTCTTGGACCCATCCCCGGTCGTCGCAACACCCCTTCCAGCCCCAGAATCAACCCCTGCACTTCCAGAAAAAGCCCCAACCCATGCGCTTGTGACCTCAGCCACAACCCCACCATCATCGCTAACTTCCCCTACCCCCCATACTCCCTCGTTGCCGCCCCCTTTCACCGTTGCACCCGCACCACCAGACCTCCCCTCCCCTCTCTCTCCCCGTAGCCCTAGCCCCTTCTCTTCCTCCCTGAATCCAGCCCTAACCCATCTACCTTCCCACATCACCTCTTTCCATTTCTCTCCCCAACCGAATCCTCACCTCTGCCACCGACTTCCCTCCCGCATCACCTTCCCCTCCGTGTCCCAACTCCATCGCGCCGCCCAACACCTCCCGTGGCCCCCTGCCAACACCACCCCACGCCTTCGCCGTCGCCATCTTCTCCCAACCCAGTTTCGCCGCGTGTCAACCACGCAATCCCCAACATGGTCAACCCGGTCAGCCACTCGCGCATCGATCACAAGCAGCCACCGCCTTACCGCAGCAGCGCCCCACTGTCATGGTCCTCCACCTGTACGTCGCCGCCGCCCTTTGATAGAATACCTAGCGGTTCCCTCAACCGAATCCATTGGAATAAGAGATATGATTTGGGAAAATTATAAAAAGAATCCTCTTCCCAAAATTATTTATCAAAAGGACCAATTGAAGGATAGATTATGCTATGGATTTAATTTAAGTGAAGGGGTACAAAATTTGCACTTCAACCCCCTGGAGCAGAAATATTTTAACAGAAGTGCTGAAAAGAGGAAATCTGGAAAACCACCTTATCCAAATAGGATTAGGATCATGGGCTTCACTTATTTAAAGGCTCCATGGCTTAATTCCCTGGACACATCTCCTTATCTACTCTCCTTGTGCTAATGTTTTACTATGGGCTCTCCGAAGGTCGAGTTGATCGTTATGAAGATGCCCCATCAGTTCTTCGAGCACCACCTTAACGGGACGAAATCTGGATGGACGCCCGCCTATACGCCACACCTGCTCTTCCATCACGAAATCCACGTCGACAACGCCCGCGCCGCGCATGTGTGGATCCCACCATTCGCTCCACACCAATTCTTCCATGGGATGATTGAGACCGCGGTGTCAAAAGTATCACCCTCCAAGCCTGCATATCCAACAATTCGTCAGGAGACGAATTTTTAAAAGCGGAGGAGAGTTGATGCAGCGTGGAACCAAAATATAGGGCCACATATTTATTTAATTTTAGCCGTTAATTTTATTTACGTTTATTTGAGTTGTCGCAATTTTAATTAAATAAACGAGATCGCCTGTGATCTCAATCAATTAGTTAGAGATTTGAATTCCGAAATTAGTCGGTTAATTGGTTAGAGTCAAATTAGGATAATTAATTAGAATTTGAATTAGTTGCTATTATTGTAACCTCATTCCTCCTATATAAAGGGATGAAGGCCTAGTTCAGTAATTTATAAAATTTGAGATTTATTCTCTATCTCTCCTCTCCCTTCTCCGTTTCTCTCCCCTCGCGTGATCTCCACGCCTTCTCCACTCCATCCCCTCGTGTTCCCGACGAGTTTCTCTTCTCAATCCCTCCAATTTTTTCCACCAAAATTCCACCATTCAAAAATATTTTTCCAACGTTGCCAAAATTCCGATTTGCATCAACAGGCCAACATTCAGATCCATAGACCATAGCAGGTCTCACAGCTGCTTTGTAAAACTTTCTTTTGATTTTCAAAGGAATTTTTTTATCACAGACAACAATAGAGGCTCCTCTACACTTTGGCCAACATGTGTTTATTCTATTAGTAACATCTCCATCATTTTTCCCATCGTGTTGCAAAATAGATCCCAAGTATTTAAAAGAATCTCTCTCTGAATGTTACCATCGTCAATTCTCACATTGATTCCTTCACCATTGCTTCCATCAACAGTACACTCCATATATTCAGTGTTAGCCCTATATGAAATCCTTTAGTCTCCAACACTATCTTCAGACATCAAGCTTCTCATTTACTCCATCTCTAATCTCATCAATCAACACAATATCATATGCAAATAACATACATCAAGGCATGCGTTAGAAAATACGAAAAAATATGCGGGGGCGAGGGAGGAGGCGTGAGGTACTCCAGTGAGCAGTCCGAGCAGGTGAGGGCATCTGGAAGCAGCAAGTAGGGATCCAGGTGGGAGAGAAGGTTCCGTCAGGGGGTCCGAGGGCAGTAGGAGCCATGAAGGAGGCGCGGAGGTCGTGGCGGGGGGCTGGGAGGTGGTCGAGAGGAGGAAGGTCAGGTGGCGCAAGGCTGGGGGAGCTAAGGAGTTCTCTTCGCGTGCTTTCCCCAATCCTTTCGGGAAGGGGTGCTTCCAGTGCAGGTCCATCAAGGTTTGAAAAAACGAAAAGCGGAACGAGATGTTTTCCCTGGAAGCGAGGCAAGGCGTATCCTCAAGGCGTTTGAGGCGTAAGCCTCAGTTTGTATAGAAAAATAATTATAAAATATATAATAAATATATTTTTTGGTGAAATAATATAATCTGACAAACATATAGTATATAACAATTTAAGATAAGATGATATTATGAAGATAAGAACACGAAACAGGAAATCAAAAGGAAACTATATGATGATATGTTAATGTCATAAACCTTTCTACTAAATTTCTACCCAATCAAAAGGAAATCATTGGCTATAACTATCACTATTTTTTTATTAAAAAGGGATTAACTATGATATGAATCATACGATTTGAATCCTGATTGCATGTTCTACTGAACCAGATGAAGAACAGTATGATGTTCCCCGTGAGCCACCATACCCACCAGTACGGGGGTCTCGCTGCCCGGTCAGCGAGCCTGGGGGGCTAGGGGGGCCCAGGTTGGCCCCCCTTGCGGGGGTTGCAGGGGACAGCGCTCCCGTCCAAATTTTTTTTCTTATATGGGTATTCGAATTCGTATACACTTTCTTATATATTTAAGGGTGTAATAGTAAGATTTATTGAAATAATTGGACATGTTAATGTTAAATATGAATATGAAAGAGGTCAAATTTAAGCATATGAATATGAAAGAGGTCAAATTTAAGCATTCATCTTGCACAAATGTATACTCAACAATAAAACCTTTATAAACATATGAAAATACGAATATGATCATTTTTTCTTTTAAAAAATACTTGACAAAGCCCCTAACATCTCACATTGCGCCTCGCCCTGCCTCAACGCCTCGCCTCGCCCGCCTCAGGCATCCGAGGTGCACGCCTCTGCCAAGGGGTCTGAGGCGGTCGCCTCAGGGCAATTTCTCAACGCCTCGTTTTGCCTCGAGCGCCTTTACGTCTCGAGGCACGTTTTTTAAACCATGAGCTCCATGGCTCATTGGGATAGGTAGTGCCGGGAGCCGATATGGTGCTTCAGGTGTCGCCGTCACGCTCACAGGTCTCGCAACTGTCCTCTGATCCGGGGGCATGTGTCTGGATCGTCCGGTTCCCTAGTGGGAGAAGGAGGAGGCCCGGGAGAAGCCTTATTTCGTGGATCATCAGATGTCGGTCTGGTCTCTGCGACGCGTTTTAAGGGGGATATCGTGCAGCTGACGCCTTGGCGGGTCGTGGCTAGGGGACTTGCTGAGAGTGAATCCAGGGAGTTGCTGTGATCAAAGGAGGGGTTGTCGTTGCTGAGATGGCGAAGTCTGAGGTTCTCGGACGGTGTGAGGCAGCCAAAGTCAATGGTCCACATTCGCCTCTCGGGGGTCCCGAACGGAGTGCGCAAGCTAGAGGATTTTCGAGAGTTACTGCATGGAGTGGCAGAGGTGCTGGAGGTTGTGACCTCTGAATGTCTTCCCGGAGAACCGCTGGACCCGGTGGGTAGGGTGAGGGAGCTCTCAGGGGAGATGTTGAACTGGAGGAGGCTCTGCGTTAGAGGGAGGAAAGTCCTTGTTCACCAGGCCGACGCGGGTCGGGGTGATGGTGTCGAGCAGAGGGGAGGGATCCATGAGTCGGAAGCAGAGGGGTGCCCTGGGCTGGTTGGTGATCGACGGACTTCAGAGGGGAGGGCCCTCAGGGGGCTGGGGTCGGTGGCGGAGGAGGCTCCTACGGTAGAAGCTAGAGGGTCGGGGGTGGCGAGGTCGGCTCCTGGAATCGCATGTGCGGATTGGGGAGAAGAAGCGTTGGAAATTGGTGAAGCACAGGAAGAGGAATCGTCCACGTGGTTCTCGCGGTGTATCCGCTTTGGGAGTTTCAAGGTAGAGGAGCTTCTTCGGGTCCCAGGTTTGTTGAGGTGTGGGGCCGCTTGCTGGGAGCGCTCCGGGTTATCCGATTCGTCGGGTCCATTCGGACCTACCGCTCCAACAATGTTTCGAAGTGAGAAGTTGTCAGGTCTGCTCGAATGGGGAGAAGAGGTGGCCAGGGCTGTGTCGCAGATCTCACCTTGTGCTGAGCAGGTCCATAAACAGAAAGGTACGCTAACCGAACCCGTCTGGGTGGAGGAGCTGGGTTCGCGAAGGCGACCGTCGGGGGAGGGAGCCGAGTGGGGCTCACAGGATCCAAACTCCAACGTTGATCGGGCTCAGCATTCCTGGGAGGAGGGAAGGGAAGCAACTATGACTGCTCAGGATATCGCCCAGAGGGGGGGGGGGGATGGGTTCCAATGCAATCCGGGAAACCACTCCGAAGAGGCTCCCCCGTCAGACGAGGGCAGGCGGTCGTCAAGGGATGAGGAGTCGGTCTCGACGACGCCCCACCAGGGAGTCGGTTGTGAAGGGGATCGGTTGCAGCAGGTCACCCTGGTTGCGCCACAAAGTGACAACGCGGGGGTTGCGGAAGGAGAACATGTATTGACTGCTGACTTCGATGATGCGATGCGCTCAACAACACCTCAAACGACCTCTGCGATGGTTGAGGTAGAGGAGGTGGGTCCACCCAGATTAGGGGCTCATTATACGAGACGAGCAAACTGCAGGCGTGAGAGGAGATTGGAGCTGGTGGGGAGCGTAGTGGGGGAGGTGGAAGTCGGTCCCAAGCATAGTAGGTCTTCGAATAAGAGAGCGTTTCTGGCTACCTCAAACCGGTTCTGTGTCCTTGATTGGGTGGTGGCGGAACGTCTGGGACTGGTTCCACTGAAGAAGACAACAAATAATTTATGCCGATAAAGATACTATCTTGGAATGTCAAAGGGTTGGGTAGGCCAGAGAAGCGGATGAACGTGAAGAACCTCATTGTGGATGCTGGGGCGGATATCTTCCTTCTCTAGGAAACCAAGCTTGTCGACGGAAGGGACTTTACCTTGTGATGTAAATCGGAATTTTGGCGACGTTGGAAAAATATTTTTGAACGGTGGAATTTTGGTGGAAAAGAAATTGGAGGGGTTGAGAAGAGAAACTCGTCGGGAACACGAGGGGATGGAGTGGAGAAGGCGTGGAGATCACGCGAGGGGAGAGAGACGGAGAAGGGAGAGGAGAGATAGAGAATAAATCTCAAATTTTATAAATTACTGAACTGTCTAAAACAATAGGCCTTCATCTCTTTATATAGGAGGATTGAGGTTACAATAATAGCAACTAATTCAAATTCTAACTAATTATCCTAATTTGACTCTAACCAATTAACCGACTAATTTCGGAATTCAAATATCTAACTAATAGATTGAGATCACATGCGATCTCGTTTATTTAATTAAAATTATGATAACTCAAATAAACGTAAATAAAATTAACGGCTAAAATTAAATAAATATGCGGCCCTATATTTTGGTTCCACGCTGCATCACTTGTGAACCATAGACATGTGCAGAGAATGACAACAACAGAAATGAAAATGCTAAGGTGGATGCGTGGACACACATGTAAAGATCGGATTCGGAATGATGCAATCATAAGGAAAATAGATGTAGTTCTGATCGAAGATAAGATGCGAGAAAATCGCTTAAGGTAGTTTGGCCATTTGCAAAGGAGGTCAGCTAATGCACCAGTGAGGAGATCCGAGTTTTGGGATGTTGAGCCGACTAAGAGAGGACGGTGAAGGCCCGATAAGTGTTGGAAAGAGACTATATGAAGGGACCTTATCTTTTGGATCTAAGCCCGAGAATGATCCAAGATAGATCTGAATGGAGGCAATGGATCCATGTAGCCGACCCTACTTCATGTGGGAAAAAAACTTTGTTGTTGTTGAGAGAAACTGTACCCTTGAGAATATTGGTACCCGCCACAATAGTTGCCTTAACCCTCCTTGGACATTATAGAAACTTTTGGAGCGTCACCTGCTGCTCCACCCTTGGAATCTTTCTTCGATCTCCCAGCAGTTGCTCATGCCACATATCCTCTTACCCCCATTTTAAAACTTGCAGCCTTCCTGAAGTTGCCAAGACAGCATACCAATCTCGTGCCGGTGACTGCCATTTTTCAGCTCGGGTTGTAGCAAGATTGCAAGTTGACTGGGCGTTGTTGAAATAGGGAACAGAAACGGGTTCTCGGCAGCGGGGAAGAGACAAGAACAGAGGAAGAATGGTGGCGGTGGTGGGAGTCGGAGGACGGTAAATGTGGTGGGGAGACGAGTTAAGAATTGAAAAGAGGACAAGGTGCCTTTGCTCCGAACGTCGGGATGCTTTCTCTCCCATCTTCTTCGAAACGGAGATGGTACTATCCCATCTCCGAAAATTGGGATTTATGATTACAAGATTTAGGTATAAATGTTGGGATCGAAGGGTAGATATGGAATAAAACTCGTTGAATGATGTGTTAACGGATGGGTAACGGAAGAGACTCTAATGATATATTATGCATAAATTGGTTACTAATTGATATGCATGCCCCATATGTCAAATTGATATCCTGCTCCCCTCTATAAATTAATTTCTGAATATGCAGTTGACAATAAAGATTGTATTCATTAAAAAAATGTCAATTTGTTGGCGTAAAGGATTTGCCTAAAAAATACACGGTATAAGATTGATTTTTTGGAATGAACATATCTACTTCAGAAATTGGTTGCTTGTAATTAAAGCTGCATAAGAATTCGTGTGAAGATGTGTATGCAACACATACAACACACAACACACACCATACACATCTATTATGTGTGCGTATGCACATACGCATATTTTTATCCGTTAATCACACACTTGTACATTGTACATACATTATATTTATGAGAAAAAAGAAAATGTGCCCATGAGCACACACAACTGCGTGTTCCCATCTATAAAAGTGAATATTTTTTAATAAAAATATAAATCAAATTCATTGATTTTGAATTATACTCTAAAATGAAGACCGTATTAAAATTTCAGGTCATTTGGAGTACATTTGGAGTATTGTAACCCCATCATCAAACGGCTTTGGATTTATTTCATCACAACCGTTGATTGATAATTATTGCTGGATTGTGCTCACATTAAGACTTGAGTATTTAAAACTTAGTGGGCACACCATTATGTGTGCCTATGGGCACATACTCATTACCCTATATATATGTATGTGTGTGTATGAATCTTTAGTGTATACAAATCCAATTCAAAACAAAATCGTATATAAAAAGTGTATATTATATATGTTTACATAATAATAAGGAATATATAAATAAATCCTGTAAATATATGTGAAATCAAAACTGTATATTTATGAATAAATATTGAAAATCTGAAACGTTAAAAAAAATCAAAAGTTTAGATGGAAATATATAATATCTAAGTTCATATTTTTAATTCTAAATTAGGAGAAAAAATGGACCTGGTGGGAAATATATATTAAATATAGTGTCAATTCTCTGTTTCTGGGCACAAGGCTGGGGGAATCAGAATGAACTCTGCAGCAGCATACAGAACAAAACAAAGTTCTGCCTAAATCGGAGAAAATCGTTTCCATTTGGGGCTGTCTTTTGGAGTGCTTTGCTCGTATATGCAATTCTTATGTGCAATGCATAAGTGGGCAATTTTCAGTTGGATTTCACTGAACTTGTTCCTGAAGCTGTAGTGCTGTTGCTAGGGGTGTCTATCGAGTTAAAGGAGTTGAGTCAGCCTCGTCTTGGACTCAAACTCGATAATCAAACTTGGACTCGAGCTCGGATTCGATAAGCTCCGAGCCCATGAATGATGACTCAAACTTGAACTTGTTGAGTTCGAGTTGGCTCACAAACCTCTTAACGAGCTTTTTGTAGTAGGTTGATTTTTTATTCCTTATTTGTGAACTTTCTTTCACGAAGTACTTAAGCTCGTTAGTAATATCGTTATTAATATTATTGTTCGAGTTTTTTTTATGAAAGTTTATATATATATATATATATATAGGATTTAATGGGGCTGCTCCGCCCCTCTATTTCGGCGTTTTTTTTTAAAATCACAATGTATATTCATCCCTATATCCCTTCTATATGTCATTCGAATTTCGTCAGAAACAGAGACTCCTACGGCCTCCATCCAGACATTTTTTAACGGTAACAAGATTTTTTAAATCGACACCATCTCGATGGAGGCCGTAGGAGATGAAATTCGAATGGCATATAGGAGGAATATAGGGATGAATATACATGGCAATATTTTTTGAAAAAAATAAAAAAATGCTGAAAATGACGCGGGGCAGCCCCATTAATCTCATATATATATGTATGTATTTATTCAAGTAGATAGCGGAATGACGTATGATTTTTGTTACTTTTTTAATCAATATATGGAATTGAAAAGTGGAGAGTAGTTAGAAATTAAGAAAGATGATGAATAACATCACACGGCTCCAAATAATTTGTCGGCACTGAACCATTTCCTCTTTATATTCATACGTCATGTATGTCCATATGGAATGAAAAATATATAAAAACTAATGAAATCTAATCGAGTTACCAAGTTGAGCATATGCCTCAACTCTAACTCGACTCGATATCCCCAACAAGTCATTTATGTAATTTGGACTCGTACTCAATAGATTTTCGAGTCTAGCCCACAAGCTCTTATTGAGTTCAGTCCGAGAACTCTTCGAGCCTTAGCTTTCCTGACATCTCTAGCTGTTGCTACATTACCCAGTGACTTTCTGTGTTCACTCCTTTTGAACTTGAGAGTGATTTACCTTTATATGTATAATTTGTTCTCTTTCCTTTTACTGAAATATTGCCATGCATTGGTGGTATGGATGTTAACTTTGTGCAGGCTGGTGTTGTCAGTGCGAGCAAGGAAGTAAAGATTCAGAAGCTTTCGAAGATTTTGATCTTGCACTTGATGAGATTTAGCTACGGGAACAGAGGGAGTGCCAAACTGCATAAACCCGTCCATTTTCCTCTTGAATTTGTTCTTAGACGCAATCTCCTCGCTTCTCGAACCTCTGAGGTGAGTTCTATGCACATTGCCCCTTCGTTTTTCATTGAATGCAGGTTGATCTTTGCTATATTTCTGTAAGTATTGACAACTTCAATTTTTCGATGGTGGTGCATGGTAGAAAGCCTATCTTAATCCGGATAATCCCTTTTTAGCAAGCACTATTTATGCCCTATTTTTCATTCCAACCCTAGGTCTTAAATTTATAAAAAATATGTTTCTTAAGAGTATCCAATTAAATAATCTGGTGGTAGTGCAGTATGCCTACTACCCAAAAGATCATGGTTCAATTTCCCTCTTGTGGGGTTGTGTTAGGTAGTCAACAGCTAGCGTAAAAAATAGTTGAATCTTTCAACATGTATTTGAGCAAGAATCCATCTAACTGACCCTACTTATAATGGGAGAAGGCTTCACCATTTTTTATATCTCTTAAGAGATGTTTGACTTTTCTTGAGACCCCGCTACGAACATGTGGGTTATCTATTATGTCTCTCGAGAATCTTTTTATAATTTTAAAGTTCAGCTACTCATCCAGGGCCCGAGATAGAGCCATAGTAGGAGTGCAGATCCTCTGTTTGGGGTAATGATATTTTTTTAATTCTCCTAGTTCATCATTTATCGGGGCCTTCCTGATTGACTGAATCTATGGGGGTAAAGTGGTAAGGCGCCCGTTTTTGATACCAGCATGCAAAGATTGGAATCCTGTTATTCCGTCTTCTTCCGATCGAAACCATTGAATGGTAAGCTGTCTACTACTAACGGGACTTTTTTAAAAATAATTACTAAAAAATTCTTAATTAATTAAATAATCATCAAGTCATAATATTTAAAAATATAGCCATCAATCGGCACCTGAGGTGCCGATTTGGGGAGTAATGTCCAAATCGGCACCTGAGGTGCCGATTTGGAAACATGAGGGATGGACTCACAAATTGCCCAATGAGTTTGCCCAAATCGGCATCTCAAGTGCCGATTTGGGCATCTCATTGGGAAATTTGCAATTTCATCATTTGGGCTATTTATATTCCCATCCCCTCGTTTGTTATTAATAGTTTTTTTCAACTAACATCTTTTGTTATCAAAAGTAGAGCATTACCCCACAAGGATATAATTACATTCGAATGGTAAATGCGTATCTTTTCTGTTATTTAAATAATTCTTTTCAAAATTTTAATTTTTTAGTTGTAATTCTTTTCCTTCGTTATATTATATATTAAATCCTTTATTCTAATTAATTATATTTATATGTAATAATTGTCACTTATTCAATTTAATTCTAGAGTGGTCACATCAACGCTAACTAACTATGAAAAAGGATTAGATACATATCAGATATGTCAATTTTCGTATCCATATTCACACCGTTTATATCGAATAGGAATAACAATCTGCGTACGGATATGAGTCAGGATGAAGATTTAAGGAAACATATAATTGGATACGAATTCATATAGAATATTCATTGAATTAAATATGAATCGAATAAAAAGTGAATAACAATATTGATCGACTAAAGATCGGATACGAGTATGATCAAATAAAAATCAATGTCATTTAGGAATCATATAATTGGAATATGAAGTCTTGATCCCGAAAAACTAAGGTAGATGTATGTTGAAAACTTCACCTACATTGGTTTCCCGGGCTGAAGACTTTGTAATGGTACATATATTGTATCATTATTCTCTAAATATTATGTGATCAATATTATATTATAAGGGATTTAATTATATATTATATTATAAGTATACATATAATTAATTAGAATAAATGATTTACTATATAATATAACAAAGAAAAAGAATTATAACAAAAAAATTAAAATTTTGAAAAGAATTATTTAAATAACAGAAAAGATATGCATTTACCATTCGAATGTAATTATATCCTTGTGGGGTAATGCTCTACTTTTGATAACAAAAGAGGTTAGTAGAAAAAAACTACTAATAACAAACGAGGGGATGGGAATATAAATAGCCCAAATAATGGAAATGCAAATTTCCCATGAGGATGCCCAAATCGGCACTTGAGGTGTCGATTTGGGCAAACTCATTGGGCAATTTGCAAGTCCATCCCTCGTGTTTCCAAATCGACACCTCAGGTGCCGATTTGGACATTACTTCCCAAATCGGCACCTCAGGTGCCGATTGATGGCTATATTTTTAAATATTATGACTTGATGATTATTTAATTAATTAAGAATTTTTTAGTAATTATTTTTAAAAAAGTCCCACTACTAACCATACTTGAAGTGGCTGTCCTTGCCCTTCTATCTTCACGATTAGACATGTGGATGACACTTGTTTTGGGAATTTCCAACGATGTTTGGGGGATCAGTCAACAGAAAATGCATATTTGGTTATGACTAGATGATTAAAAGGCATTGTTCCTATTGGAAAACAGGGTTTTCATACCATCATAAATCTGATACAACTTAGAAACAGAACCTTAAAACCTTCAATCATAAGGTTTTGTCGAAAATTTATCATTATCTATCCGAAGACGATAATTGATTTTAAGCATTTTCGTTTATCTGAGTTGTAATGCCGGTATATTTGCTTCTGCACCTTTTTCCAGAGCCGGAGATATGAGCTTGTGGCAACCATTACTCACCATGGAAGAGATCCATCAAAGGGGCATTACACGGCTGATGCGAGGTATTCAAATGGCATATGGCTCCGTTACAATGATGCATCTGTCACAGCCGTGCCTGCCTGCAAGGTCCTTCACGATCAGGCCTACGTGCTCTTCTACAGGCAAGTTTAGATGTTGCATCAGGAAATGGTCTCTGGTAACTCGGGTGGTGGATGCTATTTATCGAATTTGGACGGGTTTTGCAAGTGGCACGGTTCGTCCATGTTTTGGATAGATAGTTTGACTCAGCACAAGAGGCTGTGTCACCAAGTGAAGATAGTTTGTGGAAGCATGCTGTTTTAACTGTCTAATTCTGTCGAAATTGGTTGTTTTGAGAGGTGTTGTAAATTAAAGTCGTTCCTTTGGGTCTTTACTGTGATTTTCCTACCAGTTAGTCTTCATTTTTTGTTTTGGATTCGGTTAGTTGTGTGGAGGAAAGATTAAGGTGATGAGTATATGTGCATCAAATGATGATATCAAACATATCGCTGACCAACAACTTTTGGCTAGAAAAATTCCACATGCCCTTGAGTGCAAATCCACATTTATACTCTCGGGTTTCTTCCTTACAGATTCAGCCACCTTCGATTCCCGTCCCATTTCTCCTTCCTAAACAAAATCCCAGCCCGTGATTAGGGTTTTTACAAAAAGGTTCTCGGAGAGAAGGTTTTTCTAATATAATTATTAATTTAATCTTAATTAATTTAATAGACATGAAAATTTACTATTTAAAATTTTGGATAGAAGAAAGCTCAAAATAGCATCTGAAGTGTCAATTTGGTAGGGGATAATGACACCAATGTCCAAACATTTTGCATTTGTATCTTTTTCAAACAAATAATTACATAAACAATCCTCTCGTACACTATCAAAGAGACACATTATATCATAATATTTCTTAATTTCTTAATGCATTGATTTTTCTTAATGGAAATTTAATTAACTGATTATTGTATGCGCATATGATTTTTGCATATATGGGCATATAAATTTTATTTTGGTAGATACGGATACAAAAAGAATATAGATTTCAATTGTTTTTGCAGGTATAAATATAAATGCATATATCATATTTATTTGGAATTTTTTAAATAAATATTAAAATAATTGTAATTAAACGAATAATCGTGATGATTAGTTATTTAAAAAAACCATCTTTCGACACTTTTCTGAGATGTTTCCTGAGCAGGCATAATCAGTCCAGGATATGTCTACAAATCTACCATACTAGGACAGAGCAATGGAAATCCTCATTCGCAATCCCATTTGCGAGTCTGAATCAAGGAATCATTTCACCTATTCATTAGTATGCAGCCCAAAATCCTTAGCGCGAGAAGAATCAAGAAACCACACCGAGTCAGTACTCTCCCATGTGAGGATTTTGTTATTGACCACCAGGAAAAGACAACATTTATCATCTATCCTTCGGGGCGGCTTTGGAGTACCAAATTTCTTTCCATCAGTCCACCGCAGGGGCGTTAGCCCCATCAAGGTCGAAGGAGGAGGAGCAATATGAATAAACCACAGGATAACATGTCCTATAGTAGGGAGGAAGGAGATTTCCCAACGTCAGGATGATGGTAGCTCTTGACTTCAGCGTAGCCTTCCTTCCACATAGCAAATGCACAACGAGATGGATGCCTCCTAGAAAGACTCCGATCTCAAATTTTTTGGAACGGAGATAATCTACCCAAAGAGAGTTTTCTACCGTGAGAAATCTCCAAAGTCAAACGATTCCAGATACATTAGGTAAGTTCGCTAGTGATCTGATGCAAAGACCACCTTCTTTAGGGAGGCAAATCAATCAATGTGTTGTTCCTGGACAGCTCAACGTGTTGCCCGAGCAAATATTCTCCCATACAACATCCCTAGTTGATAGATATCATGTCCCAAAACATCCTCCTATAGACGGATCACATGAGTGTGCATTCATTCCTCGAGTTCCTCACTCCGCCATGGAAGTCTTTTCTCACTCGGTCGATACGCTTTCATGAGAAGGTATTTTTTTGTTATGTTTGACATTAACCTTCATATGTCAGTAAACAACATCGATGATGAAACTAAACAACATCGATGATGAAACTATCATTACCTGGCTAAGAATTCAATCGATTAAATTATATTTTTAAAACAAAAATTAATAACTTCACTACTATCGAATAAGATTTACCTTGAACATGTTATATCCATATTATTAGATTATAAAATTTGATAAAAAAAAGTCTAAAGGATTTTTACACTCATAACCATGCATAGTTTTGTTATTGCATATATAATCCTCTATAATTCATAATTACATGTAGAACCCTAAATAATGCGTAATTCTTACATAATAAAATGTTGTATTAATCTCATTTATTTTGTACGTCCTTGAAGGTTTCTGTTGAAGAAAATGACAAATGTACCCCTAAACTCAATCTTGAAGGAGATCAAATGGTGGAGCTTGACGGGTCTCTTCTTGGATTTCCAAAGCATATATTTATTTTATGGGTTAAATTCATCTACCATATGAAATATTTCTGTGAAGAAATTGAAAAGAAAAGTCGTATTATATTTTATTAGAAAGGGATTTTATATCAAATTATCACTCATTAAGTTCATTTTCCGAATTTAGACAGTACTCTTCAAAATTTATCTAATACCTCTACTTTGAATATTTATCGTCAAACAACATAAAACTTGAAATTTCACATTCATCTATATTATTCTTATGGGGTTGATGGGGCTGCCCCCAACATGGCTGCCCCGCCCATTTTGGGGCAAATTTTTTTTATTTTTTTGAAAAATATCATCTTGTATATTCATCTCTATACCCCTCATATATGCCATTCGAATTTCGTCAGAAACAGAGACTCCTACGGCCTATTCCCAGGGAGCTCCCCCAGGGGCAGCCCCATTTTCCCCTATTCTTATATCTGAATAGTTAACGGTAATGGACGTAGTTTTTAACAAATTCCCTGAGTGGAAATTGGGCATCACATTCATCTGACAAAATCTCCATTAACGATAATGGATGCAGTTTTTAACAAATTCTTTCAGAAATCGGACATAACTTCAAAATATTCAGTAAATTAGAACACTAAAGATCTGTTTGGTTACTAGGGTGAGATGGGTTAGATAACTTCCTGTGAATAATATCCTGTGAATAATAGTTGTTTGGATAGTTGTGAGAGTTCGAATAAAGAATGTGATGTTATGTCACGTTGATTGTGATGAAATCTAAATCGAAGAACACAAAAAAATAAACCAAGTTACCTCAAGATAACCCGGTAAAGCCTTAAGTAAACAATAGACAAGAATATAAAATTTCACTAAATTTGAGCACGAAGTAAACAAAAGACAAGAATATAAAAATCACAAAATTTTTTGTACGCTAACAAGGAATTGACAGTGCGGGAGAAAGTCCTGAGAGATCGGCACAAATAAAAATGGGACTTTCACTTCCAAGGGTCACTATGCATACAACCTTGGCAACAAACTATGGCATACACTCTCTGTCCGTTTGATTATCGAGATGGGAAGGATTGAGGTAACAGGAGATGTTTAGATGGTTATAAGGATAGGAGATAGTTGAAATAAAGAATGTGATGTCATGTCACATTGATTTGTAATAGAATTCCAACTCAAGAGTGTAAGGGGGTAAATCGGTAACCACACAGATCCTTAGGGAGCGTTAAGTTCGAGAATAATCACGAATAAAGATGGTAAATAAGGAGAATAGGGGTCTATTCTCTGTTCGACGGGAAAGATATAAAAAAAGAGAATAAGGACATGTAAGAAGAATAAAGATATGAATAACGGTGGAATAAGGTGAAATAATTGAATGTTGATAGAAATAGCCGTACTCTTGAAAATCATATTGGACGAAGAATTGACCCTTTATTCCAGTGCTTATTCTTCAAACGAACATGGTCTGAGAGAGATATTAAGAGGGCACCCCTCATATGGACACCTCCTTAAGCCACATGCCTTCTTGATCCACCATTGGCCCTCTTGAGCCACCATCGACCCCATCCAAGTAAGCGTCGAACATCGTTGCCCTTATACTCATCTTATAGGACCCGTTTCGGTACTAACTTAGAGGTTTTCCCTCAAAACCCATATTTCTCTCTTGTGAGGTCCACTTTTTCTTATTTAATACATTCAAAATTTTATTTCTCTTTCATCCATTCCAACGTAAAAATAATATATTACACAATCTTATCATCTAAAAATTATAAAATACTCAACTTCTACTCACATTTTCCAAATTTTAATGCAATAATATAACAAATACTTATTTTTTTCAAATTGCAATACAATCACATCATAACAAATCCTCTCGACCTCAAAATCTCTATCCAAACACCAAACCACCATAGATCCCATCCAAGTAAGCGTCGAACATTATTGCCCTTACACTTGTCTTATAGGACCCGTTCTGGTACTAACTTGGGGAGTTTTCCCTCAAAATCCATATTTCTCTCTCTTGTGAGGTCCACCTTTTCTTATTTAATACATTAAAAAAATATTTCTCTTTCATCCATTCTATCATAAAAATAATATATTACACAATCTTATCATCTAAAAATTATAAAATACTTAACTTCTACTCACATTTTTCAAATTTTAATGTAATAATATAACAAATAATTATTTTTCCAAATTTCAATACAATCACATCACAGCAAATCCTCTCAACTTCAAAATCTTTATCCAAACACCAAACCACAAAAACAAGCATACCTCCAAGATTACCAAAGGATAACCCTCTATTCCGACATACCCGCACAAATTTCCACTCCTCGGCTCCTGGGAAGTGCCCGATGTGGTACTAAGATATACATGACAGTGGCAATTTGGCCTCTCACCACCGGTGCAGAGTTTTCAATTTTACTTCATTGAGCAGAATTATGTGTAGTTTGGGTTAGATCAAGCTCCAATCCTCAACTCTCCCTATATCTATGTGCCAATCTGATGCCATATTCATCTATTTGCGATTATTAATTGGGAGGGTTGTGTGGGCCATATTAGCCCATTGTAAATGACAACAAACAAAGTTTCGAAAATTTCCAAGCTTCATAACACTTCAACGCAAACTTGATCTGGCGGACCTTCTATGTACCATTTAAAGATCTATTGAAAGTTGACATTCCACGTCAACAGAAGCGGTTAGTCTTTGGATTTCTTCCAACTTGCTATATTAATTTTAAGGATATCAAACTGAATAGATGAAGGTGTATATATCGGGTGTCTGGAAATTCAAAATGCAAACAAGTCAATCATTGGTTTGTAATCTGTGAATATTTCACTCATAAGGTATAAATAAAGATGATGTGATCCAGAAAGCATGTATTCCAATTTAATTCGTAACATATATTAGATTTGTTGTAACAATGCTCAAATATTTGATTAAAGCTCGAAGTGCTTCTTCTTCGTACAAAACAGAGCAAAAAAATTGAAATAAAAGAACAAGGTTGAACACAACACTATATGTAAGAGACCTGAACAAGATTATATTACAGTACCCAAACATAAACTAAAACCCAACTCCATCGCTGTGAAACACTATGTTGTCAATCACCAGTTTCCTCCACCGCGCTTCCATTGTTCTTGCCATAGGAATGGTTCACGGGTGCGCTGATCCGTCGAGAGAACATGCGAGAATGACGGAGGAGCACGCGGAGAGTTCCCAGTCTTTGGCAGCGGCAAGCCGGAGGATGGAAGATGGAGGTCGTGTTGGGTAGTAGGAACCACTATGGGTAATGAAAGAGAAGGGACTATACGGGACGGTCTAGTCACATATGCTCCCTTTGAGGTTGTTCCAATCTAAGTAGTTGATAATGATACACTTTAGAATCAGACGTTGTATAGTTGCTGCTCTAATAGGCTCCTCTCACATGTATATAACATGAGATGCTGCTTACAAGGCACCATCAATTTTGTTCTGTAAGCCTTCTTCCTCCTCCTCCCGCTCTCTCTCGCGTGCCTTTGCTCTGGGTTGTGCAACCATTCCATGGGAGCGGATTGTCTGTTGCACAGCAGACTCTGCTGCAGTGTCCGAACCGCTCGATTAAGATCGAGCAGTTCACGTAAATTCACACGGTCGGGCCCACAAAAAGATGCGAATTCATGCGAACCGCTAGGTCTTGATCGAGCGGCTCCGGACACTGTAGCAGAGTCTGCTGTCCTGCAGACAATCCACGCTCCCATTCCATTCCATGGGAAGAGTACACGTGATACAACAAGCAACTACTACGTCGAAAAAGGACATAGTGGGCATCGTCGTCGTGGTGATTGCGGTGGTGGTGCTCTTCCTCACGGTGATCTACGTCATGATCTGCCCGCGAAGAAGGAAGAGATTCGTCGTAGTATTGACATCCCGCCTTCTAAGCTCATGCCAGACATATCCACCGACGATCCTTCGGGGACGACCGTGATCGTCACATCAGCCTCGGCTGTAAATTCACTCACAGCAGGCGAATATAAATAGTACCACTCGAGTCACAATGGATTTTCTCACCGAATATAAATATAAGATATTTTAGTTTTTTTTCAATAGTACCACTCACATTAATTAAAGTCGTTGTGCGCTCATTCTGCTAATTCAGTGGAATTGATTGTCGGAAAACAAATTTTCTTTACTTTACGAAGACAGGGAAATGAACTCACAACTTTCCTCAACCTAGTTTACCGGGACATTTACATCTATAACTCAGAGTAATTTTTTAATTACAATTATAACTTCATGTAATCATGAATTACACGAGAAATCCTGATAGTCACTCCGCACACCTATAATCCTTCGTTAGTTTTTCCTTTAACCCAACCGAATAATCAGGTTAATCTAACCTATGGCCTATTCAACAACTATTAGAAATTTTAAAAAAAATAAAATAAAATCTCTAAACCCCTCCCCTTGCTTCTCCAATGCCCAATGTCCTCCCTCTCATCTTTCCTCATCTGCCCTCCACCTCCTCCTTCAAGCGGCCTACCTCCGCATCCTCCCTGACACCCTCCCCCCACTTACCCCCACCCCTTCTTTCTCCTCCTGCTCACGCAACCCTCGCTGACCGCCTCCCCCTCCCCTTCTTCCTCCTCCAGCTCGCCCCCTCTCCTTCTTCCTCCTCCATCTCGACCCACCTCAGCCGACCACCTACCCCTTCTCTTCTTCCATCTCAGCCTCCTCCTCCTCCTTCTGCGACATCCCTTCCTTCAACAACACCTCCTACTTCCTTTTCCCCCTCCCCAATATCCCCTCCATCTCCAAGTCACTCCTCGCCTCCCTCTCCTCTGACTCCCCAATCCATCGCCTCCTTTCATCCCTCCCTACCTTCTCTGATCGCATCCTCCACTCCCCCCTCCCTCGCAACTACATCCAAGTGCGTCGCCGATGTCGCATCCTCTGGATCTAGAACGCTAATGCTGTCTCTGCCCTCGCCTCCTCCGCAACTTTCCTCTACTCTACCTCTTAGGATAAAATCGTGAAGTTATGACACCTCACGGATGAATTCCGTTGCGTCAGCTCCGTCTCCGCTCAGGACGACGAATAAATGCCAACGCGATCGTCCCGACTCCACCATCTACACTGCCTCTGTCAACTGTCATTGAAGGGGTACGTGCCTCGATGAGATGGAAGCATAGGAGGGGGAGGAACTTGACGACCTAGCAAGGTGAGGGGGAAGGGGGTGAGGAGGTGGTCGGCGATGGGGGGGGGGGGAGAAGGAGAGGAGGTGGTCGGGGGAAGGGGTTGACGTGGTTGGTCGGGGGAGGGGAAGAGGAGATGGGTGCTGGCGGAGGAGGTGGTCGGCAAGAGGGGAGAGGAAGGGAGAGTGGTTTATTTGTAAATAATGTGAACATAAATGGTGAAAATGTAAAATATTTGACGGATACTGCCATAGTTAACGGGAAATTGGATGGAAGTTAACAGGAGGTTATGTGTGTAAGAGTTAGGCACTGTTGAGAGTCCTGAGTGTAATTCACGCTTATGCATGGTTATGATTATAATTACGAAATTCTCAAGATTATGGGTGTAAATATCCCTTAATTTAACACCTCTAAAAACTAAATTGCAGCACCGAATAAAATAAATTTTGCCTACTAGACGGCCGAGTAATAAATGAAAATACCTCACTATTATTTAATTTTTTAATACTTTTATTTTATGCAAAGTAGAAGTTATGTGGGTATAGTTTGCTTATACTTCAATCGGTACTTTTATCTTGTTAAGTAACAACCATATAGTATTAACATACAAGATTATGTGTGCTAGACATAAATTTAGTATTGAAACATAGCCGAATATTTCCAATTAGTAAAATGAAGATCGTTTATTCTTTAATCAACGATCCTTATGACTGAATACAGAATACCAGCTTTTGCTACACCAACTAAATCCACAAACTTCACTTATTCGTTGCATTTTAATTTTTCGAGGACTAAATTACAATACATCGTGAAACTTGGACCCTTTTTCCATGTGTCAACTTCTTTAACTTTTGCGACTTTAATTTATCCCAAACAAAAAATAAATTGTGAAAATGAATTTTTCCACTTGTACATTTTCAGTTTTTCCGCTGTGGATCTTTTTGCTAGTGCACTTATATCACTATATTTTTACAAAATTTACAATGCTTCTGTTATTCACTTGTTCCCAATATCACAATAACCAAAGGGCAATATTGGGGATTTTGTTAGATTATACGAGAACAAGTATAATACAAAACTGTTAGTACAAATATTATTGGAAGAATTTGAAAGGACACTAAGTGTAAAATTCCCACAGAATTATCGTTCGATCTTATGGTTGACCTTTTTTTCACAAAGGCATGCGGATTGAAAATTTTAATTTCCATCACAACATTATAATTATATATGAATTAAATAGTTCTTACAAAGGGGCTGTCATCATGTTTTGAATTTTTTTATAATAAAAACTTCGTTGACCGCCAAACATGTTTAGAAGTTCAATGTATAATATCACTATCCATCCAAAACAAAAATCATGCAATTTATTTTTATGGAAACGAGTTTGATAATCAAAATTAAAAATAATAAAAAGATTATACATCACATGACGAACTATCAAGTTGTATCTAAAGAAGAATCATGTAAATATCTAGAATTGTTCCACTCAAATCCTCTCGGTTTTATTACCAATATTTATGCCGCTATCTTTTCGTAGCACTTGTGCTCATGTATTCTTACAAAATTCATGATTTTACTCCTCTGTTGGTGTTATTTATGAGCGCGTGTATAATATTAGAAGGTTATTATCGTGAATTTTTAATAACATAGGGATTAAAATGTAATTGCAAAAATACGAGCACAAGTGTTTTTCTTTAGAATTTCATATCTTATTAATCATGAAACATTGAGTACTGGACTTCTACTATGTTTTATACAGATCATTCTACTATGACATGGTTTTGTAAGGTCGTATGCATATCTAACCCTAATTTACATAAGAGATATGCATCATCGGGAACAATCTCAGCTCAAATGAAATGCGCTGAAAAAGTCTTTTCGTTCTCCAATGAGGACTTTGTAGACCAGACACTGTCTCTAGGGTTGGGCATTGGGCTGGGCCGGCCCGACCCGGCCCAAAACCCGACCCGTATAACCCGACCCAAACCCGAACCCGAAATTTAATGGGCGGGCCGTGGGCCTTAAAATGAGCCCATATTGATTAACGGGCCGGGTTTGGGCCTTAGAAGGCCCAAACCCGTTAGCCCGATAGCCCGATCCATTCTAAAGCAAGTATATTTATATCCAATTCGGTATAATTATATCAATTATATTCATGTTCATTCCAAATACCATGTTCTAACTTTACTATCCTTATTCAAGTGTAGAATAAATGCTTAGATACATTAATAATCATATCCGATAGTGGATTGAGGATATTATTACATTAATATACAAGATTATTACATTAATATGCAATAATGGAATCTGTGTCCTCAAGTGTTACAGCATGTACAACTCTAAGTAACCAATTTGTATTGGGTCATAGTGCCCGCATCTACAATAGAATATGTAATGATGAATTGAATGGTGGTTTAAGTCGCCATATTTTTACCACATTTGTATTTCCAACATACAACTAATGTTAAAATCACAAATTAGTTAGCATACTTTATAGTTTTAAACATGCACACATGCATAAGAAACAACCACACAAATGCAAGAAGAATGGAAGACATGATATTCGTATACATAGGTGTTAAATTGGGCCGGCCCGACCCGAACCCGACCCATTTTATTTGGGTCGGGTTTGGGCTTGGGCCTAATTTTTGAAAATAAAATGGGCCTAGGCCCGACCCGTTAGCCCATATTCTAAAATGGGCTTGGGCCGGGCCAAGGCGAACCCGGCCCGAGCCCGGCCCATGCCCAACCCTAACTGTCTCTACTGCATTCTTGTTATCTAAGCAAAAGGCCAATGAGTAGTACTCTGCGAAAGGGACAACAACTTGAATTCCTGATTTCAATGCATGGGCCTCTGCCTCAAGGATTGAAATAGCCTCTGATGTAGTGCATTTGCTAATGAATCAAAGGTGTCCATGGGGCGGGTACCCGCCTCATTTGATCATGACCCGCCCCATCCCGTCCCGTTGCTATCAGGTCACATGTCGATCTATCTCATTCCAACCGATACTCGATTAATGTCAATGGATGCTGGGTACCCGCAGTTACCTATTGGGAAACCACCTTCTCTGAAAGGTAATTGCTCATCTCATAGATAAGTATTGATAAAGAGACAAAATAAATCCTTATATTTTTCATCAACTTTAAAACTCACGGGTTTTTTTATCGTCATTCTTTCATGATTTTATTTGTTCGAATATTATGAAATTAGAAGGAATGCAATTGGATATGGATTCAATAATGACACATTCATGTAGGTCCATCCTCATAATGAATCAAATACGGATAACCGAATTGTAGATATATATAATCAGAGGACACTATAACAAACGATATATAAGTATATATTCCTATTAGTAAATGGTTGCATTAATTATCATGACATTTGGTTATCATGATATATATAGTGATATATATATATCGTGATATATATATATATATCACGATATAATTCATATTCAGTTGTATCCATGGTCATCAAGTTTGTATGCCAGAACGTATGTATATCGATTTGGGCCGTATCCAATTCATTTTTGTATATGTTAATTTAAATTTTGACATCCATATATATATATATATCGATTTCAAAATGGATATAGATACAAGTATCATCATGTGTGAGCCCTCTCATACATATAAATTTAATTTAATCTATACAATTTTGATTCTATTGATTTTCTATCCAATTTGCATCTATTTCATACCCATATCCACTTTTAACGATTCGAAAATACATATTCCATATTCACCAATATTTGTATCGACATCCATATCTATATTTTTAAAACAGATAAGAATGATGTAACATCTATATTGGTATTTGTATCTAGGGATATTTACACCCATAACCCTGAGTAATTGTGTAATTACCCCAAGAACCCTCGATAATCACTAAATACACCCAAGACCCTCTATAATCATTCCGTTCTACACCTGTAACCCTCCGTTAGTTTATGGCATTAACTCAACCAGATGTATGAGTTAATCTAACCCATTCGTGATCTAACGGTCCACATTAATTAAAAAAAGGAGGACGTGGCTTTGGAGCTTGCACAGGCGGCTGATGCACGGATAGCTGGTGCGGGAGGGGAAGAGGCCGGGGGTGGCGCGGGAGGGGAGGAGGCGAGAGGCAGCGCGGGAGGGGATGAGGCGGGGGGCAGCACAGGCGGGTGATGCACGGGAGGTGGCTTTGGAGGAGGGCGGCGTGGGAGGGGAGGTGGCTTTGGAGGAGGTGGGCGCGGGAGGGGAGGAGGCGGGAGGCGGCGCGCGGAGGGTGGTGGTGGGCGCAGGGACGAAGGGCGGGGCGGGGGGGAGTCGGAGGGCTGCGCGGGAGGGGAGCGGCCGAGGGGGAGGCAGGGGTGGGGAGTCGGAGGGCTGCGCGGGAGGGGAGGGGATGGGGGGCGGCACAGGCGGGGTGATGCACTGGAGGTGGCTTTGGAGGAGGGCGGTGCGGGAGGGGAGGGGCGAGGGGCGACGCGAGAGAGCGGGTGGGGGGAGGCGGCACGGGAGGGACCCCAAGTGTGTGGCAACTGGAGCTTGCCCGGGTGGATGGGGGGCGGAGGCGACCAGACGCAAGGGAGGGGGGTGGCGGCAGGATCAAATCCGGAATAGCGGAGCACCCGTACATGGAAATATCTGGAGAATCGAGCTGCAGTTCGATCAACGAGCAGCTCTACCCGCTTCATCGAACCGCTCATCTGAAGCTATTGCAATATCTGGACACGTGAACGTTCGAGTAGCAGAGCAGAACACCATCGAGGATCGAAGTATCATCTAGAGGTCGGATTGATCCGCGTCGGACTGTTCTCCTTGTTCGAGTAGCAGAGCAGAACATCATGTAGAGGTCGGTTTTCCGAACGAGCCGGATGCGGAGCTTCCTGGAGCTTCCGAACGAGCCGGACACGAGAGGGGGGCGGCGGGAGCTTCCGGGCAAGCGTGGGGAGGGGGGTGTGCTGGAGCTTCCAGACACGGGAGGAGCATTCTGGCGAGCGAGGGCTCGCGGGGAGGACTCGTCCTGTGCATACTATAAAGAGATGGCATGATTTGTAAATATGATTGAGCATTAGGGATAATTTCGTCATTTGTTAACGGAAACCGTCAAATGTAACGGTCATGTCAAACAGAACATAACACAGGGTCATGTCATGTAAGAGTTAAAAATTATTCGGGGTTATTCATGTAATTCGTGATTATTGAGGGTTCCTGGGGTAATTATGAAATTACTCAGGGTTATGGGTGTAAATATCCCTTGTATCTAACCATTCACTACAACATATAACATCATTAGCGACAACGCTAAGACGACAGAAACAATTGTCACGGAAGTTTTGTCGTCTAAAAGCCACTTACACAACAAAAATACCCAATATAAAAACCCCTTTCTGTCTCAAAACCCTACTCTCCCCTGCGCCTCTACCAATCTCGACCCACAACCCCTCCGCGCCGTTCTCAAAAGCTCCTCCCCATTCTTGACCCACTGACCATCCGCATTCTCCTCCCCATTCCCGATCTCCGCACACGCTTCTCTATCTCTTCTACTCGACGCAACGTCGACGATCTCCGCCGTCGTTCTGCAGCGAGTTGCACCATCTTTGGGTCGCTCCGTCGTGGAGATCCGCAGCCAACTGGTCCATCCTCCACTTCCCCCTTAGTTTCCAGATCTCCAGGTACTCCGCCTACATTTCCTTTGCCCTAGTTTCACGCCGGTAACCCTAGTTTTTTACTGGTATTCGCTATTACATGATTCAAACGGTCTGTCATGCTCTTAATATTTGAAATGAAATGCGGATGTCCGCGATTGATCATGTCATAATATTTATATATATTATAACTACTTTTCTATTCAGCGAGCATTGATGTTTTGTTTATCTGTGTTTTTTTAGTAAGATAGAGGGTGTGCCATTTATAGATCACATTTCTCTTTCTGTCTAATGGATATATCCGCAAAGGATAGCAGATATCAGCGATTTCATGATTATGGATATGCAAATATCATGTTTTGTTTATCTGTGTTTTTTAGTAAGAAAGAGGGTGTGCCATTTATAGATCACATTTCTCTTTCTGTCTAATGGATATATCCGCAAAGGATAGCAGATATCAGCGATTGCATGATTATGGATATGCAAATATCATGGTTATGATTATGCAAAGATTATTTAAATGTCATGTAATTGAGATTGAATTTAAGAAGATCAATATATTGATTCCCACGATATATCAGAATGAACACGTACAATGAACAACTCCCAGTACAGCTCCCGAACAATCCTGAATTATAGAAAATGTTCATTATTAAAGATAGCGGATGCAAAACACCATGGGCAGAAAATTGTAAATTTCGATTCTCCCAAGTAAGTGTGTTCTAATTAGTTGCTTGAGTCTGTTGTTGAAGGGATTAGGGTCTTTATATTATGTTTTATATTATGAATTCTGTAAGAAGAGGGGTGACACTCCCACCGGTGAAGTCGCAAAAGTTCATGTCATTGATAACATGCAATAGCACCGAGGCCCCTAAATATTGCAGTACTTTATATCAGAGCTCTTTTTTATTTCCAAAACTTGGGACTTTTTTATGTAATTTATTATTTTCTGGGGTGAACTGCAAGAGCATCAGAATTGTAGGACTCAGCTGAGCCTTAATCTGATGCTATACTGGAATTCAGAATAGCTGTGCTCATGAATAAATTGGCACAAATCGTGATGCGAAGTCTCTCAACCATAGGTCCGGAAGACGTCCGCCAGCTTTGTAAGTTATCTTTGTTTAAAGTGTTATCTTATTATGCTATATTTTAATATACTTTTCATTTTGATTAAGGAAAAGGAGAAAAATAGAGAAGCGATTGATTTGGACATTATGCAAGTTATGTACCTTGATACCACAAAAACAGTAAGTCAATTTTGTATATTTTACATCCCTCCACACCGGGTAGCGTGTGGCCCTGCACATCGGGTGGCATGTGTTGTGTAAAAAGTATCATGAGATTGCATATAAATAGTCACATATCTTGCATCCCTCCACACCGGGTGGCGTGTAGCCCTGCACAACAGGTGGTGTGTGCTATTTAAATAATACTATTATCATAATATTACATATACATAATTGTACACTTGCATCCCTCCACACCGGGTGGTGTGTGGCCCTGCATAACAGGTGGTGTGTGCTATTTAAATAATACTATTATCATAATATTACATATACATAATTGTACACTTGCATCCCTCCACACTGGGTGGCGTGTGGCCCTGCACAACGGGTGGTGTGTGCTATCTAACAAATACTAATCATCATAGTATTGCATATACATATCTATATACTTGAATCCCTCAATTATCTCATTAAAAATTATTAGAAACATTTGTTTGAGCTCATTGAAGCACTTTTATCTCATTATTAATGTTATATGTCATTAAATTGAAAATTTTCATATATTTTTTTTGACAAATTTCATGTATTTAATGTAGGATGATGGACTTCCTTACTGATAGAAGCTGGATGTATTTAATTCAGATCCTCAATTTGACAGAACACAACTTACAATTTGATTAGGGAATGGGGAACATATACATCGAAGGTAATTTGGCAATGCAATGTTGTTTTTCAAATCTAGATAGTGTGAGTTATATCCAAAAGTTGCTGAAGGTGTGGTATGATAATATTATGATTATGTGGGTAACAGAGGAGATTTAAAGTGATGTAAAGGAAGTTGACGATGCAAGAACTTGCTATGATGCAATGTGGATGCTTTAGTTACTCTCTGAACATGGCTTAGTTTGATAAATACTTTGCCTTTTCTGGGAAAAATAAGACTCAATCAACACTAGGGATTTTTAATATTTGGACTTGTTTTTTATCTGCAATAACCTAATATTTCTGCTTTCTGCATTTCCATTGACATGTTCTCATCTTCTCTATATATCTAGGCTAACAGTTGCTTATTATTAAACATGAATAGGATATTCATTACTATTTATTGCTCATAAAACAATACTGAAAATATTAGGGAAATCGGGCTCTATTTTTTATTTGATCTATGAAAATATAGTTAAATATGATAAAATTAGAAGAATGGTGTATACTTGATTCCTTTGAATATGAAATCACTCAAATATGGCTCGTATTCTTGGTTCATTGTTGTAATGGTTATCTTAAAATCGAATCACATAAAGCGAGATGATTTTTTACTACTCCCTGATCAAGTTGCATGCCTTTTTTTAGATAAAAGATTCAATTTCGTTCATCATGAAAATATACAAAAGTTCCGTAGTAAAGATACTGAATGAAAGCCATCTAGATCGTGCATACAAAATAACCGAGAGCATCAAGGGCCCGCATAGACACGGGCCACAAAAACAACAAAATAAGTCTAAAACAAAAAGGAGTCTACAGTCTGCAAGTTGCATGCCTAATTGTACAGGAGAGTTGAAGAAGCTTCTCTCTGTGGATTCTCTTGATTTTCCTCAAGATTTACTGAAAGGATTCCTGAATTTTAAAAAAAGATGAAGCAAAATGACAACATTCCATTTAGTTTGTAGAAGTAAGGAATAACATTTAAGAATCTAAATTTTATTTATTCTAAGTTCAGCCACTGAAATTAGTCTCTCTATCTTCTGTTGCATGGCACATCTTCTGTTGCATGGCTCAAATGTCAACATTTGCTTATAATGTTAACATTTGGATTCTGTTTATTTTCCTCAAGATTTACTGAAAGGATTCTTGATTTTTTTTAAAAAAAAAAGATGAAGCAAAATGGCAACATTCCATTTAGTTTGTAGAAGTAAGAAATACCATTTAAGAATCTGAATTTTATTTATTCTAAGTTCGGCCACTGAAATTAGTCTATCTTTATTTGTGCAACAAGATGATTCTTGAATTGTCTATTAAGTTAAAATGCATACTTGTGAATGCTTGATGTGATTATTACATACTATGTTTATATATTCTCACTTAGAAACAAAATTAACATAAAGCAATATCATACTATCAGCATTACCACAGATATACAACGTCTACATCACATCGTAACCATCAAAAATTTGCAGTAAGAACAACAAATATTCAATTAAAAATACAAAAAATATCAAGATTATAAGAAAAATTACAAAAACAAGGAAAGATATAAAAAACATGGGTAGTAAAATAGTGCTTTCTAGGTGGGTAGTAAGAAGACTTTTCTCAATGTTATGTATCTGCTTCGAGTTCAATAACACAACATGAACTGAAATAGTGCAATATATTTCCAATATTGATGATATATCGGTATTTGCATGTTTCAGACTGCAATAAAATATGGTTTGTACCCAAGGAGTTATCTAAGTGTGCAATGTTGTCGATTTAGAATTGTTTCCTTTACCCACTATACTGTTGCAAAACTTAGTGAAATCATGAATATCAAAAGGTATAACATGTTCATCTTGGAGGAGTTAAAGATCTGATGGTTACAATGAACATGTTATACATTACTGGATCTATGTGTTATTTTTTTAGCCTCTACAGCAAAATATGTTTAAATAGATTTTTATGGATAATAAGTAAAAATAAACTAAGTTATTTAAAATAAAATCGTACTTTGAAATATCTTTGGAGCATCACTAGGCTTTTAGCTGTGTTGTGACATACTATTTTGGAATCATGGAACATAACTCACATCTTCCATTTCCTCTGCAATCATCTTTCAAACCCAATATGTTTAGATGATCCGCAATGGACTAGACTCGTTTCGTTATCATTGCCACATTAATGTGGAATATCTGAAAGGCTCGATGTAATTATGCATTCAATGGTATTGCTATCTACATTGATTTGTTGATTCATGAAAGTGCACTTATCTCTTCGGTCAGATTGGGCCTTGAAATGGAATATTTAAGCTCTTTGCTAAAAGAAGCCGACTCCTTTGGGAACTATGTCTTAAATCTATTGACTAAGTTACTTTCTAACATTGTTCACAGGTATTCAAGAACATGGAACTTCGTCTCAATCGAAGGGGAAAATACAAGGTGGCAATTCTGCATCTGTGAAGTCAAGGAAATCGTCTGGGATTACACCGCACTAATCACATTAATTTCAAATAAAGAATGCTACTTGTTGAGGGGATTATCCTTTTTGGGAGGGTTTTTGAAAGGCTTGTTCTAGAAGACGTTGGGGGGGTTTATATTGCAATGATAGAAATGGGGCTGGTTGGGTGATGTTTTGCTTTAACAAGCAGGGTAGGGCATCCCTTTGAGAAGATTGATTGTTTATGTATTTGGTATATTGAGGATTTTTGGTCCCCTTGTTCCACTCATGTGTGGTGGACCCTTTAACAATTTCAGGTTCTGTCGTCATAAAGGCTTTTTTTGTTGCCAAAGTCCGTCGCCATAGGCCAGAACTGTTGTAGTGATTTGCATCTTTCTGAATTAATTGATAATGAAAGCTTATAAAGGGGTACCCCTGGGTACCCATTGTGTTTTTTCTATGGGACACGGGTCATGGTATTGCAGGTACCCAACCAATCATTTTTAAATGAATACCCGAGAGTTTAGAGTCAAAATGAATGGGTCAAACCGATTACCCGTTGACCCGGATATTTGTGAACACCCCTAGTAATGATAAGCTCTCTTTTCTAGTTATAATGGATCACTACAATTGATGTTATACTGTTCAAGAAGGAAGCATCCTCAGATATTGTGAGTTGCATTTGCATGCATTCAACATAACAAGACCATTGACCCTTTGGATGCTAATATTAAGTTCCTTGGCGTTGGTTAGATAAGCATGTATCTTCTGATCGCTATGATGGGATCCGGTTTGGTTGTCTGTACTTCGAAATGCAATGCTCCAACCAAATCCGGTGTAGAATTGTGCATGCCATGACAAAGTTTTAGGATTTGATTGTAAAGTATTTTAGCAATTTTAAGGAAGCGGTCACCATATTTTCTAAAGGCCTGACTTTGTAGGAAAATGCAAAGCATATGCTCGCGCACAATGGCATGTGCCAAATAGCTGAATCTCATATTGTACAACAATTGAGCATAGTACACATCTATACCATGAATTCTCTCCTTGATCCGACTACCTATAGCAAGGCATCTCGACAGCAATTTTCACATGAAAAGGTTTATACGAGGGAAGAGTTTCCTGTGATTCTATATCTTCTTAATGTAATCTATATTATCTAGTATTGCAGTAGGTTTGTCCCTAAACAATTGCTAGTACGCGGAAACCTACTGCAATTGTTTAGGGACAAACCTACTGCACGGAGAATGACATCTTGATGCAGAGAACCATCCAAAAGGACTAGGCTTCTGTATCAAGATGCCATTCTCCGTGCAATTAGGACTGAACCTGATGATGTGAGAAATGTTCCCACTACGAAGCCATTACCCAACTAGATGTAAGTTTCCAATGCCCATTAGTATCCAAAAGTCGCAAACCATGTTAAGAACATATGCTTTAATGTCGTTGAAGTGCAACTATTTAGTAACCATGTAACAATTTATCCCAACATGCTGCAATATTTTTCCTTTAGGGTTTTTATCATTTGTGCTACTTTGAGATATTGCAATATCAGTTATATCCCTTCCTTTTTGGGAATATCAGTTGTGCCGCCGACTTCTTATCGTTCTATCACATGTGTCTCTTGGATTAGTGACCGTCCATAACCAATGTAAACGAACGTTAATTTTGAGGGTACAAATGGAATTAAATTTAAAAAAGAGGACTAAAAGGTCCTCCTCATCGTCTTCCTCCTCCCTCATCTTCTTCATCTTCCTCCCTTCTCTTCGTCCTCCCCAGCTCCTCCCTCTGCCCCCTGCCTCCCCCTCTGCCCCCGCTCTTCCTCCGCCCTCGATCTCCTCCTCCTCCTCACCCCGTACCACCACCGCTTTTGCGTTGTGTTGCTCCTCCTTCGGCCAGTGCTTCGGTCTGTGCTCCATCCCATGCTGCTGCTCCTCCGCCCCTGCCCTATGCTGCTTCTCCTCTGTCCAGTGCTCCCCTACCTTCTTCCTCCTCCCCCACCTCCCCCATCCTCTTCCTCCTCTCATGTTGCCCCAGCTCCTCCACCCCCGCTCCCTCTCCGCCCCAAACTCCTCTCCCCTCTGTCCATGCTCATCCACCCCCACTGTTGTAACAGAACACGTCGCGCTAGCCGACTGAAGCGTGCAACTCAAATTCGCACGATTGAACTGTTACCGAAGCACACATGAAAATCAATGAGCATACAAAAAATTATTCTCAAAAGAAACCATACAAATCCAATTAAAGCGGGAGTTTCATTATAACAATATCAACACGTGTATACTTGCAAAAGAGAACTAAATAATTTCATAATGTGACTCTCGGTTCCAGTGGGCATACATATATCCACCATAAATTATGTACTTATGCATACCACGTTGAATTTCTCGTCGAGTCTACCACACGAACTTTAGTGCTTGGTCAAATATATTCTTCACCTGAAGTAAATAAACATAATTTTTACATGAGCCTAATGCCCAATATGTATCGGGATCCATGCATGGGAATTCTAACATCTTTTAACCCGCAATAATCCATATATTCTGATTTTTCATGAAAGGAATATCATTATGTGCCTAATTGTTCCCATACATGTTTAAGTTCGTTTCCTAACATATTTATTTGGCCTCTTTCATAAGGACGAGTATACATATGTAATATGCATGAGAATATATTTAACATACATTTCTTCCATCTATTCGGACATGTTTCTCAAGATTCATGTCATGTACTTGTTTCTTTTATCATATGAATCTCTTTGCATGTTAGCCCCTTTAAAGATGGCTTTGCATTACTTTTGATGATTTACTTTCTTAAACCATTTCTAACAATAACTTGTAATGGTTTACTCTTTCTTTAAACCATTTTCTTGCATGAAATTTCAATACATTTGTACATATACTTTAACATTAACATAATTGCACATATGTTCATGGCATTAGCATAATTGCACATATATACTTTAACATTTGCAACAATTGCACATGTGCCCTTAAAATGTAGTATTTGCATATATGCTTAAACTTTGCAACCATTGTGCATAAGCTTTCAACTTGTTTAGTGTTTAGAGTTGTCTTCGTTATTAATTCCTTAGGCGGTTTTGGTGACTTTGGTGGCTTTACCGCTGGCACTAGCGGTCCATGAACATGACATACATGACAGTGTAGCTACAACTGTAGAGGACTTAGCTCTTGTCCCTATTATTCCTTGCAACCATATGCCCCTTGCAGTGTTGCCCTTTTGGTTAACACGATAATTGAACTCTAGAGGTGGCTCCCATCATTCGGTGTAGCATTTAGCTCCGTTTATCGTTATCATGTCATTACTCATTTTAAGGAGATTTCAATTCTTTTAATTTCATTTACTTTTCCATATATAGTGGTTCGTGTGAACATCAACAAAATATTAAAACATACGTAGAGACTTCACATGATCCTCCACATCGATGTTACAGATTGTAGTAAAACTACTGGACTTGCCATGTATCCAATTAAGAATCGTGTTTTTACGAGGTTAGAGCATTACAATAATTTTGTAAACCAACAAATTTAGAAGGTAGAAGCAATTACGTTGACTCACATTACTTGTCATATTATATTTTGTTTCTATACAGAAACCACATATCTGATAATGGAAACATGTTAACAAAAAATTATAAGTGTAACAAAATATAACCTATATATAGAAGTATACTATAATTCTGTTTAATTTTCCTAATTCCAGCATGCATGGATTATGGGGCACATTTATATTAAGTAGACCACAAGAATTATTTTCATTGCCAATACATGGTTTTTATTAAATGCGTTTAGATTATTATCACCCCTTGTGTTCAATTTATTTTCTAACCAAACTATGGGTATTCTTACTCGATATTAGGAAAATGAATGATTAAGTTCCCAATATCTAGAAATCCTGTAGACCATGAAAATTAGATGCACCAAAAAAACACATGCAATGCACATGGGCATCATTTACATATAGGACGTGCATATTAAATAAGTGCATAAGCAAGTATACCATATAAGAGAGCGTGCATCGTCTATGATATATATATATATATATATATATATATATATATATATATATATATATATATATATGAGGAAAATGGGGCTGCCCCCTAGGGGGAGCTAACTTAGCTCCCCCCGCCCTATTTTCTTCAAAACTTTTTATTTTTTTTGAAATTTTTTTCCGTGAATATTCATCACTATATCCCTATATTATGTCATAAAAATTTCGTGTGAAACAGAGACTCCTACGGCCTCCATCCAGACAATCATTTTTTTAACGGTAACAGGATTTTTTAAATCGGCCCCGTTTGGATGGAGGTCGTACGAGTCTCTGTTTCGCATGAAATTTGAATGACATAATATAGGGATTTAATAATGAATTTACACGGTTTTAGATTTCAAAAAAAAAATAAAAAAATTTTGTGAAAAAAGGGCGGGGGGAGCTAAGTTAGCTCCCCCTAGGGGGCATACACATTTTACCCATATATATATATATATATATATATATATATATATATATATATATATATATCATAAGAATCCAATCGTTATATGATCCCAGCACATCCTCCCCTAATTTATATAAGCCAACATTTAGCAGACTCAAAAGAAATAGAGTATGGAGATCATTCAAGGTTTGTTGTATCCCAACAATAACCATATTATTTTCACCGACAGATCAAGTCGGCCTAATTACCCCGAGAACCAAATAAAGTTTTTTTTTGAGATATGATTCATAACAACAATAATAATCAGAGTAACTGAAACTACGCACATCCATGGACTGATTGAGAGATTCACACATTTCAATGCATACACGTAACGGCATAAACAACGAATGACCTCCATTATAATGTAACGTAATATTATTAACACATTATAACATATAAACTATCAAAATATGTTGAATGCTAAACTGTAACGTGATCATTAATGTCAAAACGTCGTTGACCCTTTCATTAAACAAAACAATAAGTGTAAAATATGCAAGTGACGTTTAAGATTCACCCTAATCATTTATTTTCACCTTAATCTTTTATTTAATTAACAAACAATGGGAAGGGACATATACGACAATACAGTAGCCTTGCTCCTTTATTAAAATATATTCTTCTTTGAATAAGTGACTCCAATAAAACAAACATTGACATTACCTGTACATGATTGTCTAAGGATAGCCTATGACTGTATTAGGTCAATGGAATCTCGACAAATCTTCGTGTGAAAAATTTTATAATAAGAAGAAGTATTGGAGCATATCTTATACGTGTGAACCTAAGTGGAATCAAATTAAAAATGCTCATATTTTTATTCCTGCAAGGACATGTGCTTATATATACGTGACTTGAAAAATGAGAGTGTCGTCAATGTATTGAAATCGTAGTATAAATACATCGAAGGTTATAAGAATATTCGAGCACGCATGAGGATCAAAAAGCGTATGAAATCACCAACAAGAGGAAGGTATACAATCGTTACTAGTATATGAGTCACATCATAAGAACAAGCAAGGCTCTAAGCATGTTCAAGCATATGGAAACAAAGTACGTGGAACCCAACAGCAAGAGGGGGTATTTATCGTTACCTCCGAGGATGTTCCCTCGGGATTTCCTCTCACACGAAAATGGTATTTCTGTTGCTCGATCGCAGTGCGGAGACGTGCACCACGGTGACCTCGAGCTTTCCTACGTGATGGTGGTCGCGGATCTTCGATCGGAGCTCCTACTCCGACGTCGACGACGGCCCTCCGACGATCAAATCCGGCCAAGGTGGTGGTGCTTCAATGAGAGAGAAGGGTGGTGGTGGCTAGGGCTTTGAGAGGGTAGTCTATCACCTTCTATTTATAGAGGGAGAGGTGTAAATGGATCAAGTTTCGGATCCGGTTCGGATCCATATATGGATCTCAATCATCCAACATAAAACATTGATATCTTGGGCTAGGTTTGTCAGAATATGACGTTCTTGGGCTCGTTGGAAAGATCTCGACGAAATCTACGAAAAGGCATGATTATTTAAATTTTTTGGGTGTCAAAAATACTCCAGATTTTTAGAAAACGAAAATACGGGGTTTTACATCCGGGTTCGTATGGGCCCGATCCCAAGAGATTGTCAGGGCCAGTAATGCTCCAATAACGGACCGGGGACCTAAGCCCGGGACGTTACACCAGGATTGGATTGGTTTGGTTTTATAATTGTAATAGATTGGATCGAATTGAAATTTTGGAAATCTATTTATTTATGGATTCTTTCCCCCAAGGGGTTCTCTTTCAATAGTGTCGTGAACCTATTGCGACCCACTAATGACGCCTCTGAGGACGCAAAAGGCATGACATCTCATGGTCTACCATATGCCATCGAGGACTCGGACTTCTTTCGGTGACCACTTTGAGGAGAGCTATGGTAGCCTCATGGGCATGGAGACCGCTGACCTCCGAGTCGTCGATCTAGGCTCTCTACATGCCACGCAAATACCTATTCGACCAGTCATTCTGGGATGCATCTCCTTCACCTTCTCACATTGCCTCTTGGAAGGCTATTCTCGCTAGTAGGGAGGACTTGCGGCCTGCCATTGCTGGTAACAATCACCTTTACAAATGGATTCTTTCCCCCAGAGGGTTCTCTTTCAATAGCATCGTGAACCTATTGCGACCAACCAATGATGCCTCTTATAACACCCCCAAAAAGATAGTCCCATACCGTGGAACATGAAAAGTTCCGGATGGGATAAATAGCGAGGGGCTTATTACCGAGCAACCCTGCTTGAGCATTTTGGGGGTAGTTAATCGGGTCTGTATGTGCCCGATCCCAAGAGGTTGTTAGGGTCAGTAATGTTCCGCTAACGGACCGGGGACCTAAGCCTGGGACGTTATAAATGGTATCAGAGCCTAACGCCCTCTGACAGTGGAAAGGGCTACCCGAGAGGTGGAGCTGCCCCTACAAGAGGTTGGTGGAAATTGCTACCCGGAGCGTGCAGCCGCCACTGTCACTGGGAAGAAGTGATGTGCCATGTCGCAACGAGGACGTTGCGAATATAAGTGGGGGAGGTTGTAACACCTCCCAAAATGATGAAAAGTCCCACACCGTGGAATACAAAATTTCCGGGTGGGATAAATTGTGAGGAGCTTACTACCGAATAATCCAGCTTGAGCATTTTGGGGGGTGGTTAATCGGGTCCGTATGAGCCCGATCCTAAGAGGTTGTCAGGGTCAGTAATGTTCCGCTAATGGACCGGGAACCTAAGCCCAGGACGTTACAAATGGTATCAGAGTCGAACGCCCTCTGATAGTGGAAAGAGCTACCCGAGAGGTGGAGCCGCCCCTACAAAGAGGTTGAATGAAATGGCTACCCGGAGCGTGCAGCCGCCACTGTCACTGGGAAGAAGTGATGTGCCATGTCGCAACGAATACATTGAGAATATAAGTGGGGGAGGTTGTAAAACCCCAAACAAATGTCCCACACCGTGGAACACAAAAAATTCCGGGTGGGATAAATAGTGAGGGGCTTACTACCGAACAACCCGGCTTAAGCATTTTGGGGTGGTTAATCGGGTTCGTATGAGCCCGATCCCAAGAGGTTGTCAGGGTCAGTAATGCCTCAATAACGGACCAGGGACCTAAGCCCGGGACGTTACAAATGGTATCAGAGCCGAACGCCCTCTGACAGTGGAAAGGGCTACCCGAGTGGTGGAGCCGCCCCTACAAAGAGGTTGGAGGAAATGGCTACCCGGAGCGTGCAGCCGCCACTGTCACTGGGAAGAAGTGATGTGCCATGTCGCAACGAGGACGTTGCGAATATAAGTGGGGGAGGTTGTAACACCTCCCAAAATGATGAAAAGTCCCACACCGTGGAACACAAAAAATTCCGGGTGGGATAAATAGTGAGGGGCTTACTACCGAACAACCCGGCTTAAGCATTTTGGGGGTGGTTAATCGGGTTCGTATGAGCCCGATCCCAAGAGGTTGTCAGGGTCAGTAATGCCTCAATAACGGACCGGGGACCTAAGCCCGGGACGTTACAAATGGTATCAGAGTCGAACGCCCTCTGACAGTGGAAAGGGCTATCCGAGAGGTGGAGCCGCCCCTACAAGAGGTTGGAGGAAATGGCTACCCGGAGCGTGCATGCGCCACTGTCACTGGGAAGAAGTGATGAGCCATGTCGCAACGAGGACGTTGCGAATATAAGTGGGGGAGGTTGTAACACCCTCAAAAAGATAGTCCCATACCGTGGAACATGAAAAGTTCCGGGTGGGATAAATAGTGAGGAGCTTACTACCGAGCAACCCGGCTTGAGCATTTTGGGGGTGGTTAATCGGGTCCGTATGGGCCCGATCCCAAGAGGTTGTCAGGGCCAGTAATGCTTCGATAACGGACCGGGGACCTAATCCCGGGACGTTACACCTCTGATTGGGCCCTTGCGTATGGGCCAAAGGAAAGCCCACAAAAATAGCGCTTACTGTCTATAGAGCGGTTCTAGACACGCTACTACCGACATGCTGGCAAGATTTGGAATTTGCGAGCACGACATCTGTTATCTTTGTCGCATGGACCTTGAGTCCCATGGCTACTTGTTCTTTAGCTGTGTTTTTTTCTCCGCAGTTTGGGTGGGAGCTTGCATCGATCTCGTGCTACCGGTCCCCCCCATCTGGCCCTTTGCATCTGCGGGTGCTCATTACCTGGATTAATTTCATCCTGGATGTCGCTACGTGAGTCCGCTTGCAGTTAGGGTTGGGCATGGGCCGGGCTCGGGCCGGGTTCGCCTTGGCCCGGCCCAAGCCCATTTTAGAATATGGGCTATCGGATCGGGCCTAGGCCCATTTTATTTTCAAAAAATTAGGCCCAAGCCCAAAATTGGCTCAAACAAAATGGGTCGGGTTCGGGTCGGACCGGCTCAATTTAACACCTATGTATACCAATATCATGTCTTCCATTCTTCTTGCATTTGTGTGGTTGTTTCTTATGCATGTGTGCATGTTTAAAAGTATAAAGCATGTTAACTAATTTGTGATTTTAACATTAGTTGTACGTTGGAAATACAAATGTGGTAAAAATATGGCGACTTAAACCACCATTCAATTCACCATTACATATTCTATTGTAGATGCGGGCACTATGACCCAATACAGATTGGTGACTTACAATTGTACATGCTGTAACACTTGAGGACACAGATTCCATTCTTGCGTATTAATATAATAATCTTGTATATTAATGTAATAATATCCTCAATCCACTAATGGATATGATTATTAATGTGTCTAAGCATTTATTCTACACTCAAATAAGGATATTAAAGTTAGAACATGGCATTTGGAATGAACATGAATATAATTGATATAATTATACCGTACTAGATATGAATATACTTGCTTTAGAATGGGTCGGGCTATCGGGCTAATGGGTTTGGGCCTTCTCAGGCCCAAACCCGACCCGATAATCAATATGGGCTCATTTTAGAGCCCACGGCCCGCCCATTAAATTTCGAGTTCGGGTTTGGGTCGGGTTATACGGGTCGGGTTTTGGGCCGGGTCGGGCCGGCCCAGCCCAATGCCCAACCCTACTTGCAGTGTGGACTGTTTGGGTGGAAAGGAACCGGTTGTGGACTTCCTCGGACCCCTCGGCAATCCCTTGGCCACAAAGGCCATTGATTTGGTAGTAAAGACGATCTATATACTGCAGTGACCAGACAGGACCCGAGATTTTGTCTGCTCTGGCTGTACATGTTCACGGAATAAACCTCACCAAGTGCCTTCCTGGAGGCCTATAATTTCTTTGGTAAATTACAATTTGGGTCCCCATCTATGGGTCAGATCCCAGAATGGGTCGCGATCTTTAAATTGTAACTATTCGAGTCCCAGGACCATTTATGAAATTGAAATTTTGGGGTTCATGACGAATATGCCCTTGTTGGGAAGGGAATGGGGGTTGGGTTCCAACTTTTAAATAAAGGCATACTTGTCATTAGCCCTAAAAAGTTCCTTACATTAATGATCCTGGGACCCGAATCGTTACAATTTAAAGATCGGGACTTATTATGAGATCAGACCCATAGATGGGGACTCAAATTGTAATTTACCCAATTTCTTTTTTGTAATCAGAGCCTTGACGCCTGTTGTGCATTTCTTTTTTGGAGTATAGAGTTTACTTAACAAAAATAAATGAGATTTCCTTGGAGCTGAAACTTGATCTTGCGAGAGAAGGTCCATTGATAAATAAAGTTTCAATTCAAGAAACCGGTAATTTCTTCTGGAGTGAACAACATCGATATTTTGATTAAATAATATTTATGAATAAATAACACATGGACGTATGCAATACAAATCAGATACTGATCATGACTACTCACGTGGTTGATAATGATGATGTGTACAATATTAGCCCCCATCCCCAGATTCAATGAGATTTTTCGGTTTAATATTAACAGAATCAAGAATTTCATGTTTTCATTCAATTTCACGTTTCATGTGTTCCAAGTCCTTATGAACAAAAGTTATATCACATTAATTTGTTACATCAAGATTTAATAAATCATAATTTTATAAAGAATCTTGCTTAATCGATGAGCATAAAAAAATCTAATTCAGTTCATAATCCGGTTTTATATTTTAATCCTTAAAAAAGGAAAGATCAGATCTTTCCTCCAAATTCGAAATATAAATAAAGACATATTACAAAGAAATTGTTGAGAGACGGACAACAAGTTACACCGTCAATCCATTTAATATAAATTTGAAAGAAATTAAACCAATATCCAATCCAATCCACGAGGACCCTTGTAAATTACAGATACAAATCTTGTATTGCAACTTAACAATCCTCCATAAGTTAAACTCTTGTGCCACAGCAATCCTTGGACGTGGACATTTGTTACAGATTTAGACGATGAGGAATCGTAGGGCAATCACCGAGATTATAGGGTTATTGTGTAATTACACACAATGTAATGGCTCATGGTGCAAAATTCCCTAAACGAAAATCATATAAATGGATCGATGGGCCGTACAGTCTGTCCTTAGGACCCACGGATTCTGCGGCATCTACTCCGTGTTTATCCATTTCGTGGACACCGATGTGCATCCATTTTTCTATTCCGATATAATGTAAAGTTTAAACCCTATTTAGCCATTGGATTTCCAGTTCAACGGCCACGTAGGGTCAAGGACTGTCCACAAGGATCTTTCTTCTCCTATTCCCCCTTTTCGGCCCCCTCCCCCATCCCGTCCTTGGCGAGATGTGTGTGAGGGTTCTCTGCCGCCTCCTCCTTCGAGACGCACGGGGTTTGTCCCGTCGGTAAATCTCGATGGTGGGTATGTTGCTTTTGCCACCGAAGAGGACGTCAGTGCCTTGGACAAAGCTTGGGAGACTACTCTCGTATTTTATATTCTTTAAAAACCCTTACCGAAAGCTTCTTCTCTCCTTCATTGAGAAGGTCTGGAAGCCTGTCGGGGGCTTCAGGTTATTCCCTCGCCCTAATGGCTTCTTCTACCTAAAGCTTGACTCTACTGAGGCATGCCAACGCATTCTTGATGGAGGGCCTTGGCTCTTCCAGGGCAGATTTGTAGTGATTCGCAAATGGGACGCTGGCACATGCTTTGAAAGGGACTTGCTCTCGGAGATCCCGCTCTGGGTGAGGCTCCATGGCCTTAGTCTATGCCACTCCTCGGTGGCTATTCTAAACAAAATTGCGAGCTTGTTGGGAACTCCATTGTTCATGGACGCGCCCACTGCCTCCGGCCAAAGGGATGGCTATGCTCGTTGTTGTACCTCAATTCGTGCTGGAAAAGAAATTCCTAAGGAGGTACCGCTGGTGTTCTTCAATGGCCATCGCCAGATGATACAAGTGGAACTGGAATGGAGTCCGCCTCATCGTGGGCGCTGTGTCACCTTTGATCACAGTGCCTCGAGATGTCCTTTCGCGTCATCACCGGCCAACCACGACCCCCACTTTCACGCCCAACCCGCCCCGGTGGTCTGTAACTCGCAATGGACTGCTCGGACTCCTAATCCTGTATCCACCTCAGCTGGTGGAGCTCTATCTCCCTCGGCAGTAGGTGCACTTCCTTTGCTCCCTCAGCCGTGGCCATCCCCAGGAATCCTTGACACTGGCATCTCTCACCCCCAGATTTCTAGACCGGATGGCCAGGTCCCTGACAACCCAGCCTCCAGCTCGCCGCCTTATGCCACCTTCTCTGCTCGGGGTCCTAACTCCTCCCCTACTCTCGGCTCCAATGGGGGGGCGGAAGGTCTACTGAGTATTCTGGATCGTACTAACAGACCCTCTCACCCCAGCATCTGTGCCCTTTGTCTGGATCCCACGAGCTGTTCCTGTGCGTCCCTCCCTTGATCAGGGGACCTGGGGCCGAGATTGGCTCGCCCACCCCTAATACTAGGAACCCTCCTCCGATTCGTGGCTCTAGGAGGAATGTTGGGAAGCCTTTCTCCGCTTTCTCATTTGGCACTAGGGCCCTCATGCATCGGCCCCCCGCTCCTGTTCAGAGATCCGCCTCACGGTCTGATGATGGTCTAGACCTTAACAAACCCGGTACGGAGGATTCATCTGCTTCTGCATCAGTCCCCTCTTTTCCTCAATTGGCGGTGGAAGTTAACCCCAATTGGGTCACCGCTACCCATAGGAAGAAGAAGGCCTTGGGTGGCCCCTCTAAGCATGCTGGCCGTGGAGGCCCCCAGCCATCTTTTTAATGTCAATTGTCATTTGCAACATGCGCGGGCTGAACAAGCCCCGCAAGCAAAGTAGCCTCTTCAAGAACCTAATGTCTAACAAAGGAATATTCAATGCTGACATCATTGGGCTTTTGGAAACCAAGATTCGTCTGGCGAATCACGCAAAATTTGCCTCTGCAATTCCAAAGGGATGGAAGCACATTCATAACGATACGGAGCTTGGTCGCATTTATGTCTTATGGAAGGAATTTGTATGTACTTGCTCGCCATTGGGGATCTCCAACCAAGACATCTCCTTATCTTGCTCCAACAAAGGTGGCCTTTGCTTGATGGTCACTGTGGTGTACGGTGACAATAGTGCAGTGTCAAGAAGAAATCTCTGGGAGGACTTGAAGTCCCTTCAAATCCCTGATAACACACCATGGGTGACGTTAGGGGACCTTAATGTGGTTAGATTCGCTTCGGAAAAGAGGGGTGGGTTGTCCCCGAACCGTGAGGCCATGGCGGACTTCAATGCATGCATCGATGCTTGTCATTTGTTGGAACTTAATACTGTGGGGAACCAGTGGTCATGGACGAATTGCTCGATTGTCCCATCGAGAATTGCTGCCCGTCTCGATAGGGCGTTGGTTAATGAGCGTGGCTAACGCTGCTTCCGTAATCCAAACTGATATACTCAACTTCTCCATCCTCTGATCACTTATTCCTTTCTATAAGTCTTGTGGCCTCCCCTCGCCCGCATCCACCATTTTGATGTTTCGACTACTGGGCCTCACGGCCAGAATACTTGGAAACGGTCAGCAATGCTTGGGCTTCGAGGGTTGTTGGCAATCCCCTTTACTGCTTTATTCAGAAGCTTAACGCAGTTAAGAAGGCGTTGTGGGCTTGGGCCCGCAGCGAGGCGAATGTATTCGATGATGTCAAAGCGGTGGAGTCTGCCCTCGTGTGCATCAATGACGTCCTAAGTGATGATCCTCTGGACTCGGTTTTCGCCCAGCTGGAGGCCGATGCTAAAGATCACTTGGAGAAGCTCGACGTCGAGCTTGAATCGGCGTGGCGGCAAAAAAGTCGCGTGGATTGGCTGCAGCAGGGTGATAGGAACACCAGGTTTTTTCATTTGTTGACCAAGGCCCGTTACGCTAGAAAATATATTCCCTCTCTCCTGGATCTCAATGGCAACCAAATTGACAAGCAATCGGAGGTTGCTGACGAGGCGTGTAAGTTCTTTGAGGGTCTTCTGTCCCCGGAGCTCCCCAGGCCCGCTAGACCTGACTCCCCGCCCCCCGGATGACCCTCTCCCATGAGGCCCGTTGTTGGCTTATTCGGCCTTTGATGAAGATGAGATTTGCTCCGCATTGCGTGACATCCCGTCCACTAAATCATCGGGACCAGATGGATATAACGTTGGCTTTCTGAAAAGGCATTGGGCGCTCGTTAAGGGGGATGTCTTTGCAGCTATGAGATACCTTTCTAGGGGTGGTGGCATGGTGAGGGAGGCTAACCATTCCTTCCTCACTCTCGTGCCTAAGCAGGATTCTGCTTCGGGTCTGGGAGACTTTAGGCCTATTGCTTGCTGCAATGTGATCTACAAGTTATTTGCTAAAGTTATTGCCTCCCGATTGGCGATGGTTCTGCCGCAACTCATTTCCCTTAATCAAGCGGCTTTTATCAAGGGGCGCGCCATTGGTGACTGTTCTCGGTTGGCGCAAGAGCTGGTCAGGTCGTTCGATCATAGCTTTTGCTTTCACCGTGCGTGCTTAAAGGTCGATCTTTCTAAGGCTTTTGACACTATCGAGCACTCCTTTATCTTGAGATCCCTTGATCTCATGGGTTTTGACCCGGTCTGGATTGCCTGGATTGCTAATTGCATCACCACTGTCTCCTTCTCCGTTCTAATCAATGGTTCCTCTGTGGGCTTCTTCAAAGGATCGAGGGGGCTCAGGCAGGGCGATCCCCTGAGTCCCCTACTGTTCGTCATTGGCATGGAATCTCTTACTACTTTATTGGAGATTGCGGTCTCTAATGGTAGTCTTAGGCCCTTGGGTCGTGGCCGTGGTGTGGCGCCTACCCACCTCATCGATGCAGACGATCTCCTATTTTTCTCCAAAGCTTCCTCGTCTACGCTTCTTGAGGTGAGGAGGGTGCTTGATGAATTTGCTGCTATCTCTGGATTATGCTTGAATCCTCGCAAATGCAAGCTTCTACGCCCAAAAGGGGCCCCGGTCGACTTCGCCTGTACCCTTCTCCTGGGGATCTTGCGCTGTGCTCTCCCCACTACTTACCTTGGCCTCCCGTTGGTCTCCTCTCTCGGTAGGGGTTCTCATGCTCAAGCCTTGGAGGACCGTATTAGGGCTACTCTTAGTGGCTGGAAAGCACACTCCCTCTCCTTTGCGAGGAGACTGCAACTGCTGAAGACTGTCATTACTGGCATTAATTTATTTTGGGCTGGGGGATGTCTCGTTCCCGGTGGAACTATTGCTCGTGTGGACAAGTTGTGTGCCAACTTCTTATGGAGTTTCGGCAGGTATTACGTCAGTTGGCATACTATTTGCCTCCCTAAGGAGGAGGGAGGAATGGGTCTTCGCTCGCTAGCCTTGATCCGTGCAGCCATGGTTGTTGGTTGGGGGTGGTCTATCCTTACCTCCAAGCAATCGCTTTGGGCTGCCTTCCTTAGACAAAGGTATCTTCATAGCTGTTCCTTCTGGGAAGCTGAGGCTAAGGGTGGCGACTCCCTTCTTTGGAAGACTATCCTCCGTTGGAGGGACTCCTATCGAGGCTTCATCGTCAGCTCCAATGATCATCACACCTGCACTCGTTCTCCTAAGGGCTTCTCCTTCGCCCAAGCGTTGGATGATGTCAGGCATCGTGGTCCTTTGGCCCTCTGGGCCCTGGTGGTTTGGAGTAAGAGCACGGTCCCTAACCACGCTTGCACCCTATACCGTGTGATTACAAATAGGCTCCCTACTTTGGACAGGCTTGTGCATTTTGGGATTCACACTCCGGGTGTATGCTTCTTCTGCGGCTGCGCGAGCGAGACTCGCGACCATATCTTCTTCCTTTGTGACTTCGCGGAGAACACGTGGGGCCAGGTACTTTTGGCCTTGGGGCTCCCACGCCCTCCTTCCCTTGTTGCATCCTCGAATTATTGAGTGGATCTTATCAATCCAGCATGATGACATCAAGCTTCTTTGGTGCGCTGCACTTTCTGCTTCAGTCTGGGAAATCTGGAAGGAGTGAAACCAAAGATGGTCCTCCTCCCGCTCTTCTCCTCCTTCCATTTTGGCTGCTACGATCGTCTCCGGCGTCAATACAACCTACTTTTTGAGGAACACTTGATTCACCTTATCGCCTTGGGGGCCCATTTAATTTTTGCAATGTCAGTGCACTGTAATTTTTGTTGATTTTCTTGTTATAGCGGCATTTTTTGCCTCAAACTTGTATACCCAACTTTTTTGTGAATGAAATTTAGATGAAACCTTTACCCATAAAAAAAGACTGTCCACAAATTCTTCGGTATTTGTCGTGTTTATATGAATTTCATGAAGGATAAATTAACTACGTCACCTATGCAGAAACGTTAGTTGAAGCCTGATTGAATATATTCTTATATATAGGGGGCAGGGAGCATGCATCTGGGGCGTAGGAAACTCCCTGCACTCACCTTATTTTTCGACTGTTTATTTACTTATTTTTGAATTAAAATGTGGGAGGATTTACTTAATATGTTGAGAAGAATACGTGTTTCAAGTTTCATGAAAAACAAACATTCCTAACATGTTCATCTAGACATGATCGATTTCAGCAATTTTGAAACCATTAAAATTTAATAGTCTTGATGGAGATGATAGGAGTCTCCAATTAAGTTGAATTTGGAATGATAACATGGTGACATATGGTGATCTAATCCCCCCAAGGTTTCATTTCAAAAAAATCAAAAAATAATGAAAAAATAGGCTGGGTAGTTACCTGTACCCGCCAGTTTAAAGCTCATTTTTCCCATATATATAAGGGACCTTTCAAATGAGGTGGGGGCTTTTCTAAAATTGTAAATGCCACTGTGAATTTAGTAGAAACTCTGTAATAGTTTTGTAAAAGTACAAAATGCACATTGTAAAAAATTGAATTTTGAAAAATATAGCATCCAAATTTAAATTAACATTTCCATCCAATATAATAATATTTTCATAATTTTATTTCACTACATGTGCGTTAATATTTATTGTTATATGTATGAAACAAGAAATTATAAAATGTATTCGAAATATACCTAAAATGAGGGTGGCTCACCATATATATGGTGAGACCCCGCCTCGTTTGAAGTTTCTCATATATATATATATATATATGAGTGATCCTATGAGAGTAAAAAGTTGTGAGAGCATGAGAGGAATGATTCTGGACCATATGATTATGTTTTCTCTCTCCTGGGTGAATCATGTGGTCCAGAATCACCCCTCTCATGCTCTCACAATTTTTTGCTCTCATATGAGAGCAAAAAGTTGTGAGAGCATGAGAGGGTTGATTCTGGACATGATTCACCCACGAGAGAAGACAAGGAGAGAGAAAATATAATCATGTGTCTAGAATCATATCTCTCATGCTCTCACAACTTTTTGCTCTCATAGGATCACTCCTCATGTGTGTGTGTGTGAGAGAGAGAGAGAGAGAAAGGATCCTACTCCATAGAGCAGGTAACTTACCTACTCCATTTTCTTTTTTTTTCAAAATTTTTTTATTTTTTTTGGAAAAATGCTTCCATAGATTTTCATAAATATATCCCTCTAATATGTCAATCAAATTTCGTTAGAAACCGAGACACCTACGGCCTTCATCCAGACAGTCATTTTTTAACGGTCATAGATTTGCTGTATTTTTCCTGTTCTGGATGAAGGTCGTAGGAGTTTATGTTTCCGACGAAATTTGAATGACATATTAGAGGGATTTAGTTATGAAAATCTATGGAAGCATTTTTCCAAAAAAATAAAAAAAATGTTGAAAAAAAGAAAATGGAGTAGGTAAGTTACCTCCTCTATGGAGTAGGATCCCTTTTCTATACATATATATATATATGAGGAGTGATCCTATGAGAGCCAAAACCTATGAGAGCATGAGAGCATGCATTCTGGACCACATGATCCAACCAGGAGAGAGAAGATCAGGAGAGAGAAAATAGAATCATGAGATTCAGAATGCATGCTCTCATGCTCTCACATTTTTTTACTCTCATAGGATCACTCCTAATATATATAAATATAAATATAAATATATAAATATATATATATATAATTTGCGGAAAATAAAGTGAGAGCAGTTATGTCGGCTACCTTCATGAGGCAACACCATTTTTTCCTATAAACACACGACATTGTTGAAATTTCGAAGTAAAAATATGTAGTTGTTATAGCCGAAATTTTGTTTTATAAAAAATCCTTAATCCAAGATAAAACGGGTATAAAATAAACATTATTTTAGATTTGCTTTACTTAACCATCCGAATCGCACTAGACTTGTTCAACTTTGATTCAATTACACCTCTAAACCCACTAGACTTGGGATGAGCACAAGGACCAACTCCAGGTCCAAGCTCATTTAACATAGTGGGCTTTGGTAGGAGTGCACACAGATCGTATAAAATCTGTAATTCGATGATATTGAATTTGATTGATTTGGTTTTATAATTTTAATGGACCAGATTGGATTGGAATTTTAAAAATATATTACAGCAAGGTTTAAAATATCGAACTGGACATTGAGCCGATTAGTCTTCGATTTGATCCAACCAGGTTAGTCCATCGGTCCAAAAAGGTCAGACTGGTGATAATGTCAGCATGATGTCATCATTCCAATCGACTTGGGAAAAATCAGACCGGACTTAATTTACTGGTCCGACCGGTTGAACAGGTTTTTTAACCAAATAAAACTTGATACATATACGTAAATATGTATTTATATAGAAACGAAATAATCATTTAAAATATCAAATCTTTCAATAGAATAGCATGATTGTCTATTTCTAGTAAAATACTACAAAAGATAGTCTCATTTTCTAGCATTATATATGAATATAATATTATAATAATTTATTTATAGTTGCTTCTAGAAAATTAATATAAGAAAGTAGTGCACAAGTTATATTCCAAAAAAGAGAGACATAACTGAAACTGCAGAAGTTAAGAAGGGCACAAGTGATAAAAATCTTATTATTTCATTATTTAAACCTTTATTTTTTTGAAAATATACTAAACCGGTCAATCTAGGTCAACCCGATCCAACCACCCGGGTCATCGGTAAATTAATTACATAAAACCAGTCGAATCGACCGGGAGAGGGTCGGGTTCTGGTCCAACCGGTCCGACCGACCGTGTCGGGCCGGATTTTTTAAACCATGTATTACAGTATAGATGAATCAGATCTTTATCAAATTAGGACATAATTAATATCATCCATGTCATTCTTTCCATATCAATCTTGATACAGATCCTTTTGATATCACCTTGTCTTCTCTCTTGAAAAGCAAATGTTAAATCTACAAAATAATAATGTATGATTTTAACTTGTAATATTGTAATCTATGTTCAGTTATTCCCATCACAAATCTCTCTCTCTCTCTCCATCTTTCTCATTTCACTATTGATCGCCAATATTTCTCTCAATTCCCTCTCTGTCTATTTTGATGATGCCTCCCTCCTGCACAATGTTATCTCTCCCTACAACACCACTGCCCCCTTGTGATGCCGTCGCCTATCTCAAACAATATAATCTTCCTCCCAAGCGATATCATTTGACCTCAGTATACTTCCACTTTTATAATCTTCATTATGAAAAGTAGATTTGGGATAGCTACATGATACATTTGTTAGATATTTTTGACCCTTTTGCTTCTCATTTTTAACGTGCTCTAGCTTGCAACCCTATTTTAGGGATGGAATTTGATTAGTTAGATAGTCAAATGTATCACACCCATCTAAGAAGAAATAAAAAATTACTTCAATTCCTTTCATTTTTAAATTAATATATATATTTCTTGCTCATATTTTTCATAAAATTTGCACATTTTGACTATAGGTATAATCTTACAAATAAATTTACATACTTTGACTATGGGTGTAACCTCACAAATAAATTTCATTTCAAGTTCATTTTAAATGGGAGTCACGATTCATAACCTGGTGGGCTATATATTTAAGCTAGCTAGTTTTATCTTACATACTCAATTAAGCAAGAATGTCCATGATTCTTATTTTTTATTATATATTATTAAGCTTTGAAGGGTGTTCTCTGGAGTGGTTGGACTTGGCATAGCTTAATGTTCTAGATTAAACATGGATTTCATCAATGTATGATCATAGAGATCACATTTCTTATTTATCTAACTTATTTTTGTATCTTTAGTTAGTAACTTGTATTGCTCTTATTTGAGTTATTTAGTGGAAATCAATTGCAAAAAAAACAAATTAATACATTATTTATTTAAAAATATTAATTTCAAAATTATTATAATCATTCAGTTTGATTGTATGGTCTTCAACTTTTTATAATGGATTAATGAAATTCGTCAACTTACATTTGATTAGGTGGTCTTTCTTTTCTTTACATCTATTCATATTATTGATTTTTAAGTCATTCAAATGTTGTGGATTAGTGTACTATAAAATATAAATGTGAGAGAGTAGACTACTGAGGAGGAAAATGTAAATGTAAAAATCTGATGCAATCTACTCTAATCTGCAATCCAATAGATTGGATCGGATTGGATTAGATATTGATAGATTGGACTGGATTTGAAAAAATAACATCCGTTAAGGTTGGAATGGACACGTATTAAGCTAAAATCTGAATCAATTTGATCCATGTGCACCTCTAGACTTTGGACATCGTATTGTGCAGTGTGCAATGTTCATGCTCAAGCATGTCATGAAACTACTAGGGCGGACTTGAGCTGAATCTGTCCAAACTAATAATCCTCGAAGTTCCTTTTTCATTGACATATCGTTAGTGTAACATCTCATATTTAGATCCCCCACCATTATCAAAGAAAACTGATTATGACAACCTTTTGAGCCGGTTGGATTCGGTGATAGCAACTCAAAATGTATAAGCCACAGTTGTTAAGTAACAACCATCACCACTTATAACTTACTCTCACACTTCTTGAGCTTTAGATGTGGAGACTATATTGAGGTGTTACAACATTGTAACACCCCAATATAATCTCACATTATGAGAATATGTTATAAGGGTGGGGAATCGTTATTTCACAACTTGGGCTCTTAAGCATTTTTTTATGATTGTCAATTCCAATCGGAGCCGAACACAACATGTTGTCGGGATCAGTTTTTCTCGATAATTGTTTAAGGACCTAACCACGGGATCTTACAGTTTGTGCAAACTTTTAAATTATTTTTTAAAAGGATCAAGCTCTAGTATTCTCATATTATCTCTTAATAGACATTATACTTTTAATTAATTATAGGAAAGACCTTGTTAACCGAAGGTTCATTCAACAGTATAATATGTTCACATTGACCAAGCATTGTAGAATGGGTGAAGAGCAGATTACTTATGCTATATCACTGAACATATTATATATATGGGATTTTTACATCACAAATTCTATAAATTCTGTAAATTATCTTCTCGAATTTGGAAACAACGTAACTTCCCACTCGTTCCCGTAAACTTGCTCCTTCTTACCGTTAATTTTACCTTTACTTGAGTCAAAAATGTGAGTTAATATAACCAAAGGTGCATTAGATGGTGAATCTTCCACCTCCTCATATTCTTCTCCCTCTTCATCTTCTTCTTTCTCTACTCTTCTTCTCCCTCCTCTCTTTATTTCTTTCTCTTCATCACATCTCCATCAATTTATTAAATCATATGTTTTTTTATTTTTACATATAAATAATATCTTCTGATCACAAAAATGATTTTTTAAAAAAAATTGGGATGAATTCTTAAGTTGATTAATCAAATATTTTATTGATGTTGAACAAATACATTGCAACATAGAGGAACAAGTAGTAGCTCTAATCGAAAAACTTTCCTTTTCTTGGAAAGACTTTGCTAAATCTCTCCATCATAGATAAGAAAAAATGAATATGTCTTCTCTCATAAAGTCCCTTCAACCCGAAGATAATCGCAGGGCAAAGAACACTAAGTACAACACTTTGTCAATCTTGTTGACCATGTCAACCCCAAAAAGAAATACCATAATTCCACCCACAAATCTAGACAATCTTTCAAAAAAGGCAAGCAACCCGATCGGAATAATAACACGGATTCTAAGTACCGACGCATATGCTACACGTATGGCAACCCGGGTCACCTTGCAAATGTATGAAAGAACCACACGGGACAAAAGAAGCAACTTCCTAAGGGTGTGTTCGGTTCGGGAATAAGCAGGATTAAGGATGGAGAATAAGGAGAATAAGGGTCTATTCTTTGTTCGGCTGGATGATAGGAATAAGGAGAATAAGGTGAAATAAAGGTAGGTAAGGTGGGATAAAGATAGGAATAAGAGTGAAATAAGATGGAATAATGGGCAATAGTCGTACCACTGGGAACCATGTCGGGAGGAGAATTGACCCCTTATTCCAGGGCCTATTCTCCAACCAAACAAGTCAACTACAACCGCTTACTGTTGCGGTTGTTGCTCCTGTAAACCTGCCGAATTCACGCAAATAGGTTTATGATCAAAGCGCCCAATACGGATATAAAATAACAACTAGAAAGGCAGACAACAAGTGTACAACAAGACAGTTATGAGAACCCACAACTATAAACAACTTCCCCGTTACCATTGTCCACTAAGAAATGTCACCTCGCAAAGAACTACCATCCCACGTAAAGAGACTTGTAACAACTTAACTTATAGTTTCAATCCACATATGAATATGTATTGTACATAAATTATAACTTCTAAGAGAGTAGGACCACACTAGAGGAATAATCCAAGTCCACATTCCATCAATAGAGTTCTCAAATGAACGGTACGGTCTGATTCAATATGTTTTTCATGTATTTATCGCTAATGATCACATAATTCATGGCTTTTTATTTAATTAACTCGGTGTCTTTCCTCACAAAGGTGCATACGGGTACTTATACGTGGGGCCAACACCTATAAGTACCTAGAAATCACGTAGGTAAGGAATGTTGAGCTTGGACTACAGTTTAATGATGCTTACGATCACCACTCACACTCCTGTTAGTAACACACATTCTCAAGAAGAGTCACATAGAGCCCGTAGGCCTCAGCGCCAGGCGGAGATCACACAGAACAAAAGCGTAGCACAAAGCATAAGGCGCAAACCCACTCAACGCCATGGCGAAAAAAATCACTAAGACGCCAAAAGAAGCACTAAGCAGTGCACAAAGCACACAGTGAGCTAAAGCAGCATTAATCTCTTGACCGGATTATTTACGGTTGTCCGAAACTCTATCCGAGTTTCTAAGGAGGCATGCTTCTCCTTGAAGAATTACTTCTCTTTATTATGATTTAAAAAGAACATTAAATTGATTGGCATAAAATTGATTCGCGTAGAAACTTAATTCAAGTAAATGCAACATGTGCAGTGCACTTCCCAATGGAACTTACACATTCTATTGTCTCAAAATAGAGTTCCTTGTGTGTAGCTTATACGTTGTAGACTGACCATTTTAACATGATATTTGGAAAGAAAACGAAGTAAAAACAAGTGTCCTATACTGGCATAAACTTTACAATTTACATGTTGCTTGAGAACTCCCAGAATATCATTCTCGTTATTTGACTTCGGTTTGCACTACAAGTAGAATAACTGGCTATCAAAATCGAACATTAGGATCAAATTACATGCATAAGAAATTCTCTAAATCAAATGTACTTGCTTGGTTATTCATGAGGCTCCCAACACCCCTCATATGGACAGTACTGCTATCAAAGTCACACCTCCATAGGAGACTTATCATATCTCTTCTGGATTTTCTTTTTTTACTGTCCATTTCAGTAATATGTTGTATTCTCATGATAAAAACTGGCAGCTCTTAACATGAGAAAATTGTGAACAAGTAGAAACAAATTAAGTGACGACTATTGCCAGAAATCTCAAGTAGGATAGAAATAACTAATTCATGGCAATCCGATAGTTGTCGGGTGTACCCTTGCTCCACCATTCTTACACATGACAAACACAATTTAGTCAGGGTAAATCCAGTGTATTCAATTTAGTATCTTATGAAAATGACATGATGAAGTTGATGAACTTCAAATAAGGGAGTCTTATAATTTGTACTCCAAAATTTCCATGACAGTAACTGCTGATGTCCCATAGTGACACCATATATTGTACTGTCCACAAGAATGATGCATGTGATTGTCCAAAATAGTTATCATAGCCTGGATAAATGTTACTAAAGATATTTCAATATCATCGGATTTCAAAATCTTTACTTGCTAAAAACATCTAAAAGCAATTACAAGCCAAAGTCGTTGACTTTTCTTTATATTAATCCATCTATTTGTTTTTTTTTCTAAGATATTGCTGGTTGCAAGTAACTCCAGTCAACAAATCTAAATTAGGGATGAGTTGATTAATTAAAGAATTTTCTTTAAGGAGTCAACTGGCTGGAATATATTTGGTTTAAAGCCTACTTTGAACTGATGTTTTGTCCCCTCACTAAGTCTCGAAGGAATTACGTGATGATAAAGACATCAGGTGTTTTTCCACGAAAATAGGCATGAAGCATATACTTAGGCTGCTCAAGAGTTTTCTGTACTAGGACGTCTGTAAAAACTATCAAGGCAGGTCCTTAAAAGATACTAGCACCGTTAGTCGATCAGCCGCCTACCCAACCTCTACAGCGTGAGTGATCCCATGAAGACTACAAGAAGATCATAACAACTGAGAGATAGTTCAATGATATCATTTTACTTGGATTTCAATCCATATAGGTAAGACTTGATAAGCTCCAAGATCAAATCCCGAAGGCATGCATGAAAAGTAATGAGGAAGAGGTTAATAGGGGAAATTTACACAATCCCAACTGTGCATCACCTCAAACCTTGATCATCAAGAAATCCGCTTTCTCAATAATAACTGTTCAGAATCAACCAACATGTTGACAGAAATTAACCTCCATAATGCAAAATCTGGTGAACACTACACAGGAAAGGTCACCCCTCGTTGGACAAGAAGGAGAATTTTCTTTTCAAAAAAAAAGGGCAAACAAACATGACATAAGCAAGAAATAAGATTTTAGGTAACTATATAGTCCTGCTCAAATATACACGATTGTTGCTAACATAGTCGTGTTGTCTCTAAGTTTGCTAAAAGATATACAGAGGCAATATCAGACACAACTACATGAACAACAAATGATAATATCAACAGACACAACTTGCAAATCACAGAAATAAAACCCAAACGAACAACGTGGGTTCTCACTTTCAGTCCATACAAATCAGACGATCACTGCTTTCTTCCTATTTTGTAATACCTAATATCTCATCAACCTGACTACCTTTTCAAGAACAATAAAACAACTGGTTCATATCCTTTGAACACGCATCATACTGAAGCAAAAGAAAAATGGAAAGAGAATGTATTTTGATGGTGATCCTTCTAACCACTCACGGATCCGATTCATGTGTAGCTATTCACGTGCATGCGATCCAAAACCTCACTTTACAATGGGATCCAAAGTGGAAAACGAAATGAAGAGAAATAGCATGAATATGGCAGCAAGAGGGAGGATCCGTACCTTGTTGAGCTGAGAAACAAGTCCCCCGTGACGCGCTCTTCGCGTTGGTGCCTTTGGTTTCACGATCGGGCACTCCGGCGACCTCGGCGGCGCTCCGGCGAGCTCTGGGGCGGAGCTCCGGTGGCTGGAGGAGTGGAGAATGGGGTTTGGTCGACCTAGCCTAAGCCAAGCCCCCTTTTATATCTGGATCCGGTTAAACGGATCCGGGTTCGGATCTGGGTCCGGTTTCGGACCTACGGTCGTAAAATGACCATAACTTCCTCGTCTGATATCGGATTTGGACGTTCTTGGACTCGTTGGAAAGATCTTGACGAGCACTACACGATGGAATTCTAATTTGAATTTTTTGAACTCTGGATAAGTACAGTTTTTGCAATTAATCCCAGACTTTAGAAATTTTTGCAATTTAGTCCCTGTAAGGGCTTCAGGGTTTTGCATCATAAAAATCTCAAAGAAAGTCTCGTCCTCGAGACTTGGTGTGTGATCCTACTAGTCTCGTACTCATGTGATCCATAAAAATCTCAAAGAAAAGGACGAAACTCATAAAAATCTCAAAAGAGTCAAACTCGGGGTTTCGGACTTCTATACTAGTGAGCAAATGGGGTAACTTATCCATGATATCTGTCCGTAGGTTCCCAACACAAAACAAGAGCATGACAAAAGAGGAAACAGATTGTGAAATAAAATTCCTTATATGGAAACCATACCTTGGACAGCTGAAACAGAGGCATGGGCCTGCTCCTGGGTGACGACATTCAACTGCCCTCGTTGTGCCGGTAAAGAAGTGGATCCTGCTGCACTATGTGTCTGTTGTGACGGAGGATGATGGTAACCTCCACCTCTACGATGAAAACCTGACTCATGTGTATATGATGAACTGTTGGGCCTCGCAGTCTGCTGAGCTGTACCACAACCACTAGCACGTTGGGGACAATGTGCTATGAAATGACCAGGCTGACGACAATGGAAACAAACTCGCAGTGAGAATAATCCTCCTGAAGTCATACTCTCTCGTTGCGATTGGCGTCCCTGTGGGTGTACTGGAGGTTGGGATGATGATGCACCACGACTAGCTAAAGCGTGTCCCAAGGTGTGAGATGAAGTGGAACCAGTGGCAGCTGGAGTTGCCGCAAATGGGTGGAAACGGTGATTTCTGCGAGTGCGGTGTGAATCTCGATGTGTTATTCCATTGTATTGTTCAGTATGGCACTGTGTCTGTCCTCTAGGTTGTCGTCTCTGGGTAGCCTCCCACTTTGTCACCTTCGCTGTCACCTCCTTGATAGAGGTGAGATCCAAGGTAGACAAGCGGTCCTGTACTTCCTCTCTCATACCACGGATGAACTTCTGCAAGTTCTCTCGTGGGTAGGCTGTAGTAGCAGGAGAGTGACGCGCAAGCTCAGTATAGCGGATCAGGTACTCTTGAGCTGTCATGGAGCACTGTCTTAACTCTGCAAACTCTCTCCTCCGCTCTTCAACCCAATGGTATGGATAGAACTCTTTGCGAAACTCATCCACGAATACATCCCAAGTAATATGCTCTGTGAGATGCTCTTTGATGGCATTCCACCATCTCTCAGCGTATCCAGCAAGTGAAAACTCCGCGAAAGTAAGCCAACTATCTGCTGGAGCATGGATAATCCGTAGCACCTTGGACACATGCTCCATCCATAACTCTGCGTCAACTGGTGTAGTAGTGCCAAGGAATTGTGGTACTTGGGATCTTTGGTAAGCAGTGTATGTAGTATGATGCTTCTGCAAAGCATCCAGATCCTCATCTTGTTCTGAATCTAGTGATGGCATTGGATGCACGCTAGAATCCTCCCCTGAAGGTCTGTAGGAAGGGTCAGACTGCTCTTGAAGTCTCTGCTCTAACTGCTCCTGGCGCTGCTGGATACCCTGAACGGCCTGAACCAGCAGGGCCAACTGCTGCGCCACATCTGGGTCAACTCGTGGCGGCATGGTCCTGCACGAGAACCATAACATTAATATAGTTAATATGATTTATGTGGGGGTCGACGCTTCTGAAATGTTAGAAATCAACTCTATTATTCTTAATGTTAGCTCTACATCACATGATAGTTGGTGGTTAGAATCTGAAGTAGTATCTCACATATGTTATGATCGATCTTTCTTTTCCATTTATCAGACCGATAGTAGTCGTGTCATCTAGGGTGATGATGTCTGTGTAAAACATATTTAGATTTTGGACGTGTGGACATGAAGCTAACATTAGGGAAAATCTTGAAGTTACATGATGTTTTACATCTTTCCGATTTTAAGAAGAACCTTATTAGCGAAATTCTAGTTATATCTTTTAGTTATTCCTTATTGAGTCAGGGTAATAAAGTTGTAATCTCTCGTTTTGGTTCTTATATAGGTCTCTGCTACACTTGTATTGTCCTTATCAATCTTAGTGTTGAGTCTTGTAACGGTTCTTCCCATACTAATGAAAATTGCATTAGAGCTCTTTCTACTACTGTGTCATTCAATGGTTGGCATGCTCTCTTAGGATATGTGAACAAAAATACCATGAAGCATATGGTTCACATGGACTTAATCCTTAAAACTGATCTAACAAATAATTATAGATGTCAAATTTGCGTGCAAGCTAAATTGCCTAAGAAATCTTTTACATCAATAGAAAGAAACTCTGTATTACTGGAGGAACATGGCCTTATACATGAAACCACTGTCCCTAATAACACTCGGTCTAATGGTGTGGCCGAAAAGAAGAATAAAACATTGATCGATATAATCAATGCCATGTTAGCTAAATCTGGTCTTAGTCAACGATTATGTGGGGAGTCTCTCTTAATCGCAAACTATGTGCTTAACCATATCCCTTTTAAACACATAGATAAAACTCCTTATAAACTTTGATTTAACAAGAAGTATGTTTTAAAGCATCTTAAAGTATGGGGATGCTTGACCAAAGTTAAGATCCCTGAAAATAAGAAGATGAAGTTAGGTCCTAAAATCATGGATTATGTTTTCATAGGTATGTAGAAAACAATAATGCCAATAGATTTCTAGCTATAAAATCCGATACCCTACAAATTAGGATCAATTCTATACTAGAGATCAGACCCATAGATGCAATATATTATGAAAACATCTTTCCTCTCAAATCTTCTCTTTAGAGAAGTTGGTGAAGGAACTTCAAACTCTGAAACCCTTGAATCCCCTCAAGATATAAATCTAATTATTGAAGAAGTAGAACCCTAAAACCAAGAAGTTGTTAAGACTCCTAATGGATAAGAATTTTGGTCCTGATTTCTGCACTCTCTTAGTAGAAGAAGACCCCAAGACCTGTGATGAAGCTATAAAATCCATATATCACAATTTCTAGAAGGAAACAATTAATAATGAGATAGAATCCATAATGAACAACCAGACTTGGATTCTAACCAACCTTCCCTCTGGATACAAGACCATTAGATGTAAATGGGTTTTCAGGAAGAAGTTGCGGACATATGATTTCATAGATAAGTTTAAAGCCTGGCTAGTAGCCAAAAAGTACAAATAGAAAGAAGGTGTTGATTATTTTAACACCTATGCTCTCATAATAAAAACACCTCTATTTGTGTTCTTGTCTCCTTATCCGCGATACATAATCTTGAAATCTATCAAAGGGATGTCAACACTGCTTTCCTAAATGGTGACCTTGAGGAAGATATTTATATGGATCAACCTGAAGTATTTGTAGTCCCTGGACGAGCATACAAGGTTTGTAGATTAGTAAAATCTTTATATGGTATAATACAAGCACCTAAGCAATGGAATGACAAATTTGGTAAAACGGTTTTATTTGTTGGCTTCACTGCTAATGAATCTGTTAGATATATTTATTCTATATCATCTGTGAATGATTTTATAATCATGTCCTTGTAAATGGATAACATTTTAATCTTTGTATCAAGTTCAGCTATTATTTCTGAGACTAAATCCTTTTTTGCTAAAAACTTCGATATGAAAGTTTTAAGAATAGACGATGTTATACTCGATATAAAATTGAGTAGTTCGACTTCTGACTATACTCTAGAACAGTCTCACTATGCAGAAAAGGTTTTACATAGGTTCAATATGTATCGTAGTGTGTATGTTAGTACTACATATGATCCATTCTTACATCTTAAGGCACAAAAGCTGTAATCCTGTGGACCAAACTAGATATGATCAAATCATAGAAAGCCTAATGCATCTAGCTAACTGTTCTGGACCTGATATATCTTATGTTGACAATAGGTTAAGTAGGTACACAAGTTGTCCCAATGCTGACCATTGAGAGACTTTGATCAGAGTTTTTAGATACCTTAACAGTACTATGGATTACAATCTTCAATACACTGATTTTTCAGTTGTATTGGAAGGCTACGTGGATGCAAATCGTATTGCAGACTCTGATGAAATCAAGTCTACTAGTGGTTATATGTTTCTCTTGATGGTGCTGCAGTTTCTTAGAAATTCTTCAAACAAACTGTTAGAGCAAGATCCACAATTGAGGATGAGTTTAGAGTTTTATGAAGGATATTGAGAATCCTTAAACGCGTCACGGAAGCGTGTCGATCGCATCGTATGCAATCGGAATAACTAGTCGCACTAGTCGCTAGATGCGGCGGAAATTAAAATTTTTAAAACTAAAGATGAAACCACATGATCACGAGAACACTTCTCGGATTGTTTCATCTAACCACAAAGTAAAAGGAATACCTCTTGGAGCGTGGTTGTGATCGTGAGATCCTAAACAAGAGAACCTCCTGTCTTAAGTTCGATCCACGAAGAACGCACTTGCGGGCGTGATGATGAGTCACGTTCCTCCCGCAATCCTCGATGAAGATCCAAGCAATGAGTCCCCTTATTTTGTCAAACAAAATCCGTCATCTTCCTCTAGAGCAAGTTGCCCCAAAGAAGAAGGAGATCCCCGAGTCGTCGAAGGCGAAGGCGAGAGTCTCTCCTTCTCAACACACAAGATGGACAGCCACCTTGAATTGAGAGAGAGAGGCTAGGCGAGAATGAGAGAGAGAGAGAGAGAGAGAGAGAAGTAGGCTTCTACAACTCTTAAACATGTACCTTTGAAAGGTTAGGGTAGCCCTCCTTATATATTAGTTTAGGATCCAATGGATCTCAATCCATGGGACACATAGATCCAACGACTATGGTGGTCTATATATTAGTCAATGGCCAAGATTGTTATTAGTTAAAAACTAACAACATTAATTTATATTTAAATTAAATATATGTTGCAACATTATCAACACAATTTAATTTAACATAAATTAATAAACATTAGATAATAGGATAATAATAAAATGGGATGATAATCTACCCCAAATAGATGGGGCGTCACCCATGACCAAGTCATGGGTGGCGCCACCTCATTTGGGTAGTGTTTTATCCATCCTTTTTATTTAATCCAATTATCTTTAGTTTGTTATGCAACATTATCCACTAAATTAATTCATAATTAATTAGTGAATATCCATTGCAAAATTATCCATCAAATTAATTCTAAATTAATTTGTGAATATTTCAATCATGCCATTGATAAATATGTGAATCACATTCACAACCCAAACTAATTTGTAAATTACATTTCCAATTAATTGCTTAATGTGAATCCAATTCACATTAATAATTAACAAATACTATTTACATAGTTTCTCTCTCTCTCTCTAATATATTATAAAGCATATTCATAATATATATGATTAATATGGATAGTGCTATCCACATTATTCATATCCATGATAATTAAATCATAATTATCCATTTTCTCTATGCTTGGATACAGAATTCATCAAATGAATTATTCTTGAACTCCTTCAAGAATAATGTGCTTTCTCCATAGATACTTGGAGATAAGGACAGGGCGATTGTATTATTCCATGTATAGTGACTTGGATATTGAGATATTATCTCAAATCCAGATCTTACGAACCTCCCATAGATGCTTGATTAAATCAAGACTGCAAATCTAATCTTCTTATTGCATCAGAATCTCATTCAGACCAATGTCCAACACTTGGACTAAGATCAGATTGCTTCTCTAATGAAAGGAGTCACTAAAATCCAGACATGTTTCATCACTCCCTCGGAATGGAAGCGTCGTGGATATACAATCATTTATGATCACATCACCCTCAGGTATTCCCAATACCTGTACATCCTGCATACTGGAAAACCTATGATCAATCCGAAGATCAAGATCAATTTTATATTGTCTTCTTCAGGGTTTGATCACTAAGTTTCTCATTTGATCATTGGGATTTAGTATCGATCATATACTTTCCAAAAGCATATATCATACCTAGGTCTTGATCATATACTTTCCAAAAGTATATATCAAACCTACAAATTCAGTCAAGCTTCCAAAGCAAGACGACCGTGCACAGAATTTGATTCTTCCCAATATCTCATGAGTGAGATCATGTCTTCCGGTTCAGTAGTGAACCTGTATGATCCCTTTGAGAGATCGTATTACTCATATGCCCTTATATGCACACCAGCTCGTCGGTGTATAGACCTTGTTTAGGCCATCAACCTATCGGTCTGCCAAATGTACATACTCAGACATATAGCAATACATATGTCTCCGATCAGAGGATGCGTGCCTATGCTGTGATAGTATTCAACATAGGACTTAGGTTATCTCGATCTCGTTATGTCAACTCTTTGACCTAACTAATCTGACACCTCTGAATCTCTATTCCTATGTAGAGGACCTGCATCAAGAGGTCGGTCAGATATCAGCCTATATGAGAAAGGATTGCCATCTCCTACTCAGGCTGGAGATCATCTCTTAATAATCATTTGACGGTGCTTGACGAGTCCTCAATCTAACCCTTTAGATATTCATCCAAGCACCAGCCTCTATGATTCAATTATTGAATCAACAGCTGTATGATCATCAAGATGGCCATGGTACATAACCCTAATTGTACAGAGAGACCCTTTATGCAAATTATTTATTCTTCATTTCAGATCAGGGAATGATATGTGCAATAACATTTATTGCATAATGGCTCGCTGTGGGCTCACATGTCCAACAGTTTAGATTTACCTTGTTGTCAGGCAGATTGGTAAAAAACCTCTAAATAGATTTACCCATCATTTCAAATCTATTTCCTCCTATCTCTATTCACTATGATAGTAGATCTAAAGTAGGTAAAGCAAAACAATCTAAGGGTAATCTAGGAAAACGTTTTACGAGATTAATATATGAAGATTTGAGAGACTTTCTTTCCCAAGGTGTAATATTTCTACAGTTTCTGAAATCTGTAGAGAACATTGTTGATCCTTTCACAAAGGATCTAGCTAGAAAGCTAGTACTCAATGTGTCGAGAGGGGTGGGTCTTTTATCCATTAGTTGAACACCATAGTGGTAACCCAACCAATCCAAATTGGAGATTACATGAGGAATGGTTCAAAGGAACAACTAAGCCGTGTCAATGTTCTTTGGAAGTATTATCTTAAGACTTTTACTCCTGGCCTATACCTATGGCTCGTGGTGCTTCGGTGTTGCCTTGGTAGAGGATGAATGTTGCCCTAAATGGAGTCAAGTCAAATGTGGCAGAGTATAGTACCAGACAATACACCCTTGAAGATTTCTACTGTATGAGTGTAACCCTAGATCGGGATTTATGTGAGTTGGGTATTCTCACTAGAGCACTCATGAAATAGATTCTTGATAAGGCCATAATGTGCACACCAATATGAACGTCCTCGTTCTCTCATCTATGTTTCCATGATTTATTGAAATTCAAATAAGGGAGTCAGGTTGAAGATGTAGCTCACCACGTCTCTCTAGATGTAAATAAATAATTGCTAGGTAAGGTTCAAAGCCACAAGTTACCTATGTTAAAAGACATAGTTCAATCATATTTTATTATTTTAATTTTTCTTTTCCTTTTATTTTTTTATGTTTATTAATTAATGTTTATAAATATGTTGGGGAATGTTGGATTCTTTATGCATTTCACAAACTTCTCCTACCTTTTAATTTTAAAATACATTTTATTTTTGCCACGATTTGTTTTAACTCGATGCAATTCTCAATTGACGCACAAGTTTCTATTCCATTTTTTATCTCGAAAATGAAATCCATTAACGACGGTTGAACAAACACCGACCCTCTTTTACATCCAGATTTATTGATTGTTTAGATAACCATTTTGACATTAAACATGTCTCCTTGGTAATGTTGTAAGTGACCAACAATACTATGGGAAGTCGTTTATCCTTTAATGTTTTGGAGGAAAAAGATCATCCCTTTGGACTCCATATTAATTGACAATCTGTCTATATAAAGGGTTGTACCCTCAACAATTTGCATACAATAAAGAACCAACAACATTTTTCAATTCTCCTCCTCCATCTATCTTTCACCACTTGTGCGCTCATTGTGGATTCACGACGACACATTCTTTACTTTGTTTTTCTCTACGACGATGAGGGCCAACAAATGTTCCACGTTGTTCCCTTGCTAGCACCGAGAGACAACAACCAGCTGGGGGTGATCGAATGCAGGAGTCAGGTTGCATCAAGCTCGTACATAGAAGCGGCAGAATCTGACTTCACGATGACGTTTTCAGATGTGCCTCTATTTTCTAGGCTGGTTTTTTGCAACTAATTTTTCTTTATCTTATTTTGATCACAATTGCTTGTCTAACTAAAATCAAAATTAACCTGACAAACAACACTAGATTACTATAGTTTTTCCAATATTTATTCTATTAGTATTATCTCCAACAATTTTCTCATCAGGTTGCATAATAGATCCAAGAGGAAAAGCGTGTGTAGTTAGAAGTATAGGATACAACCATTGCTCATACCGTAGATTACCCTCGAAGTGCACCGTATTCCACCATTTATTTACGTTGTATTTTTATGAGGGTCCTTAGTTATGATATAACCATGTATATACGTTGCCCTATAAGCACACCATATTCACCACACATATACGTTGGGCAATCTACAAAATGACCCTGACTTAATTTTAGGATTAGAAAATGGACCGGAGGTGTATATGGAAGACTGGAGGTGTGCATCAACACTTTCCTGATATGCATGAAATCTGCCCTCGAGGAGCTTTGGTAGAAATGTACAAATTTCCTATTTGCCGCCAATAGTTTGGACTTTGAAGTCCAGGCCCACGGGTTTTAGTTTGGTACAAAATGCCAAAATGGATTTCTCTACACATCCATGTCCCGATCAAACGCTCAGAAATCACGGAAACTACTTTGCAAAACTCACATCACGAATTATGGAGATGTTATACAGCGATTTCCAGGCTCGAGCTCGAACTGATCGAGCTTGATTCGGTTCGCGATCTGGTCACAGAACCAACTCAAGTATGATTCGTTCACCCAATCCTCTAGGTAATGTAACTGTTATTGGAATTATCTCAGGTGTTGTTACTACGACCGTGCGGAATTTGCGCTACTAAATACCATATTCTGGAAGAAGTATTTTACAAAGATACGTTAAAATTCAAATCCGCATTTAATTATACTTTGAATCGTACCATCGAAGAAATACAAACTTATTACAAAATCGAGTAAAATATATAACCAACATCACGTAACTCACGTTGTGATTGATAGATCATTAATTACATACGATCAACTTAAAAATTCGACGTATACATACATATAACCCAAAGTCCGGGATTAATAGACTTCCGATTTTCCCGTTTCTCCCCCAACATTTTTACAAATTTAGGAAAATCGAGAAAAGATGAGAAAAAAACACAAGCAGAAGCAGCGGCACAGTACGAGATGCGATCCATCGTCAATCCGCACCATCCGACGGTCACGGCGCAATGGACCTCTGCACGTCGATCATCATGCGTGCGAAGTCGCCGAAGCGCACGAAGCCGTCGCCGACGGAGTCGAAGCCCGCGATCATCCGCCGGCAGTCGTCCATCGAGCACGACTCGTCGCCGAGCGCGGCGAAGACCTCGCGGAGCTCCTCCGCCGCGATCCTCCCGTCGCCGTCGCAGTCGAAGAATGAGAACACCGCCATCATCTCGCCCTCCTCCCCCTCCTCTTCCACGCCGCTGCCGCCCAGCCCGACGCCGTCAAGCATCGCGGCGACGTCCTCGTCTCCGCCGCCGCCGAGGCGGCGGAGGATGAGGTCGAGCTGGCGACGGGTGGCGGCGTCGGGATCCGCCGGCAGCGGCGTGGGCTTCGGGGAGGAGGAGGAGGAGGAAACGGAGAGGACGGTGGTGGGGCTGCTGGCATGGTTTTGGGAGTTGGGGTTTCGGGGATTAGGGTTTTGAGTGTTGGGGTTTTTGGATTTCTTCTTGTTCTTTCTGGTGGCGGGAGAGGAGTTTGAAGAGAAGAAGAAGAGCTTCATCGTTGTTGGGTGGTTGTCCGTATTGGAGCAGTGTGTTTTATATCTATACCAATGGATGTACAAGTGAGCTTCCAAGAAGCTTCCCTTTCGTGTTCTCCCACTTTTTTCTTTATTTTTAGTACACACAGACTTGTTTGCATATGAATTTGAAGATGGAGAGAGAGAGAGAGAGAGAGGAGATGTGACAATTATGTTATATATACTTTTGGAGATATAATGTCAACACTGCACGAACACGGGTTTAAAATCAATTTTTTAAAAACTAATCAGTCACTGCATCGTTATTTCTTAATATACATAACGATGATATTATTTGTTGATAAATTATTTTTATATTTAAAATAAGCGACGAATAATATATTTGTTGTTATATTTTTAGTGGCGGTCCACTATGCTTATACTTTGTTAGTTTTTGAATTTCTTACTCATCGTTGTATTTTTAATTCAAAATTAAATGAGGATCAGTTAAAATTTTAAAAATTAACAAAGTTGCAACAAATATGAATTTGGTCGTTAATTTCAAGTAAAAAAATGTACAATGAATAATATTATCGTTGTAAATTTAAAAACAAACACTATAGTTGTGGATTTTGAAAGAAGCGTCTCTGTACGACCATTTTGTTGAATGTAATAACTTGATATGCTCTAACTTTTTTTTCTATTACGTGATTGTCCTATACTCTTACATTCATATTAGTGTCCTTTTGTTATTATAAGTCTTCCTCTATGCACACTAGGTGTCGTTCGTCACACGGGTTAAGCTCCCCTTTGGGGAGGTTACCCCCTGACCCCATTCTTTCTCACTCCTACATGGGGTCTATTTTTATCTTTTTAAAAAATTAAATAAAACAATTCTCCATCATCAATTCTATCAAAAAATAATATATTATACCATCATAACATATAAAATTATAAACTACTCCACTTCTACTCACTTTTTCAAACTTGAATACAATAACATCACAATAGCTACTCACTTTTTCAAACTTCAATACAATCATATCACAATAAACCCACTTCTAACTCACCCTCAGTTTAACCTTCTATCCAAACACCAAAACACAAAAATGGGTTATCTGCTACCGGCTTAACCCACCTTAACCGACGTACCAAACACATCCTAAATGAAGGAGCATTATGTTATTTTATAACAGCATATAGGCACAATAGTAATTGCAAAAAAGTTATGTCATAGTTGTTATTGAAAAATTCGAAAAGGTAATAAAGTAAAATTCAGTAATTATAAATATTGAAAGAGAGAAAGTGAAGAGACATGGCAATTATATTAATTTTTTATTTTGGATATGTCAAGGAATGAAAGCTTCAGAAGACATACATCTATTATGATGCGATCACTTATCTTGAGATAGTTTATTCCAAGATTAATGGATAATATCTTGCATCTGAATTAGATTTTAGTATGAGAAAATTGACACATTGCAACCAAATATTTGAATATTCATTAGTATATCTTCTAATATTAATTTTATAATATCAACTTCTATTCATTGGTAAATTATCGTTATTGTATTTTCAATGTCATACTTATTGTTAAAGTTTAAGTTTATATAACGATGTTTTATTTGTTTAGCTTTTTGTAAATATTCCTATGTGCAAATCTAAAAAAATGCTTATATGTTAGCTTCCCATTGGGAATCAAAATATAGCTGAGACTGTTTTTTTTTTGTAATTACCCTATTTATATTAATCGTTAGCAGAAAAAATCTACATATTACTATTGTTATATGATTCATTCCCAGATACTTAGAAATGAATACGGAATTCATTGGGAATTTAAAGAACCCAAGCTAATCTAGCCGTGAATATTATTTGTAGTTATACATTAAACTATAAAAGGCAATATCCTAAATGGGAGTTGCTATTTATGTTAACTCAACCCGACATTTTATTGGACTCAGACTCAATTGGACCCATAGGTTACTTGTTACCACCAAAAATGCTTAAGCTCAAGTTGTAACGTAGTTTTTTCCTCTCTTATCCATTCTCGCACTTTCCGTGAAAACTAAGTTTGGGATTGTGTTTAGAGTGTTTCAAATATGGCTGCAAATATTAAATGGCGTTACCATAAGCCAGTTCTAGTGCAGTCTTTTATCCTTAGGTAATTTTCTATCCACAGCTCCAAATTAAAGATTTGCAGCCGATTTTCTGTAGTTGACAAGAACAATAACAAATAATCATAAAATAAATTGGCACTATCTTCGCAAGATTGCTGCAAAATATCTTAGAATTTCTCCTACATCAATCCATTTTTCACAATATCTGCGTCAATCTAACCTGGCAATGGGAAATTGCAATCCCCAAGACTTAATAGATGCAAGCTGGCTAATGAGCCACGTACGGCTTGCCTCGAAGCAGACCAGGTCAACCTGAAATCCCTTCCTTGGTTTCCCCTAAACGTGTTGACTTGGCCCATCAGCGTCCACAACGAGTATTGCTGCATTTAATTTAGTTTTACACGGTCTTTGTACTGCTGGACTCTCCGGACATCACATCACATCCAGTTGTGTGTTATGTGGTATGCGCGTTTTCTAAATTATAACTTGAAACGGTTTGATTCAGCAAGAGTAAAAGAGAGATCGAGGGAATATTGAGAGTTGTACTCGCTCTAATTTATAGTGATCTTTGTTCTCTAGTAGTCGCGAGAGGTGATCGAGCACCGTTATATCTACTTGTTCTTTTCTTCATGTGCTTTCGTGGTGGTGGTCGAATGTGCATCTGTATCTGTATAAAGTGATCGGTATCCCTAACAAATGATATCTAAGAGAAGACGATATTGAATAGTGTACCCAACAACCTGCACCTCTCCTTCCCTTCCTCGCAATCCCACCTCTATTCCCCCCATGCAGGGAAGAAGCAACCTGCCCCACCCACTCTCCCCTTCCCCCCACCCATCTCCCATTTCCTTCTGCCGGGATCAGATGACCGGAAGGTTCCTCTGTGGCATCCCCTTCGCCTCCCCCAGTCCACAAGCCTCTCGTTCTTCCTCCCTGTGACCACTGGCGCCAAGGACTATGTCCCAAGGACTATGTCGACTACCTAAGGACTCTATATGGAGGGCACGTCACCCACAAGGTCCTTCTCGTCGACGATGTCGATACTCTGCTACCTCCCTCGCAGCCCATGGCACAGGTATATAACACTTTGGATGGGCTTGTTGGGTTGGGTCTCATGTTTTCCGAGATGGATTTCCGTTGTAGATCGAGAAAGACGAAGCTTTTGAAGGAAATGGGTGCTTCTTCTCGTTGTTGTCCAGATCTACAGGAAAATTGGAGAGAAGTACGAAGGTGCATATCCGGAGCCTTGGAGTTGGGGGTATCCAGATTAAGGTTTGATTGTTTCTATGCAAGGATAGACGAGGTTCATAGTTAAATTAAATCAAGGTCAGTCCAAGACAGTAACTCAAATAGAGTTAAAATTTATAATAGGCGTTGGGAAGTAAGATAGAACAAGTTTATCGGTTTTAGTTATAATTATGAAAACTAATATATGATCAAGAATGTGATTTACAAAGTTTTTATAGTTTATGGTGTAAAAATCTCATTTATAGATATATTGATATGTATATTTTTATTGGTCCTAACAATTGTTTCAATGATATATAAATGTGTATATACACGTGATTTTATTTATTCAGATATGATCAGTTGGTTCACCACTTCTCCTCAACGGTTCAGTTTGATCTATTAAAAAATGGATTGGACCGATTTAATTCTGTGGTGGAATCCGATTCAACCTTTCTGATAACATTTTCGATTAGACCTCCATTCTGTTTCATAGTCATTGCTCAAGCCTGATGGATACCCTTGTGGTCTTACCTTGATACCCTCTCAAACATGAGAGTACTGCATGGAACCCATCCAACCGTCGAGAGGGGCATATGTGTACAATAGAGTAAGATTATAAAACTCGTAGTGCAATGGAAAAGATTGCAGTTGCAGAGATTGTGGTATAATTGGACAAGATTTTTGACATCAATGTTCATGGTATGTAATTCCTGGAAAAGTACAACAATAGAACTTTATTGACAATCTCATTAGTGTAGTATCGATTAAGAAGACAGAATAATAATTATCTCAAAAATCCTTAATGAAACATATTTGTACACTTAAATGGAGGCTATCTAATCTCTCACGAGATAGTAGCAGCCGGTCTTGACACTTGACTTTGACATGAAGTATTCAGAATCGAGCAACCCATTATTCGAGGAATAAAAATCACTTACCTTTTGCATATTCCACGTCATTTAGGAACGAGAAGAACTGCCCAAAAGGTTCTTTTTTTCTCTATCCATTGTGCATATGACGGGACGATGTGAATCATCGAGAGGTTATAGCACCTGCTGTAATGCAGATGATCCGTTTGATGACAATCAGACGGCACTCATAAGGGGCCGGGGATGGCTGGCATACATCCCGGGATGATCCATTCGTTATCGACGGATCCCTGCATGAGAGCAGGTGTTGTAACATCAGAGGATCCAAATCGGTGGATCACCAAAGTCATGTGAGATTGGTGGCTTTTCAAAAGCGTTCTCTTTTCTTTTTAGGTTAAAGCATCCTGATGTTATTGTGATATGATGCATTCGCCCATTGTTGCAATAACAAACATATAATTGCTGGATTAAGCACAAACATCCGATGCAATTGTCCACTGATGCTCTTTTTAATTAGTTCTGCTGTGATTAATTAGGTTTTGGCTCGTTAATGAAGGGATAAGATCTCCAACTCAAGAATCAATAATAAAAGTAAGCTATAATCAGAGCAAATCGACTAAAATACAATCGGCTTAACTCAAAACCGCCCCTTCTACTTTGCCAACAATTGAATTGGCAGAAGAGACGATAGAGAGGTAGAGTGACCGAAGCCTGAGACATGCACGTCGATATCGACCTTGCATAAACCTAGCAACCTAGCCGCACGGTTTGGTCGACACCCACAGACGGCAGACCGAACCTCTTCAAACACTTGCACACTTCCACCATGGCACGATTGCTACTAATCCAACACAACATGATACCGATGGTTTCCATAACCGATCTGTGAGGAACGACGAGCATGGGACAATAACTTTCTTCGTGGCTTGGCACGTTATCGACTCAGGTGCTTCAAGGATACGATGGCTTGCCTGAACCATTGCAACGACGAGGGCTGCAGTGATCGTAAGCAAAGACAAAGATGTTCACATGATGCAATGGAGATGGTGATAGGGGATGCTAAGTTGGAGGTTGTAAGGATCATATGTAAGGAGATGGTATTAAAGTATATATATGAGGTTTGCATGTTAGTGAGGATGAGAGGAATTGGTGGAAAGGAGGAACCCGTGGGAGTTCATGGATAACGAATAGGGCAAATTGCAGAAAAGCCTTTGAATTAAACACCAAATTTTAACATTATAATTAAACTTTAAAAAGGTAACAATGTAATATCTAAATTTTAAGATATATTTTCAATATGATTTTGAGATAATTTATTTGGGGCGTCGAACGTTAACATGACCAAAAATATATATTTTGTCTCAAGTCTCATCCAAAAAATTATTGAATATTTCTTACACGTGTCACCTACTAAAAATTAGGATCGGATTTCAATGCCAAGACTCTTGTAAACTTTGTCGATTACCTACTAGCTCATGTATACTTCATATCCATCCTACGACTCCTGCAAAGTTGCTTCATCTTATACCACAACCACTACAATTAATATAACCTTTCTTAAGTTGTCCCACATGGGTTTGAATCGATGGATATATTTCCTTACTCTCTCCTTCCACTACAACAAATCTAACTTTTACCGACCTTGCGACTAAAAAGACGTCTAGCTAGGCTCGATTTAAATAGACGTTATATTTAACATCGACATCTTTATTGTCCACCGACGTTTCACCCTAAACGTCGATATATGGTAACACTATGTCGACGTTATCTGATTAAACGTCCAGCCATGTTTTTACCTCCAAAAAAGGAATTCCCGCCTTTAATTGACATTTCGGATTCCACCCATAATTACCCATTAAAATCCCCAATTTTTGCACTCCTTCCACTAAGAAACATCTCCCCCTTTGCATCTATTCTTCTCCTTTCTCCCATAACGGCTGAATAGGGTTCTCCCTTTTGGGTTTAGGGCCATCTTCTCCGACGAAATCATCTCCGTCGACAACCTCTTTGCCGGACGACAGAGGTAAGGCTTGTGACTTTCTCTTCTTTACATGTATTATGCAACTACATCATTTTCTAAGGTTTGGGAGGGGAGTGTTTCGATTTCTTTGGGAGGGGGGAAGGGTTGCCGCCGTCGGCACAATGGATAAAGGTTTGTTTGGGTTCTGAGCCTCATGCTTATAATGGAATCCAACAGCGATGTTGATTTCAGAAATCGAACAGCGATGGATAAAGGTTTGTTTCCTTCGCTTCTCGATATACAGAACCATGCAGGGACACGAAAGTGGAGTTGACTTTATTCCTTGATAAACTTAATTAGTTTATCTAATTGGCTTAATAAAATATGGAAAAGGGTCCTCTGATTGTTCATTGATATGGTTTTTATTTTGTTGTAAAGCGAGTTCATTTATTTGTATTTAGATAGTTTACTGCTTGTATAATTTTATATGCAGCAGATAGTTTTTGAAGTTAATGTTTAGTTCATCTCGAGATGATCATAGTAATAGTAACAGTGCTGGAGATATTTACATAAATGAATAATTACAAGTTAACAGGTATATCCATCGTCTAGTTTAAAGACAGAGATATATACCTGCATCAGTATCTCGCTATATGCCAAGCTTATATTAGACAGAGATATATACCTACATCAGCATCAGTATCTCGATACCTGCAATTTCAGTGCACATTACACATTTCCCATGGTTTTTTTTGCCTATATTAGATAGGGCTTGCTCTGTTTTGTAAAAAAACACTAGAAAATAAATAAGTTGGAGTTGCTTTACTCATCCCTTTCTCCTCCCCTTGATTTGTTGAATGAAGAATTGGAGAAAGAATTCAAGTTGTCCCACACATCCATCTACCCACCTTATATTGTGGAATAAAGAATTGGAGTTGTCTTTACTAAAATGCTACAGTTTGTAATATGACACTATATGGGATGGTAACTTTTTTATATGTGAGTGAACAGAATGGAAATTGTTGATGCAGTGGCATTTCTTAATTATAATTTGCATATTATTTTATTCCATCTTTTATATCCTTTCATATAGAAAGGCAAATATATCTTCTCTCAACATTCTATACATTCTTGCTGTGATATTGATCGCATCGTGATCGCATCATAATAATAAAAAAATTTATTTGTCTTGATGGATAGATCGCGATAGCATCAATTTTTCTTAAGTCTAATGTAAAGATGTAGGACAGATTTTTCTTGCAGATATTCGGGTTTATTATGTGTATGGTTGGACCATTTACATTTGGAAAGAATAAGCAGAAAGTGGATGGTCAAAGTAGTCAACCTGATTCAGCAATTTACAAATTACAAAGTAGTCAACCTGATTCGCCAAGAAATTCATCATGAACTTCTCCAAGAACTTCGTCAAAAATGCAACATGAGATAGACTCAAAATTGAAAGCTGCAGAGGAGAAGAGAAAAGAAGAATTTCATGATCAAGTAACTGCTGGAGTGATTGCATACTTTAAGAATTACCCGTTATCTAGTGGAACCCCATCGTTGCCTTCTCAACCAACATTTTATGGTATTCAACTAACATATTTATTTATTTTTACTACTTGTGTTTTTTCTTAAATTTTGATGTTCTCCTTACTTCATTTTCATCTTTATTTAGCAGATACATATGCTTCTCAAGCAAGGTCAAAATTTGTGAGGAAGGATGGAGATGTTGATCATGATGCAGAAACAGAAGAGGATTCGTGAATGAAGTCTATCATTTATCAAGAAATTTCTTATTTTTTTGGGAATGTATAATGTGATTTTGCTTTCTAGAAGCTCTACTTCAACTATTGAAACATTTGAATGTTTTGGAGTTTAACAATGTTTGCATTTTGGAAAATATTTTTTAGAATGAAAAGAGAATGTTGTTCGCTTATGCATGTGCTTTGTGATCGTGGATGTCTAGAGAGATGGGCAATGTATGTTGATCAAATAATCCATATGTTGATGTTAAAAACATTAGGTTGGATACAAATTCAAATAATCAATTAATTGATGTTTATATGTCCTCAAATAAGCCTATATAGACGTTTATTAACGACCTTAAAATGTGATTTAAAAACGTCTATCATGGTAGTCTAAGCCAACGTATTTTAACGTCTGTGAATATCATTTGTATATGGACGTTTTTTAAAACGTCTACCTAGAGATGTCTTACTTGACGTTTTGTTAACGTTGGCGGATATAAACTTTAATCAACGTTCTTTATAAACGTCTACAAAAACCTCTACCAACGAGGCAGACCCGACAAAAATTTTAGACGTTTTTTAACGTTGGCATACACATTTGCAGACGTTAACATCAACTATAGCCGACGTTTCAAAACGTCCAAAAAAAGGAATTCCTTTTCCTCTCTCCTTTTCTTCTATTTTGTTCCATTCCACTAACCTCCCTATGGCATTGCGTCGTTCCTCGACTTCACCTTCCCGAATCAAGCCACCTCTCATTAGCCACATGCTCCCTCTCCACGAGCTGTTCTTCGCTCGATGTCTGCCCTCCATCTTCAAACCCCATCTCAAAGGTCACGAAGCCATCATGGAACCTCTGCTCCGACCCTCCACCGATGAAAAGAGTAGCATTCCATGTATCATGCGAAAAACCAATACATGGTGTTCGTGGGTTCACCACCAATGTTGTTGTTGGATACACTCTAAGAAAAGGAGGGATTAGCGTACACATAATGGCTCACCATGTGCACCATCAATTGTATGATCGAACCTTATATAAGAGACTTTTTGAAAATATTTTAAAATCGCATAACTATGATGACTATCATCAAATTATTTTGTTCATTTCTTGAACCATTTCGGAAATTGTATCATATATGTGCTCACAACCTGATCATATCCATATGTCGGGTTCTCTTTAATAATTTTCCTCCTAAATTCTCTAAAATGAATTCACATGAATTAAAATTGATAAGAAAGAAATTCGAATAATCATTTTTTAAAAATTAATGATAAAGATGTACTTAATATATGCCCTTATTTCCTCACAATTGTCTAAGTCATATAATCAGCAGCATCTTTCTCCTATTTTAACAGTAAATGCTCCTTAACCTTTTCTATTGGCTAGACTGATTGATGGAACACACTGATATGAGGTTCTTCGTCAGAGTAAATTGTCTCGTTCCTACTCATTCTGTTGTGGATTAGTTTCGAAATCATCAGGGAATTATCTAGCACAAAATGTTGCCACTTTTTCATATATATATATATATATAGAGAGAGAGAGGGCTTATCGAGAGGGTCATGTGCCCATTAAAGTTGGGTTGAGCTCATCGTATCATCCGTTGGATATTATTCCAACCATCCAAATTAAAATTATGTTAAATACCATTGTTGGCACTAATTGATGTGTTACCATAACATACTCTCGCATTTTCCTCATAATTTTGTTTCATTTTCATCACACGTAATTACGTCTTCCCTTATTACCACATTTTTCTTCAAAATGGCATTTTGAATCTCATTGTTCCTCCGGTGGCGATCAAACACAAACGGAATATTGGGCTTTGATTCGTAAGTTTTATCGATCTTATAGCAATAATATTATTTGAGAAGAATTTTTTGATTTATAAGTTGTGATTGTTCGTATATTTCAACTATTAATCCTTTATTACAATCAATTTTTTTATTCGGTCAATATATTGATTTAGTGGTATTTAAAGTATTGATTCCAATGACACCTTTTCTTATAATTTGATTTTAGTTGTTGATGCTTTCCTCGATCTTATTGATAATATTCAAAGTTTTGAATCATTATCAAATTACTAAATATTCCTTTAGTTACTTATGTATCCTAATAAATTACTGATACTTCAAAAGTTATTACTAATGTCCATAGTAAAGGTATTTAGCATATATATTTTCTATTATAGCAAGTTACTTATGTTACTAAAAATATGTTACGTGTTACTGGTCTTTCTCGTTCTTACTGATACAAGTTATATGACTTTATTTACTGATGTATCTTAACAAGTTACTGATACTTCGAAAATTATTACTGAAGGTAGTATTAAAGTTACTTGTCATATATGTTGCTTTATTATATCAAAAATACTGAGCAACTTGCCTATGTTACAAAAATATGTTATGTGTTACTTTTCTATCTCAGATTCTTACTGATACAATTATATTTCCTTAAATACTTGCGTATCCTAACAAATTATTGATACTTCACATATTATTACTGATGGAAACACTAAAAGTTACTTGTAATAGATGTTTTTTTACTATACCAAATTACTGATCTTAATTGCCAATGTTACAAAAAATTTAGTATGTGTTATTGTTCTTTCTCTCATTCTTACTTATACAAGTTATATGGCTTTAGTTACTTACGTATCTTAACAACTTACTGATGCTTTGAAAATTATTATTAAAGGTAATAGTAAAGTTCTTGTCATATATCTTGTTTTATCATACCAAACTTATTGATGCTTAGAAAATTGTTTTTATGTTAGGTGTTACTTGAAGGCAACATGGATTTCATTTGCAATGGGGCCGAAGCCCAGATTTGCTATTGAAGAAATACCTAAATTCCGTATCAAGATTGCTTCTATTTTACTGAAATGTGGAGGCGAAAAGAACTCTGGAAAATGAATTACTCATTAGCTTCTCCTTAGATGCAGCCTTTTGTAAATATATGAGGGAAATGTCAATTTCACTTGTAATTAGTATAGAAATTTGTTTAAGTTCTTATGTAATGGATAAAGAAATGGCTTAATTCAAACTTTTTCAAATGAATATCTTTTAGTTTTTAAATGAAAGAATTTGTTGATGACTTATTAATTTTTGCAATTGTTGTCTCGGCAACAAAAATAATGGTGTGATGACTCTTGAATGAAGTCATGTGTATCGTTGTATGTGCTTGTAATTTTATGGTTGTTCTAAAGTTGGCAAAATGTTTATATTTCCTTCGTTACTTACGTATCCTAACAAATTAGTGATACTTCAAAAAGTGTTACTGATGGCAATAGTAAAGTTACTTGTCAAATATGCTCGTTTATTATATCAAATTTATCGATGTCAATGCTTATGTTACATGTAACTTTGTTAGGTGTTACTGATCTTTCTCTAATAGTTACCGATACAAATTTATATTGTCTTACTTACGTCTTCTAAACAAAATACTATTACTTTCAATAATGTTACTGATGACAACACTGAAAGTTACTTTTGATACATACAATTTTAATATACCGAGTTATTGATGCTAGTTGGCGATGTTACAAAAAATTTTGTTAGATGATATTGTTCTCTTTCATAGTTACTGATACAATAGAAGTAGACAACATCCAAATATATCACAATATGTTTTATTCAAAAGCTCCTAACCAAAGCATAGTAACAGACAAATAAATAGATTTGTCTTCTAAATAAAAGTGTTAGGTGTTACTAACCAAAGGTATTTAGGTATTACTGATCTTTTTCTCAAGTTATTGATACAATAGAAGTAGACAACAACCAAATATACCACAATATGTTTTATTTAAAAGCTCCTAACCAAAGCTTAGTAACAGATAAATAAATAGATTTGTCTTCTTCTACATCATCTTCCTCGGAAGAAACAAATGACATATGTGTACATATATAAAGGACTGGTAATTAATAGACATGGAAAAATATGACATTTGTGCCTCCATGGTGATAAATATATTAGTGGTTCCGTGACATGTTGATCTGATGAAATGATGACTCCACATAGGAATCTCTATGAAAAAGAGTTGATCATCGCACGTGACAGGATTGATGATCCAAACATCAAGCATACCTGAAAAAATAAAGTAGTGAAAATTAGATGCAAGTTGTGAGAACTAGTCGGGGAATGGGAAAAAAATAATGAGTAGTAAGTATAATGTAGTCGTGATTAATTAATTTGTAATTCTTACCAAAGTGTTATAACACAAGGGACAACTATTACAAGACAATAGTCATATGGTAAATGATGTTAGTAATTATTTAGGATTCAAAAGTAACTAAAGAATGAGACATTAGTAAATCAATATATAACATTAGTAACTAACATGACATGCAAAAAGGTATTTGTAAATCAGCGAATTGTGTTAGTAATTAGAGTGTTAGTAGAATAAGTAATCGATGTAGTAACCAACGAACTTCAAAAGTAATATTGAGTAAAACATTAGTAATAAAGAAAAAATACTAATCCGATAGTGCTTATTACTAAAAAGTCAAGGATTGTTACTTATATGATTGCAGAAATTATCGAACCTTTTAAAACATTAGAGATTCAACAATTATCCATTACTACGGTACCGATATATTATGTTGAAGGTGTAAAAAAATGTTACTACATTTTTATAATGATGTGCAATCGATACACCTGGATTAAGAAAAAATAAATTGAGAATGATAAATCTCGATCCAAATGAAATGGAGAATGAAATAGAAAATAATGAAACTTACAGAACTTCTGAAAACTGAGGAACAAAAATGACTAGCGATCGTCTTCATCATTTTTGAAGGATAATACTTTACATTGCTAAGGTGGATGGTATTAAAAAGCCTAACAATGGATTGTATTAACCTGCAAATGATACACATGGATTAAGAAATCATAAATCAAATAAAAAATAAAATGAAGAAGAATGAGTTAGAAGACAAAAATGAACTTACAAATTTTCTGGAAATCTTCATAGACGGTATTGTGCGAGGATGGTAGCATTTTTTTTGAGAAGATGATAGTATGAATTGCTGATAAGGAAATTTAATATCAGAATTTTAGGGAAGGCGATTACTGTCACGAAATCCGATGATCATGAAACTGTCAGAGGAAAAATAACAATTAAAACGTAGGATCAATGAAAATATAAAATCAATAATTGAAATACAATACCTTTGGTGAGCGAAAATTGTCTGCAACTACACGATGCTCGGATCGTTTCATGAGATCGATAGCCACGCGTTGCAAATGTCCATATCAATCACCCAACGAAACAATCAAAATGTTATCATAAATGCATACTATTTTTTGAAAAGCTTTAATTTTTTTAATTTTTCAACCATTATTGTTACGGGTTCCTAAAATTGGGGGATTAGAAATACAAATCCAATGGTTGAGATGATGCGCTCATATCATCTCTAATGAGCATAGGGCTCTCTGGATAAAAATCCTAAATCATATATATATAGAGAGAGAGAGAGAGGATAGGGAGTATGCACCCAGCACCCGGGACTATAATTCCCACATTTTTTCTTTTCTGAAAAATACCGCCATGTATATTCATATATATATCCCTCCTATATGTCATTCCAATTTTGTCAGAAACAGAGACCCCTATGTCCTCAATCCAGAACAGGTTAATTACAGCAATTCTAAGACCGTTAAAATAATGTGTTCTAGATGGAGGACATAGGGGTCTCCGTTTCTGATGAAATTGGAATGACATATAGGAGGGATTATTTTTCGGAAAAGTAAAAAAATGTGGGAGTTATAGGCCCGGGTGCATGTAGAATTACATGCACCTGGGTGCATACTCCCTATTCTCATATATATATATATATATATATATATATATATATATATAACTTGTAGATCATTTGACTCTACATTTGTTTTGCACTTTTATTATCAAGAAGAATATAATCATGCATATCATTGATAAATCTCAGATTTATCAGCATTATTTATTACTATCTCTCATGATCAAGTGTTTCACTGAGTTTAGTTAACAACTAACTCTAATTAATAATTTCCCCTTTTGTAAATAATTAACTCTAATTAATGTATATAAATAATTATATTATTGTACTATTTTTATGTATTTTTTATTTATTAGAAAATCAAATAAAAATAGTCTAATATTGTACATAATTAATTTAACATTTAATTAAATTAAAAATAAAAAAACAAAAGAAATAAAAATAAGTATTTTCAATACTTTAAAAATACTTGTAAAAATATTAATATGTAAACATGTTATATTCAGGTCTTGAGTTCTACATGAAAGTCTTAGTTCTGCATCCGAGTCGTCATCAACCTCTCGCACCCCTTCATCCCTCAGCTCTTCCAACCACGTAACCTCCTATCTTCTCCTTATTACCCTAACATCTCCACTTGTCGTTTCCGTCAGTTAACACCACCACAGCGTAACCCTAACTTCCCTTTCCTTCATGTTAACTTCCACAGCCTCTAAGAACCATCTTTGCAATCATTAGTGGTGGTTGAAACCACTATGAAAACCAATCTAACCACCTTCATCTTCTTCAAATGCCCCTTTCCGAAGCCGATAACCGTCATCCGCCATTCCTGAGAGCAATCCCCTGGCTTCTCTATCTTTCAATGATAGTTAGAAGAGTGTGAGACAAGATTTTTCTCTGACGAGATTCAAGGTGACCCACCTTGCTACAACCATCATTAAGGTTGTGTGAGATTAGTTCTGTGGCCCATAACTTGAAGAGAAGATCAATGAAGCTCTCAAGCTTTGTTTCAGCCTTCAGTTCTCCTTCAAATTCATCATCTTCCTCATCCCCATTTGCAAGTAGGTCTTTCATTTCTACTTTTCTTCATTTTCGCCATTTTATTGCTTATCCATATCTTCACTTTTCCATCATCTGAAGTCATATGTATCTTCGCATTTAATCCATCCATCATGTGTAACCTTCCAGTAGATACTTCTACTTCTCCACGACATACTTTGCCACTACAATAAACTAGTCTTTTGGGATGCCCATCAGGGACGGTTAATCAGAAACCATCCCTTTGAAAATGATAAGGGATGGTTGCAAAGCGTCCTCCCTTGATGACTAGAGGAAACATTTACAATCAACCATCCCTATTCAACAGTATGTGAGGCGACGTTTTAGTAATTAAGTATCTCTATCGAGTGTTATTGGGAACGGTTGTGTGACTATTCCCGTCGAGTCATACATGGGACGGTTAAGATCGTTGCCTCCCACTCCTGTAAATGTCTCTTTAAGTTCAAACGAAGGTGACGGTGGCGATCGTCCTATTACGTTGCATCAAAATTTGCATGTGTGAATTTGTGTTGTTTCGAGCTCATAAGGGACGGTCTTAAGTAGACCGTCCCTGATCGTTATCATTGGGGATGGTCAAATGACTGTCCCCGATGGATTTATACTATCGAAGCACCGCCTCCTACCGCATTCTCCATTCTTCCTCTCCCAAACCCCTCTCATCTCCCGTTGCCCCCGACTCTCTCACCGCTCGACCATCGCTCGACTGCCGCTCAAGCCTCTCCCTACGTTGCCTCCGTTGTCGAGATCTCGTCCTCCAACTCTCTCTCTCTCTCTCGTCGCGCTCCATTTTATTATCTGGTACCTTTTCATTTCCTTCGAGACAAATCCCGTAACTTTGGATATGTATCTAAAGCATTTTTTCAAAACGGTAATCTTAGATACAAGAATGACAACTTGATTTTATGTTGTTATACATAGTAATGGTGATTTTCTTCTTCATTGCCGGTTGTGTTAGATGCAAATTTGTTTGACTTGTATTATATTCATAAATAGAAATGTGCAAAATTGTGATCACTATATGGTTGTTTTAGATGCAAGAATGATTAGTCTATCATTATACAATATTAGATTCACCATATGATTCGTATATAGTGTATGATTCACTATATTGTTTTTAATTCATATATGATGTTTGATTCACTATTTGATTTTTGATACTCTACAAATTTGATTTATTGTTTGCAGCACTCTAATTTAAAGACAATTCCATGTTTTTTGGTGTATGTGTTTTTGTGACTGTATGTGGATATGTGTGCATTGGTCCCTTACACTAGTCTTGTGTTACATTACAACTCTCTGTTGTCCATCCTTTGGAGGAGGTTTGAATGAGAATCGATCAATGGACTTGATGAATCTATGATTCTCATTCTTTATTCTTTTATTTTAGTTGTATCTTTTAGCAAAATAATCTATAAATACATGTAAATACAATAAATTAACTTTGTGCACGCCATTGTTAATATCTTATAATTATCACATATTCTTCAAAAATAAAAGAATAAAGAGAAAAGAAAAAATATGTTTTAGAATAAATATAGAATGGCCCAAACCTCAAGAGAATGTCAAGAGTTGACCAGATCGTAAAAGTACAAGTAGAGAGAGATAATGGCACACTATATATTGTAGATACCATCTATACTTGTACAAATAATTATTTATCTTTATTTTGATAAAATATAAACATCTTATTCTTTTTAAGCACTTGTATAAAGTCCTAGTAACAAAATTAAAATAAAAATAAAAAAATACAAGTTTAAATGAAAATAAAATCCACAATTCATTATCCAAAGGTCACATGTACGTATGTGTATACAATACCTATTTATTTAATACCATTAATTAATTTATAAAAAACAAATAAAAATCATTTTATATTCTTTATATTATCTTGTAAATAAATAAAAATAATATTTGTAAAAATACTAAAAATAAAAATACTTGTATATAATACATAGGTATAGTATACATGCTTATAACACTTAATATTGTATACACCCTATTTATTTTTTTCATAAAAATAATTAAAAATTACAAAAAAATAGTTTGTAAAATAATAAATATTTTTTTATTTTATACACTTTTTATTTTTAAATCATTTACTATTTATATTTAATATTCTTTCATTTTCGTGCATTCTGCCTTCTAATTGGTCCATGCAGGACTGTTGACCACTGATCAACCTCTTCCCCCCAACCAGGTTGACTTGATTCCTGTTTACCGGAGCATTTTCTTGGATTTTGCCCGATCGAACCCGATCTCCTTTTGCCTTGCTTTTAGTGGTCGATTCCTCTCCTAGGATCTGTGATCCTTGCGGATCCCTATGGAGGGTCGGATCTACCTAGGGTTTTGCCACATCGACCGATCTTTCCAAACCCTAAGGCATGTGCCAATTTATACTCTCTTCTATTTCTCTGGCTCCTTAGCTCATACCTCACCTCTTTCTTCCTCCATAGCTACATTCAGCAGAGTGACATCAGCCCGGAGGAGCTTTTGGATAGAAGTTAGGTGGCTCCACGGCTGCAGCTCATCAATGTGGTTGAAGTTCCTCCACGTATAGCCACATTTGTCCTGTTGCAGCCTGTTTGAGGCCAAAACATTCACCTTCTGCCTTGCCCTGACGTTGTTGATTACCTTAGGAGCATCAAGTATCACCCATATTACCCGTACTTTCCATTTCGATCCAAACTTTCCATTTCCATCATCATTGGTTCTTTTGCTCCGACCACCGGATTTGGAGCCTTTGTCCGCATCTTTCACCACACCGATGGACTTTGCACTTCACAACCCACTTCCTTTCATGACCTGATCACCTTAGATTCACTCATCAGATACACTTCATGCATATGCATTTGTGAAAAGTCCTTAGGTTCTGAACTGAGTATTGAACAGAGAGTAGTATGGAATTAACCTTAATCCACCTAATTTTCACAGGAAGTTCTCCAAGAAAGAGGATTTTAGAAGCTTCAGGTATATGACTTAATTCTTCGAGTTCCATGATAATGTGCAGAGTTTGACTCTTAGTGTTTAACCTGGTTACCTTATTCTGGATACGACTCTTGAATAGAGAATTAGTTTGTACTCTTATACTGTGCACTTAGCTCAACTCAAACGTGGATGTTGGAAGACTGTATGAGTTTCTTTTTTGGTAGCATGGACATCTAAAGATCAGAGTACTGGTTGAAATAAAGCTTCTGAAAAGGGATGGACGGCTGGGCACAAATTTTTTTTTCTAAGACCCCAAAACATGTACGGAAAAAAATTGAGATTTGTAGGGATTCAACATGATATACGTGGATCTGCCAAATTTCCAAACAAAAAGAAGCCAACTACCAAATAAATATTTGACCAAAATGGTTCATGCTTCAAGAAAACCTGCAGATCTTAGTGGAGATTTAGCTAAACTGGTCGGCTTTCACAAGAAGAGGTGACTACACTGGTCACCCTCGAGTTCTTTTCCCATTCTACTAATTTCTCCCTCTTTTCGATTGTGAATACAACGCGACAGACCTTAGATGGAAATACCTGAAATCCTAGGGATGAGTTATTGGAGGAGAGGTTTACATGGTAGTCTGGCATTCTTGATGGAAATAGCTAAAACCTTTTACACACGTGTGGCAGTTCTTCAATGTTCATGGGGTATGCTTTGGGAGGAGGATTGATCTAAGATGACTTCTGAGCTGAAACTGTGTCAATGATTTGTAGAACTTGGAGGCTGTTAATTGTAAGACCCTAATTCTCACAGAAGTTCCGGGAAATTAATAATCCAAAGGATGGGTCTAGCTCCATTTTCAACTTTTTTCTCAAGGTCTTGGTATGGAATCCAATCTCATTTCACCTCACTTTATTTTAGATGCTTGGGGACGAGCATGGTTTAAGTAGGGGATTGATGAATCTCATGTTTATCATTCTAAAAGGCATTAATTAAGCTTAGACTCCAAAATTTATTGGCATTTCTTCATTTATATTCCATAATTAACATTTATGCATATGTAAATAATAATTGTATTTTAACAGTCATAATTGTATAAAATGAGGAGTCAAAAATTCCAGCCTAAATGCCCTATAAAATAAGCTAAATTCTCTGATTTTTAACTAATTCATGTTAACTCCAAATCACCTGAAAACACTCCATTGTCTAAAATATTAAAAACAAGAACAAGGAAAAAATACAAAAAAATCACTAAAAATAATTGAGAAATGAGCCCAATCCCTAATTTCAGATCTATCGGACTAAAACATTGATATCTTCATCATATAGTGTCCGATTTAATCCTACTCACTTTTGAAAAATAAGACCAAGTTCAAGTGAATTGAAGCTCATATGTGAAAGTTGGATTTTGGGCCTCTTTTGTACATTATGTAATTTACCTAATTTTTACCTATTATATTATGTACATATTTGACTCTTTTATTTAATTTAATTTAATTTACTTTCTTTGATAAATATTTTATTAAAGTGTGCAAAAAACCAATCCTAAAATAAAACTAAAATCAAAGAAACTAACCAAGTTTGAGTGTTCACTAACAACCTATACAAAAGTCGTCTTTCTCGTAATTTATTTTATTTCTCCACGTTCGTAATCAATAAAAATCCAAAAAATAGAGTAATGTGTAAATATTTGTTAGATTTTATCATATTTATTCGATTTTTATCTCAATTAAAAAATGACATAAATTACAAAACACAAAAATCAAGGTATTCTATATTCATAGAGTACCCCCGAAAATATTGCTTTATACAAATGACCTAATTTGATTTTTGTCTCTTCATGAAAGTCGTAGTTCTCATCAAGACATGCATCTTTTCTGAAGAATTTTTTCGATATGAGGTCGTTTGCTATTTTTTATTTATCTTTTCTTTTTATTTTTGATTTTTTATGTCAATCATTTTTGCCATTTATTTTTTCATTTATTTAAAACAATATAAAATTTTTAAAAAATAAAATAAAATAATAGTAATAATTGCCACATGGCAACACTAGGGTCGTCCGATCTCGGCCAATCGGATGACCCACTGCCCTTCTCCTTCCTTCGTTCTTTCTCCCCCCAATTTCAACTCCTTCCTTCCCAGGCGCCGCCTCCCCACGTCTCATCAGACCATCGCCCTCTTGCCTATCTCTCTTCGATTGCTGCTAGATCATCCCAAACCAAATCATGGTCAATCGCCTCCCCCTTTCCATCTCAGCCATGTCACCCATATCCCCAATCTTTGAATCCAATCACACCTCCCATTCTCTCAACCCTTCCATTGCCGAGCCCCTTCTCCTCGACTATAAAACGCACTGCCCTTATTGAGAGTCATCCATCAATATTTTATAAGAAGTAAGGTAGGCGACGGTGACAATGTCGTCGTGCCCAATCCAGTGGCAAGATCCAAGCCACCATGGCTCGTCGCTCGCGTTCTCTACACACAAGCTCCGCTCTGTCCGCTTCTGCAAGCCATTAAGCAACGTGATTCCACTCCACCTCATCTTAATCGACATAACGACCACTCCTCTGATCGTCCTCGACTTCAGCTTTGTCTTCATCAACACCAGGAGTCAGCTCTGGACTTCGTGCCATCGAGCGCCCGTACCTCCAATGAAGCTCCGCCTACTAAGGAGCCCCACCGTCCGACCACCTCAGCTTTGCACATTCACCATCAACTAATCCAACCTCTCAGAGCCCTCTACCCCATCGTCGCTCCTTCACCTTCAATCATGCTCCGCATTTCATTTCCACCTTCGTCATCGACTCTTACCGCCACCACCACAGCAAGAGATCCTCAACTTCCGCCATGTGCTTCCCAGTCGACTACTCCAGGACCACAGTCAAGCTTCGACGACTAGTTACTCACTTCCGTTAAACGGCCACTTTCGCCTTCATAGACGACCCGCATCGATACGCTCAACCTCTCTACACCTCTCCAGCGTGGTCGACCCTCGTTGCCCCGAGCAGTTGGGATGCTCGACCCGAACATCACCTCCTTCGCCAGCTACCGGGACTTAGCCTGAGGCCCTCCCACGTGCTACGCACGTGTGTAGGGAATACATGAGGGACGACACCCCTCCTAGAACTTTTGCGAAGTAGCCCTCGGAGGACCACCTTATTTGCAACCACCCAAATCACTCAAGGGGCACGTGGTATGCATGTATCCGCTTGGGAGATTTTGCACAAAGCCACTCCCTGGGTGATTACATTCTAGCCCTTCTAGTACATTCTCTATTTTATTTATTTGTTGTAATTTTGCAAATAGAACCATGTATTCTCACTATATTTTGAACAATTCTATTGCATCATTTTATTTATTAAAAATAGGCATTTTGTTCTTCAATTTATTCTTGACATTGTGACAAGATCATGATCTTTTATATTCTATGGTTAATTGACAATTAATATTTTTGTATGAAATTACATAATTTACCCATTCATGCTTAGAAATTCATATTAAATTAACCATAGCTCCATAAATTGTCTTCAAGGATTATAGGATGAATTGTAATTTACATTGTGCCTAAAATGAATTACATTTGCATGCATATTTTGCTTTATAAAAATCATTTTGTATATTTCAATAATTAATTGTTAATAGATATTAAACTCAACATTTTTAGGATTTAGGATTTTTCTAGGATATTCAATTATTGCTTTATCTTAGGTAATTTTATTTCCCTAAGATAAGTAAGTTTAGTATTTATTATAATTAATTTGTGAGATTCACATCATCTGTACTATTTAATTCATAAAATGGTCATTTTGCATCCAAAAATTCTGAAAAAATATACTGCATTCATTTCATTATTATTCGCATCTTGGCCAAGTTTTGTAATTTCTAAACATCATTTGATTGACATTTAGTTTCTAGTCTTTAAAAAATTGGCTGCATTTGCATGTGCATCCATTAATTGCATAAAAAATATCAAAAAATTCTCTTCGAAAACCGTGCATGGAATTTGATAGACATCCACCTAGATTGTTCATTTTCCTCCTCGAGTTCAACCATGGGACTTGTCCATGCTAAATAAATATAAATCTACTTCGATTAAAATTTTAATTAATTAAAATTAAGTGGTTATTTCTTAATCGATTCCGATTACTCTCTTACAACGAAATGATATTATTTTCATACATTTAATTTACATAAAATTAAGAGGGTAATTTGCGAATCATCAACCTCCGATGTATTCCCAATGATAGTCCTACCATCAAGATACCAAGTATGGAGAAGGAGTTTACAATTGTCTCCGATCTCATGAATAAGTGGGTGTAATGCTTGAGGAAAAAGAAGTGATCCTAAAGGATCACATTTCTACACTCCGGTAGTTGACCGTATATGATTCTCTCCAATATATAATCTGGTGGCTTGAGCATATATAACTTCTACTTATGAAGAAATAGATGGACATCTCCTCATAACTTCATAGAGCATCAAAGATCTATCTATCATGTTGAAAGCATTTGAGAAATCTATTGTACGCATGGAGAGATACTCGTCACATGAAGCTTGTTTAAAAGTTTGTTCGTGCTGTGTAAGATGGCTTCCGATCCTCCATATACACAAACCCCAAATTCAAATTCATTGAGATACTTAGACGTCTCTTTGTCCACCTCTGTCGTAGCAACTTTAGATACTAAACACCTCTAGATAGTGCCTACAATAGTAGGGCGTATGCCTTTCTCAGATTTGAGTAGTGGAATAAGAGGTGCAGAGCAGGGGCAGAGCCAGGAAGTTTTTATAGGTGGGGCCAAAACATATATGTACAATTTATGTCCAAATCATAAAATGGAATTGTTTGATTTGTGTCCAAATAATAGGATACGTTATGAGGCCAATTAAATGATTGAAAAAGTTAATTAAAAATATAACAGAAAATGGCAAAGTGGACTTTGGACAAATAGTGACGTCGAGTCATCGATGTGCCAAAGATGAAGCTGTGCTGAGTCGCTAACATGCAGGACTGCTTGGACTATGAAATCACACCAAATCAGACGTGACAGACTACCGTAAAGGAAGTAGAGTTAGTGGGAGCAAGCGTTGTCTGGAGAACGCGTGCTTTCTATCGTTCTAACATTGCTAGACCAGTGGTTTCCCATGTGAGGTCATGAAGAACAAGTTTTCGTGAACGGTAAGGATGAGGTTGGATTAGTTTCAATATGAAATAACAGGGCAAGGGGGAGTGTAAGGGTGGAAGTAGAATCATTTCTTGAAATTTTAGAAAAATGAGGGATAGGGATTAAGAATGCAAACAAATATAAATATATCTGTATCCAACCGCTACCATATCTGTTTTATATGTATTTTGACATCTGTATCCGTTTTAAAACGTATACAGATATGGATATCACTTTGATATCTATAAACCTCCCTACATGTATCTATTTGTCCATTTTCAAAAATAAATATACTTGTAGACTTATTTAAATAGAGGTTAATGGGGTTGCCCCTTTAGGGCATCCAACATGGCTGCTCCCGTGCCATTTTCGGCATTTTTTAAAAAATATCACCATGTATATTCATCCCTATATCCCTCCTATATGTCATTCGAATTTCGTCAGAAACAGAGACTAGTATGGCCTCCATCTAGATAGTCATTTTTTAACGGTAACAGGATTTGTTAAATCGGCACTATCTCGATGAAGGCTGTAGGAGTTTTTGTTTCTGACGAAATTCGAATGCCATATTGGAGGGATATAGGATGAATATACATGGTGATATTTTTCAAAAAATAAAAAAAACATCGAAAAAGGGGGCGGAGCAGCCCATTAAATCCATTTATATATATATATATATATATATATATATAACATAATTTTATACATTCCACCTATATGGTATAATTATTATGAAACAGATTTAATACATTCAAATGATGTGCATCTATCCAATACATGTATATTTAAGAAAATATATACAATATTTCTAACATTATTCAAATGCGATATCACATATGTATCCATCTTTTAAGGATATAGTAATATAGTTTTCATATCCGTCAATATCCGTATCTACATCTACATTCATATTTAAAAATAGACATTGGTATAGTAATATCTATATCTGTATATTTTTCTTTGCATTTTAATAGAAATGGTCGGCTTTTACCGAAATTTGGAAAATGGGGAAAGGAATTGTGGTAGTATTTTATTCAAATTTTAAAAAATGGGAGAAATGAATTGTTGTCCTTTATAGAAATTTCAAATAATAGGAGAAATGCTTCTAAAAATGGAAAATGGTAAAGATTATTTAATAATTTACCCATTTGGGAGGGGGCCATGGCCCCTATCCGCCCCCTCTCCCTCCGCCCATGGTGCAGAGGCTACAAACTCAGCCAAATGACATCTCCCACCTAGACATAAATTAGCTAACATGGAGATAACACGTTTGTCGATCCCTTTCCACGAAGGATATCTAAAATGTGTTGAGCTCTCATGCCATCTCTACCACATGATATCCCTTTAGGAAAGGATTTGATAGCCTGCGAAATAACATCTAGATCAACAGTAAGAGGAGTATCTGAAATCAATATATCTGGCAATGAGGGAGACAACTTGCACAGATGTTTAGCCTATAAGGCCTTCATGGTGTCTTCATTATAAGAAGCCACTCCTGAAGAGCACAACACAATCTTTACGGTTGCTATAAAGTGTTCATCTGACACTTTATGAAGACACTGTATAATGTTGGAGCTTTGATATTTATTCTCCTCCAATGAGTTGTTCTGACTAAAACATGAAGTCCCAAGTATACCACATTTTAGAATATCACCCACCCACTTGGTGAATTTGTTTGTACAGCTCCTCGTAGTGAGTGGGGTGAGGATAAGTCGTTGTTGTAAGGACTTTCGATTTTCAGATCTTCTATCCCATCTATTCATAGGCCTAAAAACCTATAGGGTGCAACACCGAAGAAGTAGTAATCTCACCCAAGCATGTATGGATCATGGTCCGATGATAACTTGATATATAGTTGTTTTCAAAGTATGAGAGAAAGCAAGACGACAACTAGGGGGAATGCTTAACTGTGGTGATTGGATCTTTGAAAGTACGATTCGGGGAGTGTAGCATCAACAACCAGCCCATCCCTGACATGAGGTGCAATATGAATGATGGATTTCAAGATACCGATAATGTGCCCTTAAAACGCCTCCACGTCATCTGTAACGCGAACAAGATCATCGTCATGATGGCAAGCACGACTCACAGCTTGTATCTTCATGCACTTCCCATATATCCACTGATCAAGGACCCTCAAAATCCCATCTAAGGCAAGATATAGATCACGATCATTCCTGATGGCATCCCGTAAAACAGTAGCACACTCATCGTCAAAAAGATGTACTTTCTTGATACAAGAGATTAAGCACATAAACCATTTACTTCCTTCCTACCATCCGGATAATAACGAAAGTTTCAAAATGAATACAGCAATATACCTGTACAATGTGAGAGCTTAAGATGTCTTTGAGGCGTGGGGGAACAAGCTATAAGCTATAGGAGGAATCTCTCATTCTTCAAGTCCTACAGAACGGATGCCACGGAGAAGGGACATCGGTGAACAGACGCCGCTGCACGGTAAGGTGCGCAGGGACCTCATCGAAGGTGAAAAGCCAAAACTCCGCCCGGCCATGATGGAGAAGTTGCTGTCGATAGGGCAGAAGGGGGTGAGCGGAGGGAAGGGGTTGTTGGGCGCGGGGATCGCTTAATGCAAGCTGTCGGGGCGGGGCTGCACGTAAGCCGCGAGATGAGGGCGGCGGAAGGGGAAGGACTGGGGAGATGCTGGATGGGCGAGGTCGGGCGGAAGGAGCTAAGGAGCGGCTGGGGGAGGTGCTCGACGGGGGAGGCGGGCGGCCTGGGCGGTTGGGGATGCGCTAGGCGGCCTGGGCGGAAGGAGCTGGGAGCAAAATGCTAACCACAACAGATCTCGAGGCAATCGTTCAAATATTCACATTCATCTCTTTTGTGATCAGGAATTGAATCTCAGAAATCGCACAGGGAGAAGGTAGAGGGTAGAATTTGAAGTCCCATATGGAATCGAAGAGATCACTAGTGAAAAGCTGATAGAACGTGTCCCTCTGCATGCCTAACTGTTGGAAGAACCCATAGATCTTCTTTCCGTGTACGTGGAGCCCAAACTCGCTAAAAGTGTATAGGTTGAATGACAGCATGCCCCAAGTCTTGAGGTTTGTCGCGTCTTCAAATGCTTTGAAATGGAGGAAGAGAAGAAGATGAAAACTTGACGGGACTCTGAAAAAATGGACGGAAACGAGGGAAGATTTTGTTCTATTATGCCCTTCTTAGCTACATCGTGCTTTGAATAAATCATAATTATTTCCTTTCTTTGACGGCTGATGGAAGGGTACAAATGATAATGGAGGAAGAAGTCAGGGTTACCACTGATATTGTAAAAAAAGAAAGGCATAACTGATTCTTCAATATCTCAGAGGGATACAAGTGATACAGACCCAAAGATTATATGGTCTGCGGTGTAATCGAATAAATTTGAGAGGTGATGATGTAATAAAAAAATCAACTCAAGGTCGATTTGCTCGATTTATCACGGTTTCAATATTTTCCCATACGTTTTGTATAAGCGTTGAGGCAGAAAGACACTGAGATGGAATAGACCCGCTAATATGCCCAATGTACCCGCAAACAATATGATAAGGAGTTATTCCCCTAGGAAGAAAGGGATCAAAATCTTATGTGCCCCACGACATCTGTTATCTGACTCGAATCGAACTCGATAGCTTAACAAACCAACTAGAAGCCCATATCGAACCAGATCAAGTCAAGCTCATTGAACCCAAACTTCCACACCCCGACCACTTACCTTGGAACCCGTTATGTAGGGACGAAGCCAGAAAATTCTTCTTGGGGGGCTAAATTATTTGGGGGGAGGGGGCAAATTATGCATCTAATTTACCTAGTCATTTTAGTTGTTAATATTTCGGGAGGGGCTCCTCTATTGTAATGTGAGTTACAAAAGCTATTGTATTGAAATATGTTTCTTAAAATCCAACCTATAAACAGAATCTTCGAATATTGTTATATATATCCTTCGATTTTCTCTCAAACCCACGATCATTTGCTATTTTATATCAATGGTAAATAGTCTGATTCTCTTTTAAATAGGATTTAAGTTGCTTTAATATTGATTGGAGTTTTAACCACTAAGATAAAATAGAAAATGACATCGGATTTGAGAGAAATTTGGAGGATATGTAGAACATTAACAGAAGTTTTAATTTATGAGGTTGGGTATGTGGAAACCAGTGTTGCAGAAGACGGTATTCGGTATTCAGTCGGAGGGGTCACTGAATAGAGAATAATCGGTATTCGGGTGACTATTCGGAATTGTTCGATTTTATATTTTTTAATTATTTTAATATATATAATTTCAAGGAAATAGTCTTCTATAATTACATTAATATATATATATATATATTCATTCCATCCATGATTATACTTAAGTTTTTATTAAAAGAGAAGTTTTAATTTCAATTTTACGAGATGAGAGTTAAGTGAACTATGTAATCTAAATAAATTGTGACAACAAAGAAATTTAAGAACCAAATGTTAGCAACATTATACATGCTAGAATGTTCAAAAGCACAAAAGCACAAACATAGTATGTTTAACATAATACATCAAACATCACAAAATAACATAACATGCTAAATGTAAAAACAAGTGCTACTAATCATCATCATCATCCAAAGGAACATCATCATCTTCTTCTTCTTCATCTATCTCTTCTTCAAAAATGAATTCTTCATCTTCCTCAGGTATCGGCATTGCACTTGAGCTTGAACCAAAAGCTCCATCTCCATTGCTTCTTCGTGGTTGTAAGATATCTTCAGCACCAGATGCATGTGCAACTGCACCCCATGTTAAACCTGAACCAGGATAAACCTCATCATCTTCAGCTTGCTCCCCACCAATCCATTCATTCATGTGAGTGCGGTCTTTTGAAGAAATTGGGTCCCGTTATTGGTCTTGTCGATGTTCCTTGAGATTAGTATTAAACCGCACATAAACAAGATCATTTAGCCTCTTAGTGTCCAGCCTGTTCCTTTTCTTTGTATGAATCTGAAAAATAAAGTTGCATACCAATTGAATGTATATATATATATATATATAATCCTACACTTTAAATAAATAGGTCGATAGTCTAGATATATTACCGACTCAAATGTACTCCAGTTTCGCTCGCATCCAGAGGATGAGGAAGTCAAACTCAGAATCTTGACAGCCATAGCTTGCAAATGGGGTGTTTCAGTCCCACGAATAGACCACCAGGTAGCTGTTCAAGCATGTGAAGTTTAAAAATCCAATATATGACTGATTCTATTCAAGTAGTACATTATGCTAACAAATATAATACCTGGGTCATAATGTCCATCATTTACCATCCTTTGTCTCACTGCCAATGGCTTACCAAGCAATCCTTGAGCTAGTTTATATGCAGTTAACTCCTTTCTCGTGATGATGCCTTGAACATCCAAATCTGGATAAAACTTTTCCATGCAATTCATAAATCCATTCTTCACAACATCATTTGTATTGAACATGCTACAATCATTGTAGAAGAAGTACGGGTTCAAGAAATATGAGGTGCATTGGGGTATCAAGCCTTCCTTTTGTTTTAGAGACAATTGCATCAACAAATGGTTTATAAGATGACTCCAAACCATAAAAAGATGACATTATCTCTTGCTTAGCTTGTTCTAGGCCGCCATATACAAAGCCCATGGATGGCTTGCAATCTGCATCAACAACACGTAGGAAATGAACCAATGGTGTAAACACTTTAATTGCAAATGTAATTTGGTTCCAAAATGTCGGGCTCAAGACTATAGATGATACTTCCTGCCCTTTTCTTGTCCTTGACCATTTCAAAGCTCTCCATTCATCTGAAGAGAACATCAACCGTAATTTATCTTTTTTTTCCAAAATGCTTTCCAAAGTTAAAAATGTTGTTGCAAATCTAGTTTGCTCTGGTCTTGCAATGTCTCTCTTCTTTGTGAACATCCGCATCAAGCTTAAAGTTCTCATATGACCATATTGTTTAACCCAAAAATCGGTGATCTTAAGTTCCACACAAGGCGGGAACTCAGTCGCTGAATCGACCACGCGAAATCCGGATTAAAACAACAATTAACCCACGACAAATATATCAAGCAATGAAAGTAAATGTGCGGAGTTAAAATTTATTATAACTCTACAACAAGATGTGTATAGTGCAAGTATGTGTAGAGGTCGAACACAGGGAGCAGACAGGTAGAACGGGGTACTAAGGTACCAAAATGTGTGTGAAAGTGATCAAGTGTCTACTATGCTATTTTTTGTGGGTTTTTAATTTTATATTTTTATATTTAATTTTTAATTTTATATTTTTGTATTTTGATTTTTAATTTACTGATTTTTATATTTTCTTTTATATTTTATATTTTTATATTTTCTTTTTCCAATAATAGAATATATAAGCAATGTAATAAAAGGGAGAAAGAGATATTTATAAAAGTAGATAAAAGTGTCCAAAAATTAGCAAATAAAGTCTTTTTGGTGTTTTTATACTTTTTACTGTTTTTGTGATTTTGGGTAATTTTTAGAATGTTTTTGGTATTTTTAATTAGCAAAATAGAGAAAACAGTGAATAAAACGCAAGGCTGAAACTTAAAATGGAGAAATAAAATAGAAAACAGTAGCAAAATTTTCCCAAATTAATTTTAAATGAACGGTGACAAAACAAAGAAAATTCAGGAAAAGAAAACACGATTTTTGGATTTTTATGAATTTTATAAATTTTTATGAAGGTTTTTAGAGTTTTGTGATTTTTAGGAGTTTTCTTCTGTAATTTTTAGTGATTTTTGGACTGAAGTTAGGACACACTAAGATAAACAAAATACATTTTTTGGGATTTTTCTGGAGAGTTTTTATATTTTTTATGGATTTTATAAGCTAGACAGTGCACAAAATGGAGGTTTTAATTTTTAATAAATATTAAAATGCAATAAAAACGAAAAATAAAAATATGGCGTGCAAGTGCAAGTTTACAGGAGCTTAACCCTATTTTTTGAGAATTTTTGGAGTTTTATAGATGTATGCAAAAATTAGAGACAACGGCAAGAAAATGCACACAAGCCAGGGGTATATTTGTAATTAGCAAGAAATGCAAGGGCCTCTGCGCAAATATTTCAGAAATATTATAACTAAAGAAAATACTTGCAGGACAAACGAAATGCTCAAAGTTCCAAGGCTATGCCCGCAAAAATCGCCAAGTACCACGTGCGCAGCACACGTCTGGCGGGGGTATAAATGGAAATACACAAAAGCTGAGGGACTTCTTTGCAATATTACCAGAAACTTATTAACAAAAGTGGTGGCACTAAAAGCAAAATAGCTAAAGATACAAGGAGGGTTTCTGCAAAAACGCCGAGTCTCACGTGACAGGCACGCGACCTGGCAAGGGCCTACTTGCAAGACGTCAGAAGTGCGAGGGTCCGATTAGCAATTATTACAAAAAGGACAAAGCGTCATAAAAAGTTTTAGCATCGAATAAGTAATACAAAATTGGTTGGGCGCTAATTGCAAAATTACCAACCCTTAGGCACGGATGAACGGTGGATGGCGATCACTTACGCCACGTGTCAGGCCAGCAGAGCCCGATACCTCTTCGCGGCTGACGGCCCAGATTAGAAGCCCAAATGTTGATCGGACGGCCAGGGAGAAATGAATCCGACGGCCACTGCTTCTCAGGAAGATCAGGGGCGATCCAGCAGCTCACGATGATGGCCGAAGAACAGGGGATGAACAGGCCCACGGCGGGTTTTGATTTGGCGATACTTCCCTCTCCGCCAGCCTTCTTTGCTTCAATCAACACAGAAAGACTTCTGGGAGGCTCCTCGAGAGGTCGGTGGCTTCAAAATGGCTGGGGAACAGCCATAGCACCGCCGCGGCGTGGACGACCAAGAGCAGCTCCGAGAAGCTTTAGCTTCCACAAAAATCGACCCCAGGAGGGGGTCTTGGCCTCCAGGTCCTGCAAGTAAATGCAAATAGTAAAATAGAGGTCCTGGGGACTCAGGTGAGTGGCGATGGATGAAAGGATGCGTCGGGTTTAGAGGTCGCCGGAGCGGGGCACCGGCGAACTGAGATGAGCGAAGTGCAGCGAGAATACAGGTTAGACTAACAAGAAAATATCAAAAACTAGAGCAGCAACATAGATTAATAGGAAATGGAGCAAAAACACCTCGAGCGGCGGTGCACCGCGAGATATGCACCTCACGGCCAAGATGGCCGGAGATAGGTGGAACGGCCACCTCGGCCCTCGCCTAAGCCTCCTTCGTCGGCTGGAGGAGGTCTGTCACACCTCCAGTCCTGAACGTGACGCCAAGGGGGTCCAAACTAGGGTCAAAGGGGTTCAAAGGGCTATGGGAAGTGACGGGTGGTTTTTGAATAGATGGTCGAGTGGGCTCCTTCAACGAGGCGCACGAGGCCGTCAGGCATCCGATCCCCGAGATAATTGATGGGCGTGCAAGATGGTGCATAGGTGATCAAAAGTCGTGAAGACATTGACCTCAAATGGTGAAAGACGAGGCCGGGAAAAATCCACGAAGATGGGACAAAACCCATTTCTGACAGCAGCCAGACCTCGGTCAGAGAGTTGACCGAGGTCAACCAAGGAAGAAATCTGGTTGGTCCACATGGACCGACCAGAAAAAACCTTGGCAAAAAAGCTTATAAATTCAATAAAAATAGGAAACGAATTATTTAAATTTTGGTTCTAAAATAAAAAATGTTTATTTTTTCATAAATTATTTTATAGTGATTTTTATTTATTTTTATGAAATGTATTTTTACAAGTTGCTTTTATACCCCTATATAGGTATATTATCTACATATTTTATTCTTTTATTTTTATTTTGTGATTTTAATTTATTTATTTTTGTTTATTATTTTATATAATTATAACATACTTTTATACACTTAATTGTATTTTTATTTTAATTTATTGATGTGTTTTGTGTATTTAATAAAATATGAGTATAGTTTATACAGGTATGTCTATAGAATTATTACCTATGTATTATACATACAGATATTTTATTTTGAGTTTTATTTGCATTTTTATTTTGATTTTAATGTACATAATTATTATAAGTATTAATTACAACATTACAAAAATATAAAAATAATAAATAAATAATAAATTGAATATTTTATTCGGTACACTGTACAATAGGGGTCCAAAACTCAACTTTCAAACCGTAGCTCCGCCAAATGCGAAACCACCGCCATTAAATAGCTTATTTTCTTCTATATACAATTAAAGGTGAGTATGTTGCATTTGGAGTTTTCATTTGTGAGATACAGGTCTGGGAAGTTGGGATTCTGGAATTTTATTCAGACCATAACTTTTTATCTGTACATTATTTTTTAGTGAAATCAATTTTGTATTTTTCTTTCTAAAATTATCTACAACTTTCATGTACAAAGTTTCTTTATTTGATGTATAAAAAGTGGAACCAAAAATAGGTCCCAAAATGAATAAAGAATGAATACAAGGTATAGGTATTTTATCTGTACTTTGGCCCTTATCTCCCCCTACTTTATTCCTTGTCGACCTATTCATCAAGATGCCTAGGTCTCGGGGTTTCGGGTCATAAAATATTTACAATATTTTATTCTTTTTCTTTTCTTTCTTTATTCTATAATTTTGTCTTTAAAAACCGCATTTTATACAATATTTACACACATATGCATGAATGCTAAAATACATGAATTAGCTCTATTTACACGCATTTACTAGGGTTTTTAAGGCCAAAATGATAGAATAAAGATGATGAAACGTGGCTTCATCATCCCCCTATACTTTACCCTTGCTAGTCCCTAGCAAACACTTATGCAATAAGTGCAAAAAGAAGAAGAAAGAAAAGAAAAAGAAGAAAATTAGATTAAGTTTAATTATCGAACTTGTCTTCGTAAAATCAAAGTTTGGAGCTTAAGTCGGACCTTTGGAATTTTAGTGCGGTCGGAACCTTAATGAGAACCAAGTTTGAAATCCAACAGTCCTTGAGAATCCCAAAACTCTGTCCAAGTCTCCTCAATAGCCAGGTCAGAAATACTTCAACTCATACGCAAACTCTTATGACTATGAATCTGACTCGTACAGTGTAAGTGATAGGTAGCTCCCCACCTCAGTAGTGATAAAGAAACAACCTCCCCCAACCTGGTAACTGTAATGCCTCGGTCTAGCAACTCTTTCCTCGAGAAGTGGGGTTTTCCCTTCTAAGTTCAAGTGCAACCGGCTCAAGAAGAGGGGGAAGAAGTATAGACTTTTGGAAGCTCAGCCAGTGTAGCCAAGTCTCCCGCTGCAAGCTTCATGAGATGTAACATGGATACCATAAGCTTTTGCTTTATTGGACTATATACACTCCGGTGGGGTTATTAAATTTTCAATCCGACCCACCACTTTTTTGGAGTTTTTTTTCTTTTTTTTCTTTTTTTTTTTCAATTGCATCTGTACAACATATCTACATGGTGCAGCATATATACAAGAAATTTTCCTCTTGAGCCAGTAGACTATCCCTCTTTTGAAGCTTTATTACAACCCACGGCTTCTGTCTTTAGCCTTCATCACCACTAGACCAAGTTGAGGCGCACTTCCTTCACTAGAAGAAGAAGAGAGGTTCCGCCTAGAAGTACTACCCTCATATGCTACCCCAAGCCAAAGGAAACTGCCTCCTCACCACCTCATCTGTGGAGAGCTATGTGAAAGGTGCAGGTGTCCAAGCTAGGTCATTATCGACAAGAGTCGTGCGTGTGCTCCGAAATACTCTACTTAGGCAGTCAAGAATCCATTGAATCAAGTCCCGTGATCCTCAAAGAATTAAGTCAACTAGACCTGAAGTACCTCAAACCCAGTTCCTATAAGGTTCCTGTTATTAGGTAGATTTTAAGGTCCAATCAAGCTCCAATCTCCGGATTTTACTTAGACTTGTTCAACTATCAAACTCAATCCGAAAAATGCTCATGCTATGCAAGTGCGATGCAGAATGCAGAAAATATTTTTGTGATGCGATTTTCAAGATTTTGAACTTTTTATGGATTTTTGAAAAGATGATGCATGCGCATGCAATTTTTTTTGTATTTTTCAAAAAAGATCTTTCAAATGTTTTTGGATTTTAGTTTTGCAAATGTTTTTGAGATTTTTAAAAACAAAAAGGTTTTGGCTAAAAACTAGGTGAAAATATGTACACGGGAGTGGTTCTTATATTTACAAGAAATGGATTTTAAGAATTTACAGGGTAAGTGGTCAGTTTTATACACATATATATAGTGGATTTTGGTATGATGTAAATATTCCTCAAACTTATTTAACACAAGCTTTTTCACATAATTTTGAAAACTATAGTCCAAAATAATTTTAACAAACATTTTTACAAACATGTACACACATTTGAAAACCATTTTGCAAAGGTTTTCCAAAAAGTATATATAGATTTTTCAAAATATTTTTGCAACCATTTTTCAAACCATTTGCAAATCATTTTTCAAACATTTTATTTCACACAAAGAAAATAAATTTTACAAATCACACATTTTTACACAGGTTGAAAATATGTAACAAAATATTTTCAAAATAGTTTTCAATAGATGTTCACAAAGATTTTCAAACTATTTCTCAAACATTTTGCAAAAAAATATTTTCACCTTATTTATTAATCAGTAAATATACAAAAGAATTTGAGGAATGATAATACCTTTTTATTAATGATTTTTAATGAATTTTTTAAAGAATAATTAGCCATATTTAAGAAAATACGAAAGTACGAGTGAGTTATGGCTAAAGTATATACACAGTATATACGACCCCCCTATACTTAGCTTGAGCTATGTCCTCATAGATCGGAGAGAAAAAAGAAGACATAACTCGTACTGAGTATAGGAAAATCTAAAGAATAAATGAACAAAGAAACGAATGAACGAATGAGAAGTTGGCCGTCCCCCCTATACTTAGGATCAAATAATCCTAAGTATAGCAGACTGTACACAAGGCAGGGAGGGTCAAGGGTGGGAATGAACAGATCGTACTCAGATTGTCTCCCCCTATACTTAGGGTAAGATATCCCTAAGTATAGACAAGAAGAGGAGACAATGGAGAGGATCGAATAATAGAGAAACTCGGGGTGCACACCCCCCTATACTTAGGACAAAGTACGTCCTAAGTATGGAAAACAGTCTACATGGGGCGGCACCTTTTTGGTAGATAAAGAGAATAAATAAGGAGAAGAAGAAAAGAAGAAAAGAAGAAAAGAGATGAGAATGGAAACGAGATCAGAGGATGTACACACCACTCCCCCTATACTTAGGGTGAAAGAAGCCCTAAGTATAGGCAACGACAGGAGTAATGAAATGGAACGACGAATGAATACTCGACTCGTCCACCCCCCTATACTTAGGACAAAGTACGTCCTAAGCAAGGCAAACACGAGGATGGGTGGTCGAGCAACACGGAAGATAGACAGAGGGACACAAAAGTGAATATACAACAGAGATGGATGTACAAATGATCAAGAAGGTTGAAAGCGAACCTTCTTGCGGGAACGCTGAGGAATAGATCTGGTATGGTGCAGGTCGACATCGGAGTCCACAGTGGATGGAAGCTGATCAGGGTCGACAGAGTGAAGTCCTCAGAGGCCCTAGGGTGTGAAGGCACAGACGGAACAGTGAAAGAAGTGCGGCTAGGTCCGGCCTTAGGAGTCTCGCTGATATCGAAGTGGAATGGGACGAACTCATCATCATCGGAAGTAGTGTACCCGGAGTCGTCCTGCGAGGTGTCATCCAGGTCAAAATCAAAAGGCACAAAATCATCGGTGGAAGTAGTCGAGCTGTGTTCGTCCTCTATAATCTCAACCGGATCATCTTTCTCATCAAAAGGCCCGAATTTCCGAAGAAAAGCAACTAAATCAAATTCGGCCTTTGGCTCATCAGTATCTATGTGAACAGGAACGGACCCATCGGTGGAAGTAATCAAAACATGTTCGTCCTGTCTAGTCTCTAAATCTGCCCTCCGCTCTAAGGTCTCGATCGTGTAAATCCTGCGGATGTCGTCAACACATCGCCAATCACAGGAAGCAGCAACACCAAGGTCTATGCTTTCCGAGCTTTCCTCCTTGGAGAGGAATTCTCGGGTCTCATCATCGGTCATGAAGAAGGTCTCTCTGATATCCTCATATAGATCATAGTCCTCGGGGTCAGCCAAGATAGGTGAAGTCATATCAGGTGCAAGTCTCTGGTCAGCAGTGGGTGCGGTGATCACTGCTTCGCCCTCGTCAGCAAGACGGAAGAGAATCTCTCCTGATCCGTAGTCAATAATGACTCTCGCAGAGGCGAGGAATGGTCGTCCCAGGATGATTGGAGAATGCTCCCCTGTGGAGGTCTCCATGGGCAATACGACAAAATCAACAGTATAGCTCATGCCCTGAATCGAGATGACGGCGTTTTCAAGGATACCCTTCGGCCTCTTTATTGATCCATCAGCAAACTGTACGATCATCCTGGTCTTTTTGAGAGGCCCTAAGTGAAGAGACTGTACCAGCGAGAAGGGTATGATACTGATCGAAGCACCGCCGTCGAGGAGAGTGTGATCACATGTGAAGTCAGAGATGGTGCATCTAATGAATGGTGTGGCAGTATTCCTCTTCCGAGGAATGGGACGGTGTGTGATGTCATGGGCAGTGGCCATGGTCAAGATATGACGCTCAGATCTGCTCCTCCGCTTTCTCTTCTTGGGAAGAGGAGCAGATAAATCGGTCATGGCCTGCTGAAGTGGGGCACGGATGATCTCATGAATGGTGGCCACCACTTCGGGTTCAGTCAATATTTTTTTGAATTTTTGGACTTCCTCCATACAAGGGAGGAAGTCGGAATCAGCATATACACGAGGCATGCCAAGAGCAGTCTGTACAGCGGCATCCTCGGGGTCAAAGGTGGGACAGGATGTGAGAGATTGTGTGGTCAAATGGTCTGGCAAGTGGACGCTCTCCTCACAGTCTGACTCGATCATGTGTCTCCCGAAATCTTTTTGTGTTTTTAAATTTTTCTCATTTTTTTGTATTTTTGGCGATTGCAAGCTCTCATGGAAATCCTCAAATGAACCCATATCATCAAATGGTGGAATGTCATGGTTGCTCTTATTTGTGCTAGTGAGGCGGTCAATCCTCTGTCTCATATGATCCATCATCTGGGTCAAGTGCTCAAGGGTGGATTTCATGAAAGGTGACTCCAACAGATCAGTCTCAGGTAAATGTGAAGGTGGAAAATACGGAGGTGGAGGTGGGTGTGGATAGAAATCCGAGTCCTGATACTGTGGCTGAGGCGGATATGTACAAAAGTCAGGAGCAAAGTCCTCCTGGGGAAAAGGAGGTGGACCAACTGGAGTGAACGAATGATCTGTAAAGTCCGGATAAAATACGCTCCAGTCGGCCATCTCGAAACAAAAGAAAATGATCGGGAGAGCACGATGGTCAAGTCAAGAGAAGTGAGAAGAAAGGCGCAAGTGCGCAGCGATGATCTAGGATACACACAAAACAATCACAAACACAAATGAAAATAATGCAAACCCTCAATTCACCTACTCAACTCGGTAGAGACCGCAAAGAGCGGTCTTTTTATCTTGTCTGTTTTAGAGTTAGGTGAGAAGTCAAGAAGTTGCGCAAACACTTAGGGGCTGAATGGGATTTGGGCACTAACCTTAATGTGTGCGCGAGCAATGTAAAACGAAGACAATGAGGGGGTTACTCGCCCCAATACAAGATTTTCTTTTTGGTGGATTTTAGGGCCAAGTAATATTAGCAGTCCCAATTTTATGGATTATCACTTTTTTTGGATTTTTAATGAAAATGCACGATCCTATCGAGGAGTTAATTCCTTTAAGCACCTAGGTTGGCAAAATCAGAGGGAGAGTCGGAAAAGCAATGCAAGCGGCAAATAATGATGGATGCTAAAGCGTAAATGCTCACCTTGCCTCCAGCACTCTACATGCAAGGATGCTCAGCAGAATTGAAACCTATCTATATGCAAATGCAAAGCCGATGAAATCGCCCTAAGTTCAGAAATTGCTATTATCGTGAAGAACCACAAGTCAGCCACTTATCTTTAATCTAAGAGTCTGGTCTTGGCTTACCCCTCCTCTTCTCGACACACTCGAGTTCAGGAGTAGCGCTTGATGGGGCTCGCTCACGGCACACGGGTTAAGAGATAAATGAACAGACTGTTTAAATTTGACTAAGTCCAAACGAGTCTATAGGTACATGCAAGATATTAAGTGTTGGGCCTTAGTCTATCGCAAGCAATCCTAAAACTAGGGGCTCAATCACACAAAATAAGGAAAACAAAATAAGAAAAAGGCGATGAAATCCGATGAAAAGCTGCGGTGAGCCCCCAAGTGTACAAACACTTGGAAATTGGGCCCGAAAGTCCAAGAGTCCGAGTACCTGTATTATTACACAATAGAGTCTCTCTCTCACAAAAATTACAAAAATCAATGCAAGAAATGAATTCTGCAACTAAAGTAGAGCTCAGTCTTCAAAATTTCCTCTTCGTCTCCTCGGTGCTTGGCTGGCAGATGCCGGCTTCACGTGGGTGCGTAGGTGCCTAGGGTGGAGCGCCTCCCTCGATCCGCGGTTCCTCGCACGAAGTCAACAAAAGAGAAGGTTAGACAGCTCAATAGATATAAAAATAATGAAAGCCGCAAAATAGACAATAAATCACAATCACAAACAAGACCCGACTAAGCGTTGTTGCTCCCCGGCAACGGCGCCATTTGTTTAACCCAAAAATCGGTGATCTTAAGTTCCACACAAGGCGGGAACTCAGTCGCTGAATTGACCACGCGAAATCCGGATTAAAACAACAATTAACCCTCGACAAATATATCAAGCAATGAAAGTAAATGTGCGGAGTTAAAATTTATTATAACTCTACAACAAGATGTGTATAGTGCAACTATGTGTAGAGGTCGAACACAGGGAGCAGACAGGTAGAACGAGGTACTAAGGTACCAAAATGTGTGTGAAAGTGATCAAGTGTCTACTATGCTATTTTTTGTGGGTTTTAATTTTACATTTTTTTTATTTAATTTTTAATTTTATATTTTTGTATTTTGATTTTTAATTTACTGATTTTTATATTTTCTTTTATATTTTATATTTTTATTTTTTCTTTTTCCAATAATAGAATATATAAGCAATGTAATAAAAGGGAGAAAGAGATATTTATAAAAGTAGATAAAAGTGTCCAAAAATTAGCAAATAAAGTATTTTTGGTGTTTTTATATTTTTTACTATTTTTGTGATTTTGGGTAATTTTTAGAATGTTTTTGGTATTTTTAATTAGCAAAATAGAGAAAACAGTGAATAAAACGCAAGGCTGAAACTTAAAATGGAGAAATAAAATAGAAAACAGTAGCAAAATTTTCCCAAATTAATTTTAAATGAACGGTGACAAAACAAAGAAAATTCAGGAAAAGAAAACACGATTTTTGGATTTTTGTGAATTTTATAAATTTTTATGAAGGTTTTTAGAGTTTTGTGATTTTTAGGAGTTTTCTTCTGTAATTTTTAGTGATTTTGGACTGAAGTTTTAGCATCGAATAAGTAATACAAAATTGGTTGGGCGCTAATTGCAAAATTACCAACCCTTAGGCACGGATGAACGGTGGATGGCGATCACTTACGCCACGTGTCAGGCCAGCAGAGCCCGATACCTCTTCGCGGCTGACGGCCCAGATTAGAAGCCAAAATGTTGATCGGACGGCCAGGGAGAAATGAATCCGACGGCCACTGCTTCTCAGGAAGATCAGGGGCGATCCAGCGGCTCACGATGATGGCCGAAGAACAGGGGATGAACAGGCCCACGGCGGGTTTTGATTTGGCGATACTTCCCTCTCCGCCGGCCTTCTTTGCTTCAATCAACACAGAAAGACTTCTGGGAGGCTCCTCGAGAGGTCGGTGGCTTCAAAATGGCTGGGGAACAGCCGTAGCGCCGCCATGGCGTGGACGACCAAGAGCAGCTCCGAGAAGCTTTAGCTTCCACAAAAATCGACCGCAGGAGGGGGTCTTGGCCTCCAGGTCCTGCAAGTAAACGCAAATAGTAAAATAGAGGTCCTGGGGACTCAGGTGAGTGGCGATGGATGAAAGGATGCGTCGGGTTTAGAGGTCGCCGGAGCGGGGCACCGGCGAACTGAGATGAGCGAAGTGCAGCGAGAATACAGGTTAGACTGACAAGAAAATATCAAAAACTAGAGCAGCAACATAGATTAATAGGAAATGGAGCAAAACCACCTCGAGCGGCGGTGCACCGCGAGATATGCACCTCACGGCCAAGATGGCCGGAGATAGGTGGAACGGCCGCCTCGGCCCTCGCCTAAGCCTCCTTCGTCGGCTGGAGGAGGTCTGTCACACCTCCAGTCCTGAACGCGACGCCAAGGGGGTCCAAACTAGGGTCAAAGGGGTTCAAAGGGCTATGGGAAGTGACGGGTGGTTTTTGAATAGATGGTCGAGTGAGCTCCTTCAACGAGGCGCACGAGGCGCGTCAGGCATCCGATCCCCGAGATAATCGATGGGCGTGCAAGATGGTGCATAGGTGATCAAAAGTCGTGAAGACATCGACCTCAAATGGTGAAAGACGAGGCCGGGAAAAATCCACGAAGATGGGACAAAACCCATTTCTGACAGCAGCCAGACCTCGGTCAGAGAGTTGACCGAGGTCAACCAAGGAAGAAATCTGGTTGGTCCACGTGGACCAACCAGAAAAAACCTTGGCAAAAAGCTTATAAATTCAATAAAAATAGAAACGAATTATTTAATTTTTGGTTATAAAATAAAAAATGTTTATTTTTTCATAAATTATTTTATAGTGATTTTTATTTATTTTTATGAAATGTATTTTTACAAGTTGCTTTTATACCCCTATATAGGTATATTATCTACATATTTTATTCTTTTATTTTTATTTTGTGATTTTAATTTATTTATTTTGTTTATTATTTTATATAATTATAACATACTTTTATACACTTAATTGTATTTTTATTTTTAATTTATTGATGTGTTTTGTGTATTTAATAAAATATGAGTATAGTTTATACATGTATGTCTATAGAATTATTACCTATGTATTATACATACAGGTATTTTATTTTGAGTTTTATTTGCATTTTTATTTTGATTTTAATGTACATAATTATTATAAGTATTAATTACAACATTATAAAAATATAAAAATAATAAATAAATAATAAATTGAATATTTTATTCGGTACACTGTACAATAGGCGTCCAAAACTCAACTTTCAAACCGTAGCTCCGCCAAATGCGAAACCACCGTCATTAAATAGCTTATTTTCTTCTATATACAATTAAAGGTGAGTATGTTGCATTTGGAGTTTTCATTTGTGAGATACGGGTCTGGGAAGTTGGGATTCTGGAATTTTATTCAGACCATAACTTTTTATATGTACATTATTTTTTAGTGAAATCAATTTTTTATTTTTCTTTATAAAATTATCTACAACTTTCATGTACAAAGTTTCTTTATTTGATGTATAAAAAGTGGAACCAAAAATAGGTCCCAAAATGAATAAAGAATGAATACAAGGTATAGGTATTTTATCTGTACTTTGGCCTCTCCCCCTACTTTATTCCTTGTCGACCTATTCATCAAGATGCATAGGTCTCGGGGTTTCGGGTCATAAAATATTTACAATATTTTATTCTTTTTCTTTTCTTTTCTTTATTCTATAATTTTGTCCTTAAAACCGCATTTTTATACAATATTTACACACATATGCATGAATGCTAAAATACATGAATTAGCTCTATTTACACGCATTTACTAGGTTTTTAAGGGCCAAAATGATAGAATAAAGATGATGAAACGTGGCTTCATCACATATATAAAAACTGTGAGTGTCCTTGCCTTTGTAATTGCACTTTTGATCCTTAGTTCTTTGCTAATTTCTTCCAATGCAAGATCAATAGAATGAGCAGCGCATGATGTCCACCATATATGTGGATACTTTGTTTGCAAAAATCTTCCCGCTGCTACAATTTGCGGAAGCATTATCAGCAACAACTTGTACAACGTAATCA